>VDFB02271358.1:1201024722-1201059752 GCA_007258455.2 Sequoia sempervirens | reverse complement strand
TGTATCAAGAAGATCATCAAGTGCAGATTGATATAATTGAAGGAGGTTGAGTTTTCTGTCAGCAAGTTGCATTATATTGTTTTTGTATTAGCATTAGATTGTGGTGCTCTTAATTGGCCTCCATATCGACCTCTTTGTAAAGGAGACATTCATTGATATTCAATATATAAGTGATATATTGTTGCTAGGTTTTTCTCCCTCAAGTGGGTGGTTTTTCCAAGGTATATGTTGTGTTATTGTATCTGATTTTGAATTAAATTTTGTCTATCTAATCTGATCATAAAATCTAACAAAAGATACCCAAGCTTGTATTGATCTCAATAACAAGTAGGTCCACTAATAAAACCATGTATCCTTTTTGACAATAAACTAGCATGGCATAAGTACCTCAAAATAACATTGCAAGCATGGACCATCACATGCCTCCAATATGTACAAAATTAAAAGAATAGAAGCTATCAAGTGACATTATTCAAAACAATCATTCAAAATCATAAGCCATGTCAAAAATCTAATGCCCCATAGTCACATGGTCAAGAAACTTTAAATGATATCTCATCTTGCACCTCCTATACATCTTACAACTCTCTTATGTGTCATAAATTTTGTAATATTGAATTTATTAAAAAGTAGGTATTCTATAATAGTTGAATACATAGTAAGAGAAACTAGAAGATAGTAGGTATATATGTAAATGTGATGAAGATTAAAATGGTGTTTATGGGTTCTTTAAAATGTTGACTATTTAAAATGGTGATACACCAACAACAATGGATGCAATACATTGTAGAGATGGTAAATAAATATGAAATGATTTTATAAAAAAAAATTATTTTTAATTGTTGAATCAATTTAATAACTAAACTATGTAATTTATAGGTTTTGATGGCATTGCAATGGAGGATCATGTTCAACACTATTTTGGATAATCGATACAATTTACTGTACTTCCAACTTATATTGTATATTTACAAAATTGGCTCATTAGCCTAATTATAAGAAATATATTGATATGTGTTCATGAAAAATGGTACTATCTTGTATAAAGTTAGGTTTGATCTCTTAGAATTAATCCATTTATCATTTCATGCATTCACCTAATTTTCTTATTTATCACACTTATTCATACACCTAATTCTATATAGCTATTAGCCACCTAGATTTAATCATTTAGGTTTGAGAAGCATATTCAATAATTGGTATGATCTTGTGTAAAGTTAGGCTAGATGCTATGTTTCTTGTAATATTTAGGTTTCAAAAGAGTATGAAGTAATTGGTTGAATATGCAATTGCTTACATATTTAAGTATTCAAAATTTGCAAGTAATAGGGATGATGTTATGAAAATACTAATAGTTTAACATGCTAAAGATTTAAAGCAACATACTGCTCATAGTAGACATTTTATGGAAAATAGATCAAAATATCAAACTCAACTTATGAAAAACACACATTAAAGTGATAAAATTTTAAAATAATATGCCGAATTGAGAGCATGAAAAGATAAACAACATAGATTAATCATGCACAACAAAATTTAAGAAAAACTAAAATACAAGGTTTGACTATCTCAATTGTGTGTATTACCAACATTCATCATGGAAGGGGTTAAACAATTAATGTGAGCAAATATGAAAATAATTTGATAATGGAATGAGATCCATATATAGATATCCAAAGGTGGTACCACATGTGAAACTAATAACTATGGAGGAAGAGTTGAAATATCCACTAAATTCAAGTTGATGGAAGATGAAGATCAATCCATAGGTTTAACTATTAAATCTAAAAATAATAAAAATCTATATTATATAATAAGGTTGAACAACTAGAATATAGAAATAGGAAGTTTAAGAATATAGAGTGTTAATAAAGTAACTATGCTAGTAGGAATAGGGAGACTATAAGGCTAAGGAAAAAAGAGAAATAATTAGGGTCAACAAAAGTAATAAAGTACAACAAGAGAAGATAGGAAAATTTTAACTACACCAATATGGACTAGAAGACATGAAATGAAAGGTGTGAAATTAAAAACAATCCCTTGAATATGGAATGAAAAAATAAAGAGTAAAATTAAAGGCATGGTGTTATAAGAAATAGAGAATTCCCTAATGTCTATAACTATTAAGGATTTAGTGAAGAATTGTGGGCTACAATGAATTTAAAAAGACGGGAGACAAATGAATCAGGAAAAGTCATAAAGACCTAGGACTATTGGAGAATGAGAATGGAAGAATGTGTATAGTGACTAATAATTATGAGGTGATAAAAAATATGACATATTGGAAAAAAATTATATACATGATAATAAAAGAAAAGGAATGAAACTCCACAATACATGAGAATGGATGACATTTTGATGGGATAAGTGGGAAAAATGATGCAAAGTCATTCATTTTGGGATAGTTTTCTTCAAATGAATAAACTAAGGTTATAGTCCATGAGAAGGTTTCATAGTTCAATAAATTGAGATGGATAGATTGAGAAATATATTAATAGTAGTAACATAGATTATTGTTAACAAGAATAATATGATGGGGATTAAAGGAAGGGTTCAAACAAGATTCAACTAATATAGAAAAAGAGAAAATTTGGTTCAAATAAAGTCTAAGGAGGTGAAGAAGGAAAAAATTGAGAGGAATCTACAATATATGTATTGTTTACAAAGTCTTCCATATTGGTAGAAGAAATAAATAGCACAACCCTTATTGATATGTAATTCATAGGGTAATATATGTGTTGTCTTCAAAAGAATAGTGGAACCTCAAGTGGAAGAAATAAGTAATACACAATGTTTTAAAGTGATCCACCTCACTCACAAATAAACTAATAAATAATCGCATGTACCTCGTATAAAGATATCAAATAGCATATTTTATGTAAAGGATTATTTAAGTCCAATAAAATATAATATAATACTTTTGATGGTGTACAAAGGTTCCAAGGGATTGGAAATACATGGGGCAGCACTTAACTATCAAAAATCCATCATAGTGTTATATTATTTAAGGAGAAATAAGATACTTAGTCTAGGGGGATATTGACCTAAGATATTGGCAGTATAAAAGTAGAGTTGTAGATTTGAAATCCTTATTAGAATCATTATGTAATACCTTTCTAGGTGAATATTTCTTTCAATAGAAAACATCTTGAATTAGTTTAGAAAACATCTTGAATTAGTTTCCTAATAAGATATATAGACAACAAACAATAGTACAAGGATAAGAAATAAGTAGCCATAAAGGGAAGAAGATTCTTATACAATTGGAGGAAAACTTCCTTAAAGGAAAGCTAGCTACAATAAATTTTTCTTTTGGATTTCAAAATAACTAACCCAAGACCCCCAGTATCCCATAACTGTCATTGATGAGATGTAAGATGGATTAGTCAAAAACTGTGGAAATCATGGTTGAACATTTGGGCCATCAACCAGAGTATAGAGGGGCTCAAGATTTTGAAAACCATCAAGGCATGAGACCACTTGTTTATGATCAAATTTATCCAAAAAGTAGACAAATATATAGATACCAAAATGCACTCAACCAAAATGATCTACTAGAGTCATGGAAAGATGTGGCTTCAAGGTGTTCATAAGATGTTTCACTCTTGAAGGTAGGTACAAATGTTTCTACTCCTACCTTTTTCCTATGTTAAACCATCTTGAGCATAACAAAAAGATGAGTTTCCAATTTTTCTTATACAATTCTCTTGAAAAATTTATTCTCAATGCAGTTTTGGGAAATCTATTCTACCTCTTCATCAAGGTATCATCTATTACTTGTTTACATATGAGCTAGCTAAACCATCAATCCATTCTTTTAGGCCTAAAATTATTGACATGAACATATTTCCCCCAAAATTTTCTAGTCAATCTTCCTCCACTATCTCAAAAAATCATCTAGCCAAACCAAACACCCCTCAATAACCCAAAGTTGTTATGCAAGATAAACTTGTAAAAACCCCTATAGTTAAGATTCTTGTGCCCCCCACCAAACCTCGTAAGGTTAATGTTGCATACCCCTCTATCTCCACTCCCACTGAAAATGAGATAAAGGAAAATCTATTTTGCTTAATGATTCCTCTAAAACCCATAATATCCTTAGCCCCAAGCCCTCTAAGTAACCCCATGTTACCAAGCACCAAAGATATTGACCTAAAAAGGATTGCATAGATGCCCAAAAGAAAGAGAAAAAAATGATTATATCCACTAGTGTAGCTCTTCAATTATTCTTCACACTATTGAGTACCATAATTGTTTGGATCTATAAAAAAAAATGAAACCTCCAAGAAAATCATGATCTCCCTAACAATGTTATCAAGTGATTTTTTGTGTAGCTGCATACCTTTAACCTCAAGCTACAACACATTTCAAAAAGTATTATTTGATCAATCTAAAGAACCAAAAATGAAATATGCAGATGAGGAAATATGGACTGATTTGCAAAAAATTGTCGCCTCTTTCAACAATAGGAAAGCCTTGAAAGGAAGTTTCTTAAAATATAGAAAAACTAGGAAGACATGAAGAATAACCTCTATAGCCTCCTGCCTATCAGTAAAGAAACCATAAAGACTATAACCATCAACCTCTGCATATTATAAGGGGGTACTTCTAAAACCAGGGACAAAGAAGGGACCCTAACACTGAAACACTTGATCCAATGGAGGTCACATTTGAAGAATAAGTTATTTTTTCTTAAGGAGTCATAGGCAGCTAGAGGCCTACAACATCAAGTTGATGGTGATTAGTCTACATTTTTTTAATTCATTTCCTTGCTATATGTTTACTAGCCCTATGTAGGGTTGCTAGTTTCAATGATTTTTCAATTATTTCTATTTCATATCTCATGAGACATTTTTTACTTATCTATTGATTATTTCATTGTAATGGAGTCTAGTCCCTAAAATAATCCCAATTTTTATCAATATAAAAAATAATTAATATTATTCTTGCATTATATTAAAAAAAAATTATTAATATAATAATTATATAAATAGAAGTTAAAATGATTGTTTAAAATATTATTTTAAATTATATATTTTTTAAAGATAAATATTTTTACTAGATAATACAATAAGATTGTTATCTATGTTATATATCGTATATCTTTTTGAAAATTTTAAATTGATATAAAATAAATAAAAACAAATTCAATTTTTTATATTCAAATAAAATAAAAATAAATTTAAATTTAAAAGTTTCTCCATTTATTAAATTTAAAATAAGACATACCTTAATTTTTAGAGATCTTATATCCTCTATTAAGATTTTACCCTCCATTCACATAACACATATTCCATAAAAATAATATAACTTAATTAAAATTAATAAAAGTAAATGTTAAAAATTGTATTGAAAAATAGTCATAGAGAAAACATTTAAAACAAGCATAATTATCATGCTATTGAATTACTTAAACTATTCAAAATAAAGAAATGTAACCTAAAGATGATTAAATTAATCAAACATTTATAAGAATCAATTTATTAAAACAAATGACAAAGCATGTTTTCAACTAAATATAATGAGCATTTTTCAAATGAATTCATATAAATTTTAATTTTAATTTCTTGTTCAATTTTTATATAACTCTCATAAATTAATAATAAATATTTTATTTAATTATTAAAAAATAATCTGTCTTTTATAATAATTTATTTTTATCTAATTTACATTTGTTAAAATTTATATTAAAAATATTAATTAAAAATAAAATTTCAAATAACTTCTTAATACAAAATTCAATTTAATATTTTTTTATTTTATTAAAATATTTATAATATATAAAATTAATAAATTATTATTGAAAAATCAAATCTTGTGAATGGTAAGGAAGAGGAGTTTAAGATATTCCGGTTCTTGCTGGCTTGGCGTAGGGATTAAAACAGAAAAATAAAAAATACAAAGTAAACTGCAGTTTTATTAGTTGCAAACAATGTTACAGTTAAGTGGAGTGAAAGGAGAGTTAACTTGTTGAAGAATGGAGAACAACAGTTATAATGTATGGGATGGTTATCCATGCTCCGGTGCATTCTAGAGGTTGGATAGTCGTTTCCCAACTTGATCTTAGAACTCTAAATTTAACCCTAACCACAATTGAACTTTAACCTAACCCTAATACTAATTTTCATAATCAAATCACCACAATATTTGTAAAACTTAGATTTCATTCTAAAAGTAAACTGAACTCTATTTTTTAAAATTCATAAAATATTTATTATCTAGTTGTTAAATTTTAGTTATTATTGAATAAAAATGAATTAGATAAATTTAAATATTCATTTTAAAATAAATATACAATTAGTAGTTATAATTTTAGAATGGGGCCCTATATTTCGGTTATAAAATGTAATTACATTTGCTTTCGGTTGGTCACGATTCTAGTCTCCCGTCAAGTGGGATAATGGCGTGACGCCCATACATGTCCACGTTAAAAAGTTTACAGTATGCTTTAGTCCTAAAAAATTATAATTTTAGAATAAATCAAAGACTAAAACTTAGACTAAAATCATATATCATATTAAATTAATAAATTATAAATAAAATCAAAACTTAAATTTTAATTGATATATAACTTATTTGAATTTAAAATATATAATTCTAATTTCTAAAATTTATAATAAAATTAAACTAAATTCTAATTTCTAAATTTCATTCTAAAATTATTAAACTAAATTCATTCTAAAATTAAACTAAATTCTAATATATAAATACTAATTTCTAAAATTCATAATAAAATTAAAATTCATAATAAAATTAAAGTAAATTCTAATCATGCTAAAATTAAACTAAAATTTGTTGTATAGCTTAGATTTTAGTATAAAACTAAACTAAATTCCAATTTCTAAAATTCAATGTAAAATTTAGTTATATATCAATTAAAATTTAAACTATCGTTAAAATTTAGTTATATAACTTAGATTTTATTCTAAAAGCTCTAAGAAGCATTGCAGACAGATAACTTCCAAAAACCTAGAAAGAAATCTTGGGAATTTGTTTTTCTGGTCGCCACTGGTTTCGGATTTTTTGAGACCAATATAGAAGTTTTCCTTCCAATCCCCTGTGCAAACCAAACATACAAACTAAAATAGTCTCAAAGAAACATTGCCAAAGGATAACTGCAGGAGCGCAAGAAAAACATGACTTTGTTTGAATACTTGATCAAACAACTTTTGTTGGATTCCATGATTGATCACTAAAAAAATCCGCAGTCGATGTAGGCCTGAATTTCCATTAATTCATCATTACACAGACAAGTTTTGCATAAACCCCTAAAACAAAAGTAGATGCAATCCTGGCTTGTAATTTAAAAAAATTTACAAAACTCAGGAGAGTTAAGCTTACCTTGCGAACTTGAACTGCAATTGCTTGTCAATCAGGATTGGAAAGGTCGATGCAAGCAAATGGATAATCTGGGGATGACATATTCATTTCCCTCTCCTTCTCTTACCTGTTCCTAAATTTCTCCTGATTTCAAAAAAAATGAAAACAAAAAACCAAATTAGTAGGAAATCGAACCCAAAATATCTTGATGTCGGCAATGGAATTCTGTCGTGCCAAAAAGTTCAAAGAACCCACCTTCTACCAGAGAAAAATTCCAGGTTCTCATGGCCATAAGGATTCTCATAAATATTATTTTCCCTTTTTGGTAATGAAAACCATGGATTCTACTAATTCCCGAAAGGACATACTTGCTAGTAGAAAATGCTCGTCATTTACTTTAGCTCTACATTATGTTCGAATTCCTTTCTTATGGTGTCTCTTTCCTTTCTATTTGAAGGATGTAACTATTCATATTCTAGTGCAACTGACAGTTGTGATATGGTATTTCCAACAGCACAAACCACTCTTTCCATACCATAACTGTCATTTCTTTTTTATGTACGCAGGTCCTTAAACTCTTATGCGACTGTAAAACGCCTCTCGGTGTAATAATTAGGTAGTGGTTTATTTAATACTCAGAATAAATGATTTACATGATATCATTGTCTTCAACAAATCTATGGATGTAGAAAGTATGTCCCATGGGAAAGTTTAGATTCATATAAGTGAATCAAATGATTCCATGTGGGTTGGTAATGTGGTGAAATTTTATTCATTTTGGAAAATCTAATGATCAATATGCATTGCCAAAGCATAGATCTTTTGTAAGTATTCTTATGCCACCATTTGGCACTTAGTTGTGGTCTCCAAGAGGCTCCTAAAAGGGTTGATACACTATAGACAAAATATTACAAATTGAAGAAGCTTTTGTTATTTGTTGAAGTGAGGCTTTAGTAATTGAAGAGAAGATCCCTAAATCTATTTCTTCTAAATATAAAGAAAGCAAATAGACCTATTTTTAATTGAGTCTCAGATGGTGCTATTGGTCCTCATAAGTCCAAAAGATATTTGATTGTGTTGCAAAAGGAATAAGGAATGACCTTGGTTTGAGCTGCAGCTACCAGATCTGGCATGGAACATTTGCATGATTTGTATTGTTTTTAAGAATGCTTTGGGCATTTTTCATATTAGAAAGTCCTACATTAATTTTAGAAGATTATGGAAGGTTTTGGAGTTTGAAATCTACCTAGTTGTCACATCTTAGCCCTGATGCGGGTTGTTTTTGTCTTTGCGAGGATTTGTTACATGTTTTGATGTGTGTGGTAGAATAATAATTAATATGATGGTGTTTTGGTGTGGAGATAAATGAAAGTGTTTATTTAAATTATGAAAAGTTGAATAGTATTGAATGCGTTTTACTTTGAAAATGAAGAAAAATAGAGTAGAAACATTTTAATTTATGTAATATATTGCTTTATTTATATCTTTATGTGATACTTATTCAGTTATTGTTGTGTGCCTAAGTGCACTTGAGTTGCAGGAGGTCGAAGACCAAGGGTGTGATTAAGGAGAGGAGGTTAGCTTCTTGACAGGACAAAGTAGGAAGACCTCTTGATTACACACATGAGTACTTAGATTCATGTAGTTTGCATTTAGGAATGTCAATTTTAGTGTGCTTGTTTTAAATTATTTGCAAATTAAATAACAATTAGTAAATTAAATAAATGATAAAATGAAAGCATGATAAAATAAAGGATTAAGTTTTAATTAAAGTTAATTATAGATTTTGATTTATATGCTTATGCATTCTATTCTTCTTTTAATTTGTGTTAATCTTTGAGTTAATAAGTTAACTAATAGTAAGAAGATTTTTATTTTATTGTTGGGTAAATATTTTCAAAAGGGGATTTACATGCAGTTAAAATAAATATTATTCTTATTTTTAAAATCCATTTCAAGATTAGGGTAGGAAAAAAATGGGAAAGGAAAAACATTATTAAAAAGGGAAAAGAGTTCCCGAGAAGGTAACGGTTCTTGAAAACAATCTTGAAAATAAGCTCTACAATTTTGCTCTAATGGCTGCCAAGAAAATGTTGAATCCTTTAGTTTAGCGAGTTTGAGACTTTTTCTTTGGAAGATAGTAGGAAAATAGAGAGCTGGAAAAACAACTAGAAAGAAGTAAAGAGAAGAAGCGTGCTCACAAAAACCAGATTGAAAAGAAGAAAAGAGAAGAAATTGTTTGAAGAGCATCTCTAGTTGGAAGCAAAATATCCAGGTTTTTCATTCTTTTTCCACAAATTTTGTTGAAATATGAAAGTGCTACTGAAGAATTTGAATGCCAAGTGTTTGAATTGTATGCAAAAACTATGAAAATTTGAGAAAATGTTCCATTCTTTTATGTGCATTGAAAGAAATTGCATAATAACTCCATTTCCAGATTTGGGGTTTTTCTCTTTAGCAAACAAAGGTTTATATTTTGTTTCTGAATGTTGAATTTTGATACTAAAATTCTGAAAAAAATTATATATATACATTTATCTCTGTGCATGTAAATATATATATACATTTACGCAATATTGATTTGAGATTTTGGAGAATGTAACAATAAAACGTGTGAAATTCGTTTGGAATTTGGTATTTTACAAAACTTGAGACTGCGTACTGGAGAACACACCCCAGCCAACCCATGGTGGAAGGGCGGCGTTTTGGAAGGACAACACCCTCCACAGGCCAAGGCCTGTGGAGGAAGTGCTTTCCTCCCATAGGCACTTTGTTGGTTGGTTGTATGTGAAAGTCTTTTAATTCGTTTGAATTTTTTTTTCTTTATGAAATTTGTTGTATTTAAAGATAGATACGTATATATCTATATACTAAAAAATTGTTGTACATGAAGTTTGTTGTTTATATATATATGTGAACATCTCTAGAAACATTTACTCGTCATTATACAAAATTTCACAGTATTGTGTATGCTTTCACAGCATGTTCATTTGTAAATTAATTATGTATTTATATATATATATGCATAATAATTTAGGTGAAAGCTTATATATATTTAAATAATAAACTAAAACTTGGAGAGATGTAGAATAGATACATGTAGACAACTCTGTGAGCAGAGGGAAGTATGAATTCCTATGCAAATATGTTATCTACATTATAATTCACTTCTTAAACTATTTATATTTTTGAATATTGGTGCACAGTATGCATTTCCATACATCATTGCTAAAAATTAGTGAAGTAAATATAACACTAAAAGAGAAGTTGTAGAAGAACATTTTTAGCAAACATATACCATAGAAAACACATTTAAAACTAGTCAGTTTTATGAACATAAGAGTTGCATATTAAAACTTTATTACACCTTAACTAGGTGATAGCATTGTAATTTTCACCATTAGGAGAGTGAATAGTGGCCAACTTGAATGTAATTGCTTTCTTTTCTTATTCTAAAAAAAATTGTAAACATATTTCTATTCAATAAGAAGGTAACCTATGTGCTATGTTTTTACCTCATACTTATTAGGCTAAAAAGAGTAGCTTTCTTTTCTTTTTCTTAATCTATTCAAAACTACTTACTTTGATCAAATCACTTAGAAACTAGAACTTGGATTGATTTTAAATTGCAAAGTAACTTTCAATAGAAAATGTATAGAAAAATCTCTCATTTTGAGTGTATGCACTAAAAGCTATTTTAATAATCTTTGTGTGAACATTGGAAAATGATGAAATTTCTTTGGAATTGGAAATGTGTTAAATTGAAAGTGAACTTAAATGGAAAATGCATTATTACTGTATTTTGGGAAACTTCTGGGACAGGATGTCGAAGGTGGACCCACAAAGACAGTAGTTTTACCTTTTCTAAAACTATCATTTGTTTAATTTATGCTTGGCCAAGCACATGCACCATTGAAATAGATGGAATTAAAAGCCTATAACTAAATGAATATAGGTCTCTGCCACCTCCTGTTTGCAAGAAATATGTGATTCTCATGTTAGGAATGCATATAGGAATTAGGCTTGCATCGAGAGTTCCCTCCTGCGTTGTTGTTTCAAGTTGCTAGGCTCCTCATGCAGGGCCGAGGATTTCTTTGAGTTAGGAAGGAACCCGGGGAAGTTATGTACTTCGTGGTTGGGCAGAAAAGACGCCTTAATCACACTCTTGGCCCTAGCTTGCAAGAAGACTAGTGGTGTCGCGGCGGTTGAGGTTCAGAGATTTATGTGCTATAAATGTATTCATGTATTATTTTAAATGGCGTGTAAAGCCCACTTGTAAATGTAACTCTTTTGAAATTTTGTATTGTAACATTGAAATAGATGTATTGGAATGAAAGTTTTGATGTAACATTGAAATAGATGTATTGATCGAAAGTTAATGATGTAATGGAAACTTGAATGAATTTATGGAAACTCATTGATATACAAATGACATTTACATATGTATCATTGCAATGACCCTTGTTGTTAATGGAATTTACTTCTTTTGCATATATGGAATGAAATTTATTACTAAATTTTCCTTTTGTACATTTATGGAAAGATCTTGATCTATGCATCCTTTGTTTTGATATACTTGGAATGTAATAAGTTTGGAAAAATATGTGGTTTTAAGAACATCATCTATCTAGCATTACATTTTGGTATTAGAGCAGCAAGGTTCAACTCTAGGACCTATGCTAGGTAATTACACTTGATGTTATGTTTTGTCAAGGTAACCCTAATGGAGGGTAGGTATTATCAGTGGGAACAGGGAGGAGGATCCTGTGGTGATCCCAATGATAAGTTGGATCAAATTTTGGCCATTCTAAGTAGGCAAGAGGCTAGGATTGATAACCTTGAGCAGGCAAGCCAAACAAATCTCTGGCGAAGCATGGGAGAGACATATTCCTTCAATTCAATGGAGCTATACACAAGCTTCTTCTTATCTGAATCCAAAGCATCCATTAATGGGCTAATGCTCATATATGTGGATGGTGAGCATATAAGTGCCATGACAGTACAAGTCCCTTTCTCGTGCCCTACCATTGGCCTTACAACCGCACCCTTGTGTTATCCATTACTCCATACCTGCATTATAACCTACAATAGTAATAATGAATTGATTATAGGCTATGGTAGATTCAGAACGTGCAACTTAAGCATCATTGTATGTTTGCAATGCTTGACTGCAAATAGGCCTGATGCTTAATCTAAAGGTTGTTGTTAACTTAAATGTCATATGGGTTTGTTTCAATGTATGAGTGTATATAATGGTTTGATTTAAACACTACATTCTAAGTTTTGACTTTTTTAAATGATTTATTTGAAATTACACTAGCTTTTCAAGTAGTGCAATGAAATTACACTAGCTTCTTCAATAAGATCTGACTATTAGTGTGATTTCAAATGAATTATTGAAACAAATAAAAAATTAGAGTGTGTTATTTATGTCTAATCATGTAATGAAATTACACTAGCTTCTTCAACAAGATCCACCTATCAGTGTGATTTCAAATGAATCACTTAACAAATCAAAACTTAAAATATGTTGTCTAAATCCAACCGTACATGAAGAATGTCACCCACAAAGACAAAGAGGGTGCCAGGTTGTGGAAATACTAGAACCCAGGTGTTGTGGAGGAAGAATTGGGAAACAAATGAGGTGCTTGTTGGGTACTGCAAACAAAGGATGAAGGGAATCCCATGCCTGATTTGATCATGATCTTCCAAATGGCAGAATGCCCTATGATTAGTAAGGCATAGTAGTGATGAATCATTTGATTCAACCTCTGCTAAGAAATGGGCACGCTCATCCTTCATGCACTTGGCCCCCAACCCCTCCAATAAAAGCTCTGGGATCTCCCCTACTACTTTCTGCAAGACATCACAGTACTCTCCCACCGTGTAATTGAAATTCACAAGAATTGTTCTAATAAAATTTAATTTTACTTCTCAACCCATATTTTTATTTCCAAAAAAACCCAAGACTTTACCTGAAGTCAGCATAGCCTTTGGGCTAGTTATCTCGGAGAAAGTCTTGAACATGGTGCCCGTCTGTCTGTAGAAAAAAAATTCTTTCGAACAGTTGTCGTTGCCATCATCAACAAATCCAAAAGGAGATCTAAGGCCCCAAGATATTTCCTCCTTTTTCTGAAGGAGCAGCTGAAACAACCAATTGCTTTCCTCCTTTGCTCTAGCAACAGTTTGTAAAGAGACCCCATGATTTACCACTTGAAAACACCCCAACTCTACAGCTGCCTCTACTAACTTCTTCACCACCTGATCCCTTTCTCCCATCATGTCGATCAAAGGAATTTTGCAGTCCTTAGAATTCCTCTTAACCCAACTTTATACCACTCAACGATCTCCCAAATTTCTCCAAATAATCACAGAATCCATCATTGTCTCCCTTTGCACAGGTGATGGTGATTTTTCTTGTAAACCAGGTTGGTCTCCTATTGTACTTATGGAGTAGCCATCTCCAATCAAGGGTAGCTCAGAGGACCTGGACTAACTGACAAGATTCAGTCAAAGACTGAGATCTTCTACACTTTAGGCTCTACAGAACCAGGGCGGGTATACCCACACAATGCTTAAAATAAGACTAGACATTGCTTTTTATAGCAGATGACTCCTGATGCCAAGTATTGAGAACCTCAAATAGGGCTAGATTCTCAATAACACAATACTTGCAACAAACAGGAGGTAGGGCAAGACATCAAACAAGATTGATTAAATAAAATGAATGTTCTTAAACAAGATAACTGAAACCCTAAAGACAAATAGCATATATCAGATCAGTGCCATATCCATTGGGCTAGGAGTCAAGACAATCTGCAAACAAAAGGAATGGTTACTTGGACAAATAAAGCCTATGTGAAACTAACCTTATTAATCCCACAGCTAGTGATCAGATCTTAAAGACTACTTATCAAATCCTTCAATCATACATGTAAATTTCTGAGATGATGAAAGCAATTTAACCTATTCCTTGAACATGAGCTATTATCAAAACAGACAATGCAAGAAAGTATTACAAAGGCTAATGGAATGATCCTTGATCAGTTTCATTAACAATTCAAATGTACAATCCAAATGAGAGACTCAAAGACCTAAACAAATACATTCGGGTTCTGGTATGCATCCAAGAACCTTACAATTTACAGACTGTAACCCAGACCTCAAAATCTGGTAAAAACCTAACTTTGTGACTTAGTGCTCTTTTTGTTCTGATTTCAGTATCTGGCCGAAGACCCTTACAAATGATTTAGAAATTCCTTTTAAACAACTCAAGGATCGCCATCCAACTCAGAGCCACATCAACACCAGGTCAAACCCTAATCGCCATGTTCTTCAACTACTTTTCTGGTCTCATAAATGTCACTAGTCAGGTTGCTGCAGGAAAGACATTCCTGCACGAACAAAGATCAATCAACTTGCACCAAATCCGCCACCAAATCTGCGCGTCAATACTCGAGCCATGTCATCCTTGTACCAGAGCCGCGTCGCCATGAATGCTAGCTCGGCGGAGCCAGCGACCAACTCTCTGTCACCATGAATGCACCAGGCTTCTGGTTTTCGTGCGCACCGTCAGTACCAAACCCTGACCATGGTTTAGTTTGAAACTCAACCGTTGATCATCCATGATCAGATGACCGCCTTTTAAATCTCCATTTAGCCGTTGAAGCAAGCTACCACATATGAATCCCGCGCCCACCGTCGATCATTGAATGATATCGCGCCACCTGGCCTTCCTCGTGGCCGTAGGCCCCAATGAGGAAGGGGACTCAGTGTGACACATGTCGACATATCGCTATCCTCACGGGAGGCAAAGCCACAGATCGCTAACAGAAAAGATAACCTCTCACCGAAAACTACATGTTACATCAGCATTCAACATAGTCGGCCAGACATCATATCGAAGTACCCACGACCAAAGGGAGTCACATCGAAGGGTTAACACAATCGGTGAGACACGGAGGGCTCGGGGAGACATCTCCCTGACACATCGAATGGGAACCACCAAACAAAAGATCTCGGAGAGACATCACGAAGTCGCCCAGAGATCATAACGATACCAAAATTCATACCGAGAGCATGGCGGGGGGCGGCAAAAAGGATCTCGGGGAGACCAAGGGGAGTCGGGAAGACCTCACCCCGAAGAAAATAACTCTCACCGATTGAGTGATAGGGCAAGGGTTGATTGAGACAGTCACAATCTCAATGCTCTAAGTCATTGTCTTGAGAACTCCTAAGGTGTTAGTTCATTCACCCCACAACCTATAGGTCCTCTGCTATTGAGGCACCCCTAGTTCACTTACCAACCTTGCTATCATTACAAACTTGCTGCTACCAAGCAATTCTTGGTGCTCCTTCTCACATTCTCCATCTAGGCCTTAATGCTCTTAAAGACTAGTTGATCTCCAAATGTTTACAAATCTTGTTACAGGGGTGTGATACCTCTCCCATAGCTTCAAAACTATCCTACTGTGTTTCTTGTTCCATCTCAGGTCTTCTTTCTTCTATCACTGCCCCAAAACCTAGGCTAGGGTTTTAGGAGGACTAGTAGCCCATGAGCCCTATTAGGTCTCTTAGCCCGAGGTTTTTGGCTATTGCTCCTCCCTGCTCGGTGAACATCATAAACACAAAGAAGGAACCCTGGCTCAATTTTGGAGCTCTTCAATAATTTTGGGGTTTCAAACCTTCTCAGGCTGTACACAGGGTTACCCTGATTTTAAGAGATTTAGGGCTTTTTATAGCCTTTCTTGGTCACCCAGTGGACTGTTTCCTCCTTCCAGCCACCAAATGGATTGGTGATGACCCCTGGATCTTTTCTGACCTTGGTTATGGTCTCCTACAAACATTTCACACCTTAGTTGATAAAGAGTTAACACCCCTGTTGCATTAAGACTTGTCTCTGATTGTCTTTTCCAAGCCGGGCATCACAAGCTCGCCTAGGAAAAGCTTTGTAGCATGCTATCTGAACTTCTACTAGCTCCTACCCCTAAAATATTTACACCAAGGGAGTTTAGCCACATTCCCAATGTCTCCATACTTCTTGGTACGGTGGGAGTGCAGGCTAAATCTCCATTTTCAATGCATTTACCAGTCAAAACAGCAACAACAAAACAACAGAAATATATAAATGAATGAAAGCGATGGAAAGAACTGTCCAATGTGACAAAAAAAAGATTAAAGAGCTTCCTCTACATGCTATCCAACACAAAATCACTCTATCCAATACATCTAACTACTGTCACGTCAATAAGAACAGGAAAACAAATTTTCTACACAACAAAATCACTGCTTTTTCTCATTCACATGAAAACTGCCAATATTCCAAACTTCCAACCTTTGTCAAAGGTTGAGATATCCCATATACAATGCCAAGAAACAGTTAGGTTAATTTCCCCAAGCCTAAGAATGGTAAAAATCATGCTGTTTGAAAACACAGTGTGTTTTCCAATTTCTGCCTAAAACTTAGGAAAACAACCAAAAAATGATTCCTAGCTTATTCAACTTCTAACCTCAGAACCAAAAGGTCCTCACACATAATTTAAATGGTGTTAAAGACCTTTCCTAACAAAAATAAAAGAGATTTTAAAACAAAACTTCAAAATCTACTTGCACTTTAGGCAGGTGCTCCTGCACCATTCTCCCCCTCTCAGCATAAAGATCAATGAACTTGAGGAGATATCAGTGATAAATCAATTCCTTGCTTCT
Organism: Sequoia sempervirens; assembly: GCA_007258455.2. NCBI lineage: Eukaryota > Viridiplantae > Streptophyta > Pinopsida > Cupressales > Cupressaceae > Sequoia > Sequoia sempervirens. The sequence goes on along the minus strand of VDFB02271358.1, from coordinate 1,201,042,727 downwards.
TGAAATCTGCTTCTTCAACCCAGGTAGCCTCAAATTCAGGTTTTCCCTTCCACTTGACAAGGTGTTCTATGTATGCCTTGTGTCTTGTTGCTTTCTTCACCCTGGACTCCAAGACCTTCTCTGCCTGAGCTTTCTCTTGACTTGGAAGGGGTATATTACTGATATCCTTAAAGATTTCTTGACTATTCTGAACTTCATCATTGACTATTCCCTTGTACCTAATCAAATCAGCAACATTGAAGACAGGAGATATACCCAAATCTGATGGAAGCTCTACCTTGTATGCATTCTTCCCATACTTAGCTAACACCTTGCATGGTCCTATTCTTTTCATCTACATTTTTGTTGGCATTCCCTTCTGCATCCTTGATTTGTTAAGATGAACCATAACATAGTCACCTGCTTGAAACTACACATCTCTCCTTGACTCATCAACTTTATCTTTCAATTTTTGTGTTGCTACTGTAATTGTCCTCTTAACCTGCTCATGAATCTCCTTCATGGTCTGACTAAAGTCTTATGCATGTCCACTCCTATTCTCCTGAGATCTAAGGTCTCTGAGCTCACAAATTCCCCTTGGGTACATTCCCTACACAACCTCAAATGGACTTTTCCCTATAGTTCTATTAACATTGTCATTGTATGCAAATTCAGCTTGAGAAATTACCATATCCCATGTCTGTCCATATTCCTTTGTCAAGCACCTCAAGAGATTACCTAACACTCTGTTAACCACCTCTGTTTGACCATCGGTCTGAGGATGGTAAGCTGATCCAAATGACAAATTTGTTCCCAATCTGCTCCATAGTGTTTTCCAAAAATGGCTCATGAATTTCACATCCTTGTCAGAAACAATACTCAATGGCAATCCATGGATTCTTACTATTTCCCTGAAGAAAAGATGGGCTATGTAACTTGCATCATGTGTAGTCTTGCAAGGGATAAAGTGACTCATCTTGCTGAATCTATCCACAACTACATAGATACTGTCAAATCCTGCCTTAGTCTTGGGGAGACCTACCACAAAATCCATGCTCGCACACTCCCATGGTCTATGTGGAATGGGTAAAGGTTGATACAACCCTGCATTGCTGGCTCCCCCTTTGGCTTTCATGCAAACAACACACTAGTCTACATATTTTCTGACATCTCTTGCTAACTTAGGCCAGTAATAGAACCTTTGAACTAGCTCTAAAGTTTTGTTAATACCAAAATGCCCACTAAGACTGCCATTGTGTTTCTCTTGGATCAGATTTTCCCTCATTGATCCTCTTGGGACACATAATAGATTTCCCTTGAATAACAAACCATTTTGTAGTGTATACTCAGCATAATGACTATGAAAATGATTTTCAAAATCTGAACATACCTTGTAGGCTTTTGAGAAATCTTCATCCTCACCATAGAGATCTTTGAAACTCTCTAATCCAATGCTTTTCAGCTGTATCTCTTGGACTGTCAACATTCTCCTGCTTAATGCATCTGCTACTTTGTTTTGATGTCCCTTCTTGTGCTTAATGGTAAATGTAAAGGCTTGGATGTACTCCATCCATTTCAAAAGTCTATTGCTTAACTTCTCTTGGGTGTTGATGTAACTGAGTGCCTGGTTATCTATGAAGACTACAAACTCTTTGGGTAATAAATAATGCCTCCATTTCCTGAGGGACTGCACTAAAGCATAAAGTTCCAAATCATAGGTGGAGTATTTTTGCTTGGCTTCATTGATTTTTTCACTAAAGAAGGCTATAGGCCTACCTTCTTGACTAAGGACTCCTCCTACTGCTACTCCACTTGCATCACACTCAACTGTGAATAATTTATCAAAACTAGGCAATAACAGGATGGGTTGTGTTGCCACTTCTTGTTTCAGCTTTTCAAACCCTTTATCAGCTTCTTGTGTCCACTTGAACTTTGTTTTTAGACCTCCCTTAATAGTATCTAGAACTAGTGCACATATACCACTAAAATTCCTGATGAACTTCCTATAAAACTGAGCTAAATCATGAAAGCTCCTTACCTCTGTTGTTGTGGTTGGTGTAGGCCAGTTTAGGATGGCTTCCACCTTACTTGGATCCATCTTCAGGGTTCCTTGGGATACTACAAAGCCTAGATACACAAGTTCTTGCTTGAAGAACTCACACTTTTCAAGGTTGATTGCCAATTGTTCTTCTTGCAGCCTTTTAAGAACCACCTCCACATGTTTCAAATGTTCTTCTGCTGTCTTACTGAAAATCAGTATGTCATCCAAGTAGACTACCACAAAAATTCTTGTGAAATCCTTAAGAAACTCATTCATTAGTCTCATGAACGTGCTAGGGGAATTTGAGAGGCCAAATGGCATCACTTTCCACTCATACAAACCATCATTTGTCTTGAAAGTTTTCTTCCATTCATCACCCTCCTTAATTCTGATTTGGTGATACCCGCTCTTAAGATCTAACTTGGTGTAATACTGTGCTCCTCCAAGGCAACCCATTAAATCTTCAATTCTAGTAATTGGGAATCTATACCTAATGGTGATCCTATTAATTACTCTAGAATCAGTGCATAAACTCCACTTACCTCCTTTCTTTGTTGCTAAAACAACTGGGACTACACAAGGGCTGATGCTCTTTTGAATTAGACCTTGATTCAACAATTCTTCCACTTGTCTAGCCACTTCAAGATTCTGATCTGGTGTGAGTTTGTATGCTACCTTGTTAGGTAAAGAGGCTCCAGGTATGAAGTCAATTTGATGACTTATTGCTCTCTTTGGTGGTAGAGTTGTTGGCGTTCCATCGCTCACTATGCTCTTGTATTTATCAAGCAAGTTTTGGACTGTTGCTAGTAATACTGTCCTTTCAGCTTTTTCCTCTTCTTTGGACTGCATTAGGACCACATAACCTTCATTCCCTAGGTGTAGATCCTTGATGAACTCTTTGCCACTGCTCAACATAATGTTAGGAACCTTGGACTGTCCTTCATCATCCTCAATCAATGATTGCAACTTGAAGGTTCTTCCATCCTTCGTGAATTCTATGGTGTTCTCCTTTCCATGATATATAGCACCTCTATCATATTGCCATGGCCTGCCAAGAAGAAGATGGCATGCATCCATGGGTAGTACATCACAAATCAGCTTGTCTTTGTAGCCTCCAATTAAGAATTCCACTGTAACCTGGTCATTCACTAGAACACTCTTCCCTTTATTCAGCCATGTGACCTTGTAAGGATTGGTATGAGGTACCTTCTGCAATTTTAACTTAGTTACTGCCTCCTCAGAGATGATATTGTCTGTAGAACCAGAATCTACAATGACCTTGCATACCTTTCCCAATATCTTGCACCTTGCTCTAAACAAAGCTCTCCTTTGCTTGGGTTCTTCCCTTGACCGGTTGTCTGATCAACACTCCATTAAACATTAGACTCTCTCCAATTTCAGATTATATATGACTGATCTCAGGTGATTTGACACTCATGGTGTCCTCTTGTGCATAAGCTACTCTTTTCTTATTGCTTGAAGAAGCTTTCTTCGGGCATCTATAAGCTGGATGACCTAGCTGATTACAGTGATAACATTTCATGGTGGCAAAGTAGGAGTTACTTCTGCCTGCTCCTCTTCCTCTGTTTGAACCTTCTTGAGGTCCTCTTCCTCTATTAAATCCTCCTCTTGAAGATGTTTCACCTCCATGCTCAATAAGCTTAGATTCTCCTTGGGTTCTTTGATCATTACCTCTTCCTTGGTAACCTCCTCGCTGTCCTCTTTGATCTTTGCCTTTACCTCTGCCTTTAGAGGACTGATCATGCTTCCTTTTATTCCTTTCTTCAATCTTTATAGCCAGCTGATAACATTGGTGGACTGTCTTGGGGCTGAGTAAAGCCATCTCTTCCTGTATGTTCCACTTCAAACCATTGCGGTACCTAGCCACTTTTAGGCTCTCATCTTTTGCCACATTTGATCTCAAGCAAAGCTTCTGAAACTCTTCAGTGTAGGTGTTGACATCTTGATCTTTCTACCTTAGACTCTATCTTTTCTTGTGAAGTTGGATCTCATAATCATCTGGCATATATGCTTCTTTCACTTTAGCAACCATTCCTTTCCAGGTTGATATGGGCTGCTTGCCTTCTTTCTCCCTTTCAGTCTAGACAAATTTCCACCAAGTCAAAGCTAATCCTCTCAACCTTGATTTTGCAACCTTCACTTTCTATGCTTCAGTGACTCCATCACACTCAAAGTGGTTCTCCATTCCATCTATCCAATCCATGACTAGATCGGGATCCATCTTTCCATAGAACAACGGTATGCCCTCAAGTCATTTTCCACTCAGAGCTTTCAATGCCTTCAAGAAAGGCTCTTCCTCCAAAACAGGATTAGGTTCAGGGACCTTGTCCTCCTCTGCAACCTCTTCTTCCTTTGGCACTGTTCCTTCCAGCCTTGCATTGCTCAATGCCTTTTCCAATTGTTCAATTCTTTCTTTTAGGGACTTGTTGTCCTCTTCTTTCTCTTCAACCTTCTTGGCTAACTATGCATTTGTCACCATGGCTGGGGTTTCACTAGACTCAACTTCAGACATATAAGTTGCTTTCCCAAATCTTTCACTGCTCTGATACCAATCTGATAGGGCAAGGGTTGGATTAAGACACTCACAATCTCAATGCTCTAAGTCCTTGTCTTGAGAACTCCTAAGGTGTTAGTTCATTCACCCCACAACCTATAGGTCCTCTGCTATTGAGGCACCCCTGGTTCACTTACCAACCCTGCTATCATTACAAACTTGCTGCTACCAAGCAATTTTTGGTGCTCCTTCTCACATTCTCCATCTAGGCCTTAATGCTCTTAAAGACTAGCTGATCTCCAAATGTTTAAAAATCTTGTTACAGGGGTGTGATACCTCTCCCATAGCTTCAAAACTATCCTACTGTGTTTCTTGTTCCATCTCAGGTCTTCTTTCTTCTATCGCTGCCCCAAAACCTAGGCTAGAGTTTTAGGAGGACTAGTAGCCCATGAGCCCTATTAGGTCTCTTAGCCCGAGGTTTTTGGCTATTGCTCCTCCCTGCTCAATGAACATCATAAACACAAAGAAGGAACCCTGGCTCAATTTTGGAGCTCTTCAAGAATTTTGGGGTTTCAAACCTTCTCAGGCTGTACACAGGGTTACCCTGATTTTACAAGATTTAGGGCTTTTTATAGCCTTTCTTGGTCACCCAGTGGACTGTTTCCTCCTTCCAGCCACCAAATGGATTGGTGATGACCCCTGGATCTTTTCTGACCTTGGTTATGGTCTCCTGCAAACATTTCACACCTTAGTTGATAAAGAGTTAACACCCCTGCTGCATTAAGACTTGTCTCTAATTGTCTTTTCCAAGCCGGGCATCACAAGCTCACCTAGGAAAAGCTTTGTAACATGCTATCTGAACTTCTACTGGCTCCTACCCCTAAACTATTTACACTAAGGGAGTTTAGCCACCTTCCCAATGTCTCCATACTTCTTGGTACGGTGGGAGTGCTGGCTAAATCTCCATTTTCAACGCATTTACCAGTCAAAACAGTAACAACAAAACAACAGAAATATATAAATGAATGAAAGTGATGGAAAGAACTGTCCAATGTGCCAAAATAGAGATTAAAGAGCTTCCTCTACATGCTATCCAACACACAAATCACTTTGTCTAATACATCTAACTATTGTCACGCCAATAAGAACAGGAAAACAGATTTTCTACACAACAAAATCACTGCTTTTTCTCATTCACATGAAAACTGCCAATATTCCAAATTTCCAAACTTTTTCAAAGGTTGAGATATCCCATATACAATGCCAAGAAATAGTTAGGTTAATTTCCCTGAGCCTAAGAATGGTAAAAATCATGCTGTTTGAAAACACAGTGTGTTTTCCAATTTCTGCCTAAAACTTAGGAAAACAACCAAAAAATGATTCCTAGCTTATTCAACTTCTAACCTCAGAACCAAAAGGTCCTCAAACACAATTTAAATGGTGTTAAAGACCTTTCCTAACAAAAATAAAAGAGATTTTAAAACAAAACTTCAAAATCTACTTGCACTTTGGGCAGGTGCTCCTGCACCATTGAGCCTTTGAAAGAAAACCCTTTATGCGATGTCATTGTGACTTTATGTTTCTTTCGCCGATGCAACCTTCTCCCATATGAATGTCGCTATAGCATACTGTCATCGGGGAGACCTCTTGTAGAATATATTGTGTCATACCGAGAGCCCTTCATTCACTCGGAGTCACTAAGACAGTACTAACCCTTCACCAAAAGTCCCTCATAAGACTTAGTCGCCAAGACTTGACGGGTTCGCTGAGACACTATATCGATAGCCATGAGTTTCACCGAAAGACCACGTGACCACTTCTGTTCGCTGAGACCTCCAGAATGTCCTGCCGAAGATAAATTTCCAACGGTGGTCGGTGTGACATTGAACATTCGCTATGACATCATATCGAGAGAAAAACTCATGCCAATATGACTCCTTCCTATGTCAGTCGGTGTGACCCTGCAAATTCACCGTGACTTCACACCGATGGCATTACACTTTTTCGAAATGCTCATTCTAAAGCGAGTCGATATAACATTTCAATTTCAATAAGACCCTATCCCAACTGTATACCATAAGCTGATAGAGAATACTTTCCGTCGCTGAAATACAATAGAAGTCTTGCCGACTGCAGCCTGAAAGATAAATTCAATCACCAAAACATCTGAAATGTCTTGCCGATAGGCAACTCAGACATTTCAAATTGGATCGGGAAGACTGGGCGTACTCGGCAAGACGTCACAGTGAAGTCACCACGAGGTCGGTGAAAACGATAACAAGGGGCTGGTTAACGACGAGACAAAGGGGCTCGGGGGGAACTTAAGTTGCAGGTGTACCGGCCAGGCAGGTCAATGAATCAAAAAGCCAGCAGAATGGGAACCAAACAAGGTCGGAGTTGGAACCAGGAAAGAGACAGAGTCAGAGCCGGAGCGGGGGAAGAAATGAAAACCAAAATGACCACCCGAGACCAAAACCCAACCCGGATCTGCCTCCACAAAAGACAAAGGAAGGGAGACGGGAGCAGAACAGAACCCGAAACTGGAACCCAGAAAAGGTTCCAAAACCTGTTCTCATTCTAATCCCGCGCCCGCCAAAGGAAACAAAGCAAAAAAAAAGGGAAGAATGCGGAGAGGAAAATGACCAGCGACCGATGCAGGACAGAAAGGGAAAAAACTCCAAACACGCGGAATCGCAACCGAGACGGATGCGTGAACAGGAACTAGAACTTTAGAATTTGGAAAAGTTCTAGTTCTGTTCAAGAATCCATTCCACCTCCGATAAAACAAAAGAAAATCCAACGAAAGAAAAAGAGAAAGGGGAACCGAACTAAAACCCCAAAAATGGGGAAAAGAAAAGCTAGGAAAAACCCTAACACAGGCCGCCCCACCGGAGAGATGAAAACTAGCACGCTGGGCTCAACCCTTGTGGGAGCCCACTTAACCCACGTGCTAAAATGAAACACACCCCATAGCTAAAGTTATAACATGAAAAACAAGAGTACACAACTAGACAATGAGAGAACCAGAAATGGCACTAACATAGGCTCCAGTTGGGGGATGTATGCCCCTGGCGGGCATAGCAAGAATTCAGATCACTGGGAGAGCAGATCGGAGAGGCAAAAGGCCAAAAACAGACCAGGAGCTAACCATATAGGGTTAGCAAACACAACAAAAAGGAAAAGACTAGGAAACCAAACCCTAAAACTATTGTTCATGGAAAAGAGATATACTTCAGGCGAAGTACCCTCATGAATTGTCCATGAACAGGCAATTCAAGAGTCACTTGATTCATTCCTTTGTTTCACCTGATGACACTAGGCCACCAAATGAAAAATGAGAGCCAACTTTTACCTCTATCAAAAACTTGATTCTCTACTGCCTTCCATAAACAAAATATGATAACACTGTCATGAACTGTCCACAAACTAGCTTGGTCACTGGCAAGTTCCACTGAATCACTGTGTTTTCCAATGTCACCAACTGTCTTGTCAAACTGCAATATGCAATCAGACATTGATTTGAGATCACAATCATCATGGCATATCTCCCTGGACAATTCATGGTTATGTTTTATTGAATGCTCGTTTGCTTGGACTGGGAAATAAAAACATTCATAGTCCACTTGATCCTTGACATCACAAAATTTATCATCAAAATCAGTCTGCAAATCAAACTGAAAGCTCTGATAAACAACCTCTTCATTAACATGTAAATCATCACTACACATGTCAATGGCAAAAAACTCATATTTAGGAGTATCTGTGTACTAGTTACTGCAACACATACACACATTCTGATACTCAAGTTCAATGGTGTGCATTGATTCATTATTCACATCAACACTTAGCTCAAAGCCAAATACCCCAAGTGAGGGCTCAAGTAAATCAACATCATTAGGGACAGCAGGGAGACAACCAAGTGCATTGGTACTCAGAAGATTAGGAGCATTAAATAGGAAGCAATTGTATTCAGCTTCACATTCCTCAACATGACGCTCATCAGTATGTGAACTATACTCAAACTCCTTAGAATGAGTACTTGAGACTTCACTTTCATCATCATGATCACTAATCACACCATGGCATGGGATAATACCCATTTCCTCATCTGCTTCTCCATCCTCCGGGACACTACAAGAAAAAGATTCTTGCATGTCTACTCTGTGATCATCCCATGTGTCATCAGCTTCATCACTACTGCAAAGATTTGAACATGTATCAACTGTGGGCTGAATGTAATGCTCATCTTCTGACATGTTCCCTTCACTTATTTGCATTGTTGTCTAACTTTCCTTAGGAGGACAATTGTTGTCTTCACTCTGAGAGTCGAAATTTTGTGCATAACCATACTTAGCTGATTCGATCATCCTTATCCACTCAGGTACTTGATCAAAGCTACAGGGCTTCAGATCTTCCAAAAAAGTATTCAACCTAGGTTCATAAATCTCATAGAACAAATCAATGCACACAGAATCATTAGGTCTGAAATCTTCTGGAATTTCTACCAAGTAGTCCAAAAGTCTTGAGAACAACCTATATGGTGATTCTCCTTCCTGCCTCTTGAGATCATACAATTTTTGAACCAAAGATTGTTGACCCATTCTACAATCCCTTTGAGGGCATGGTACAACTTGTCTTCCTTGCATATTTTTACTCCCCATTTCACATGGAAACCCTCATAAACCGATATTCAATCAGACTAACCCCATACAAGGTTCTCAGTTACAACATTCATGAATCCAAAATATTGATTGAATAAAAATGCCCTAAGATTATTAGAGGCACAAAACACACTTCACCAAATGTAATAGACATCACATATTATACACTTTGAAGTATGTATAAAACTGTTATTATCCTTTCCCTTTGGTAGTGCTAAACCACTAGATAGGGAATCATCATTTCTTTCTAAAGTGTTCAAAAACATGAAGAATACTGGCAACGTTGCAGTTCTGGAACATTCTTCAAATCTTCAATGGGTTTACCTTGATAGAGTCACCACCTCTTTGCAGAGGACAGAAATTTAAATGATATAAAGTCCACTTACATATAAGTCCTTCTCTGAGCTCATTCCACCAGCAGAGCACCATAAATATTTCAGGCTGACTGCAACAAAGCTTTTCACCAGGCCACATATTCTTCAAGCTTTGAACAAAACCAACATGGCAAACAAATATAACTCTTTTGATATGGCACTTTATAACCGAATTTCTGAGTAACTCCCCAGCGGAGTCGCCATCTTGTTGGTGACTCAGATGGGAAAATGAGAACCCATACTATCCAACTTCTGATTACAGGCTGTATTACAACTTGTTTATCCCCAATAGAGTCACCATCTTGTTGGTGATTTTTCTTGTAAACCAGGTTGGTCTCCTATTCTACCTATGGAGTAGCCATCTCCAATCAAGGGTAGCTCGGAGGACCTGGACCAACTGACAAGATTTAGTCAAAGACTGAGATCTTCTGCACTTTAGGATCTACAGAACCAGGGCGGGTATACCCACACAATGCCTCAAATAAGACTAGACATTGCTTTTTATAGCAGATGACTCCTAATGCCAAGCATTGAGAACCTCAAATAGGGCTAGATTCTCAGTAACACAATACTTGCAGCAACCGGGAGGTAGGGAAAGACATCAAACAAGATTGATTAAATAAAATGAATGTTCTTAAACAAGATAACAAAAACCCTAAAGACAAATAGCATATATCAGATCAGTGCCATATCCATTGGGCTAGGAGTCAAGACAATCTGCAAACAAAAGGAATGGTTACTTGGACAAATAAAGCCTATGTGAAACTAACCTTATTAATCCCACAGCTAGTGATCAGATCTTAAAGACTACTTATCAAATCCTTCAATCATACATGTAAATTTCTGAGATGATGAACAACAATTTAACCTGTTCCTTGAACATGAGCTATTATCAAAATAGACAATGCAAGAAAGTATTACAAAGGCTAATGGAATGATTCTTGATCAATTTCATTAACAATTCAAATGTACAATCCAAAGGAGAGACTCAAAGACCTAAACAAATACATTCGGGTTCTGGTATGCATCCAAGAACCTTACAATTTATAGACTGTAACCCTAGACCTCAAAATCTGGTAAAAACCTAACTTTGTGACTTAGTGCTCTTTTTGTTCTAATTTCAGTATCTGGCCGAAGACCCTTACAAATGATTCACAAATCCCTTTTAAACAGCTCAGGGATCGCCATCCAACTCAGAGCCACATCAACACCAGGTCAAACCCTAATCACCATGTTCTTCAACTACTTTTCTGGTCTCATAAATGTCACTGGTCGGGTTGTTGCAGGAAAGACATTCCCGCATGAACAAAGATCAATCAACTTGCACCAAATCCACTGCCAAATTCGCGCGTTAATACTCGAGCCATGCCGTCCTTGTACTAGAGCCGCGTCGCCATGAATGCTAGCTCGGCGGAGCCAGCGACCAACTCTCTGTCACCATGAATGCACCAGGCTTCTGGTTTACATGTGCACTGTCAGTACCAAACCCTAACCATGGTTTAGTTTGAAACTCGACCATTGATCGTCCATGATCAAACGACCGCCTTTTAAATCTCCATTTAGCCGTTGAAGCAAGCTACCACATATGACTCCCACGCCCACCGTCGATCACTAAATGATATCGTGCCACCTGGCCTTCCTCGTGGCCGTAGGCCCCAACGAGGAAGGGGACTTAGCGTGACACGTGTCGACATATCGCTATCCTCGCGGGAGGCAAAGCCACAGATCTCTAACAGAAAAGATAACCTCACTAAAAATTGCATGTTACATCGAGCATTCAACATAGTCGGCAAGAGCTGGCCGGGTCGGCCAGACATCATATCGAAGTACCCATGGCCAAAGGGAGTCACATCGAAGGGTTAACACAATCGGTGAGACATGGAGGGGTCGAGGAGACATCTCCCCGACACATCGAACGGGGACCACCAAACAAAAGATCTCGGAGAGACATCACAAAGTCGCCCAGAGATCATAACAGTACCAAAAGTCATACCGAGAGCATGGCGGGGGGCGGAAAAAAGGATCTCGGGGAGACCAAGGGGAGTCGGGAAGACCTCACCCCAAAGAAAATAACTCTCACCGATTCAGCCTTTGAAAGAAAACCCTTTATGCGATGTCGCTGTGACTTTATGTTTCTTCACCGATGCAACCTTCTCCCATATGAATGTCGCTATAGCATACTGTCATCGAGGAGACCTCTTGTAGAATATATTGTGTCATACCGAGAGCCCTTCATTCACTCAGAGTCGCTAAGACAGTACTAACCCTTCGCTGAAAGTCCCTCATAAGACTTAGTCGCCAAGACTTGATGGGTTCGCTGAGACACTATATCGATAGCCATGAGTTTCATCGAAAGACCACATGACTGCTTATGTTCGCCAAGACCTCCAAAATGTCCTGCCGAAGATAAATTTCCAACGGTGGTCAGTGTGACATTGAACATTCACTATGACATCATACCGAGAGAAAAAATCATGCCGATATGACTCCTTCCTGTGCCGGTCGGTGTGACCCTGCAAATTTGCCGTGACTTGACACCGATGGCATTACACTTTTCCGAAATGCTCATTCTAAAGCGAGTCGGTATAACATTTCAATTTCAATAAGACCCTATCCTGACTGTATACCATAAGCCGATAGAGAATACTTTCCATCGTCGAAATATAATAGAAGTCTTGCTGACTGTGGCCTGAAAGATAAATTCAATCACCAAGACATCTGAAATGTCTTGCCAATAGGCAACTCAGACATTTCAAATTGGATCGGGAAGACTGGGCGTACTCGGCGAGACGTCACAGCAAAGTCACCGCGAGGCCGGTGAAAACGGTAACAAGGGGCTGGTTAATGACGAGACAAAGGGGCTCAGGGGGAACTTAAGTTGCAAGTGTACCGGCCAGGCAGGTCAATGAATCAAAAATCCAGCGGAATGGGAACCAAACAAGGTCAGAGCCAGAACCAGGAAAGAGTCAGAGTTGGAGCCAGAGCGGGGGAAGAAATGAAAACCAAAATGACCACCTGAGACCAAAACCCAACCTTGATCCACCTCCGCAAAAGACAAAGGAAGGGAGACAGGAGTGGAACACAACCTGAAACTGGAACCCAGAAAAGGTTCCAAAACCTGTTCTGATTCTGATCCTACGCCCGCTAAAGGAAACAAAGCAAAAAACAAAGGGAAGAACGTGGAGAGGAAAACAACCAGCGACCGATGCAGGGCAAAAAGGGAAAGAAACTCCAAACACGCGGAATCGGAACCGAGACGGATGCGTGAACAGGAACTAGAACTTCAGAATTTGGAAAAGTTCTAGTTCCGTTCAAGCATCCATTCCACCTCCGATAAAACAAAAGAAAAGCCAAGGCAAGCAAAAGAGAAAGGGGAACTGAACTAAAACCCCAAAAACGGGGAAAAGAAAATCCAGGAAAAACCCTAACACAGGTCGCCCCACCGGAGAGATGAAAACTAGCACGCTGGGCTCAACCCTTGTGGGAGCCCACTTAACCCACGTGCTAAAATGAAACACACCCCATAGCTAAAGTTATAACATGAAAAACAAGAGTACACAACTAGACAATGAGAGAACCAGAAATGGCACTAACAATAGGAATGGTTGGTTCGTGGTGATGGAGGAGGCGCCTCAGACATGATTAAGTTGGTTATTGAACAAAGACTTTTGACTGTAAAAGAAAATATTATTCAATTGGAATAATATAATGGATCAATAGTCATGATTGGCTTGTGCAGGACTGAATGGGTGACAAGATGAAATGTTCATAAAATATGTGAGTAGAGACAACAATAGAGAATAATGGGGAATTCATATTTTACTTGAAATCAAGGTGGCAAACATTTGATCATCTAGCATTTTTCTGGTGTGGTGGATTAGATCCATGCATCTAATTATTCCTTTCACACATGTTTCACAAGGTAGGCTCACTAGGAAAGCATTGGAATCTTAGTCCTAATTTAGTTGGTCCCAGATTTGAGGGATTTTCTTATGAGGATAGGGTTGTTGTAGTGTCCCTCCAGTTGTGATACTCTATTTTAGTTTGATTCAGCTTGATAGATAGATGCTTTAGTTGTTTATGATACTATGTTTTTTTTACACTCTGTGGATGATACATTTGACATTTGTATTAGCTAGATGTGTTTGTCAGATGATATTGAGATAGACACGTATGTGATATGGTTTATGTTGCTTATGAGTTTTTATGTGGTTGTTTGTGATATATGTTGCTCGTCAGTTTCAGTGAAGAAGATAGTGTAGCATTACTCATTCATGAGTACCCTGCTACGCTGTGATTCTTCTTCACAGTGTGTTTTTTGATATATGTATATATGTTTAACAATCATGTTTCATGCAGATATAGGTACCGGGTATCAGCTCCACTTGCTTGTCAGGTCTGAGCATACCCTAATCCAATGAAATTATGTTGATCTAGAGGTAGTGACAGGTCCTTATTGAACTATCATTCTTTATTGAACGAGTACCTATTTGTTACCCTTCGTTGTTGCCTAGTTTGTTTCTGTTGTGTCGTATTTGTTTGTATTGTTTTTGTTTGGGAATTTAATATTTAAGTTCAATGATTATTTGTTAATATATTTACATTTGAATGCTTATGGTTATGTTTGTGGTTTAATTTATTAATTTAAATTAAATAAGATATTTACTTTAAAAGTGAAAGTTAATTTTGTAAAGTATTTAATTAAATATAATTGCTGATTTAGTTGTGCAAATGGGATTTACATGGAAGATAGATATTTTAAAAGATGATGTTTTCAACAAGTTATGAATTTTGGATTTGGAGTTGAAAATTTGATCTGAAGTAAAAAGGGTAAGTTAGAATTGAATGAATAATTGTGAATGCATAATTGACTATCAGTTAAGTTTTATGATTGAGAGTTAATTAAATACAGTAGAATCTTTTCGGGGTTGCAATTTTTTCATTCACGGCAATATTCTGGAAGAACTTTCACGGCAACAGTTTTAGAATTTTTCTGCAGGACAATTGTTTTAGAAAAAACTTTGATCTTAGATTTTGTTTGCAAGCATAATTTTGAATTGGATTGTCTTGCATTACTTCATTAAGATCTGGTGGATTTAAGCGAAGTTGATGGAAGCTTTAGAATTTGTCTCCAGCCAGCCATCAAGCTATAAACAGGTTTTCTTCTTTGGTTTTAAATTCTTGTGCTGAATTTTGAGAATTTGATGTTGAAATTTTGTTGTTCTATGAAGAATTTTTTTGCTGAACCTGTACAAACAATAAAGAAATATATTAGAAGGGTATCTAAATTTTTATAGTAAAAAGGAATAAAATATATTATGAAAATACACTAATTCTAGATCTGAAATTGTTTTTTTTAGTTTGGTTGTGAATGTTTCCATGTGCACATAAGCATAAACCTAGTTTTCTTCAAATTATTTCATATAAGCATTACCTTTATACTCTACAAAATAAAATGAAAAATCATTTTCCAACCATATGATGTTGCATGAATAAACTTGCATATGGTTATCAATTTGCATGTTGAATCCATTCGCTGGACTACCCTTTCCTTTCTGTTTAGCGTTGGTACCAAGCTTATGTTATCTTTAACTTCTAAATTCTTTTGGAGTTCACTTGAGTATATGGCTCTAGATCGATGTTTGTTTGTACTGCTTGAAATGCTTCTCCAAGAAGTTGTCGATCCATTAGATTTGTCATTTTTTGTTTGCATGTTGAATATGCCTTTAATTCATGAAGGACGTTGGGATTAACCCAATTTCTATGTATACTGGCCAACGATATATGCTATGATTTCAAGCTATATTCTTACTAGTCTTTATTCCTTCCTCTGTAATCCCTTTACGTGGCAAGTAAACCCATTATTTCTTTATTTCTTTTCCTTCCTTGACCTTCTTGTGTAATCGGTGTTGATATCTTCTCTTCGGTTGTTTTCTGATCACGAATCATGGGGTAGATTTGAATACGTCTAGATATTTCACTTTATACCTCTGCTATGGGATTTATTTCACCCCCACTTCTTCATCTTTTCTCTATGACTTTGTATTGTCACTGTATTCTTTGGAGCTAACATTTAATCTTAAAAAAACAATATTAAAATTGGTATATTAAGGCGTATCCAGGTTGATACCTGATTTTTTCTTAAAATCTTTAGAAGATAATATTTACTGTCAATGCATATCTATAAATTTCTAAGATTCTTTATGCGTGCCTTAGTGTTGCCCTGAAGAACCCCTACTTTTTTAATATAATAGTCGAATTCATTTTGGGAATTTGTCAATAAACTTGTAAGTTTTAGCACCGACCTTCACCTTTATTTCCTGATCTTATGCATGTCTTAAACGACTTTCTTTCCTGCTAATTATTCCACATGATATGCATGGCGCTTAATGAATTCTAAATCTATTATCCTCCTGGTTGTAAATCACGAGCCTTAACTTGATAAAATCTTTTCTTGAGTTCGATTGAATACTTTTATACGTGTAAAATGGTTTGTAGTAATAGATGTAACTAGAACCTCCTTATATTTTTAGTGAGTCTGATTAGAAATTGTATTTATTGCATTGCATGTTACTAAGTTATAGAGGATTACATGCACCTATCTATAAGTATGATAAATGAATATCTATGTTCCAGATTACTTCTCCTTAACTTGCGTTGAAAACAGTGTCTTTATATTATTTTTGTATAATTATGTCAAGAGGTATAATTGGAATTCATTTGATATTTCTCAAATTTTGATTTAAATAATTAAATTCAGCATATTGTGAACACAAATAAAAGACTAAAAGAAATCTAAATATTTAAATGTTTCTATTTAAGTTAAATTGGGTTGTTATGTGATTGACCATGTTATTCTACGAAAGAGTAATATTCTTTAGAATATATTTAAAAGAATATAGTTATATATTTGTGAATTGTGTGTTATTAAGTTTTTCAGAGGTTAGGAAAGATTGATTTATGATGTAAGCATTCATCGTTTATGCTTTGGTGTTCAATTATTATGCACTATTTGAGATATAGCCGCCCATGATTTATTGATGCCTTTGTAGTATTTGGGAAATATTTTAGTCTTTGAGATGGACTAGAGGAAAATATTCTTTGCTTTTCCTTAGTATGTTATGGCTATCCTTTATCTTTTGATGTTGAGTCATGTTATAGAAAGAGTGGCTTGTGGTAGGGTCTGAAACCCTAAATGGTTGTCAAGGCAACCTATCGTAGGTTTTGTAATCTAGTGGAAACCTAACTAATGTACTACCTAGGGGTTGGGTAGAATTAAACATTAACTCAGATAAAAGTATTCCTCACCTATTTTATTAATGCTCGTTTAGATTGAGAAAAGGTTGAGAAGGCCTTGAATGCACTACTGGATTTGACACCATTTTCCGACGGGCGTTCGTCGGTTGTTCGACAAATATTTGTCATAAGAGCAACGCAATGGCGAAAATATTTCCGTCGCTATTTTTTCGTCGCAAGGCCGACGACAAATTAAACGTCGAAATAACGGTGAAGAATCGTCGGTCGACGGCATCGTGAAATACCTCAGGATTTCGTAGGAATATGGACGAAAAATTTGTTTATGCACCGATGAATTACACCAGAAGTTTGTCGCCGGTTCGACAAAATGGGCAAGCAATAGCATCGAAACAACAGAAGACGTTCATCGAAATTGCGATGACATACTCAGGTAGTAGCGTCAAAAGAACACCAAGAGTTCGTCGAAAGTGCGACAAAATTAGCAAGGAGTAGCACCAGAAGAACACCAAAAGCTCGTCAAAAGTGCGACGAAATTAGCGAGGAGTAGCGTCGGAAGAACATCGAAAGTGCGACGAAATTAGCAAGGAGTAGTGCGGGGAGAACGCTAAAAGTTCATCGAAAGTGCAACGAAATTAGCGAGTAGCGCCAGAAGAACACCAAAAGTTTGTCGAAAGTGCGACAAAATGGGTAGGGAGTTACGACGAAATTGTTGTCACAGCTATAGCAACTTCGTTGAGCCTTTCTGTTGATTCATCGGTTAGTGTCGTCAAAATTGCGACGAAGAAGCAAAATTTTAAAAAATATATATATAATCATGGAAATGTACCATTGCAGAGACTGACGACTGATCATACATATAGACTGCATATTGGTTTGATGCTTCAAATGATGCATTTCTTATATTGAAAAGTGCATTACCTTATTGAGCTTCTCTTTGTTTTGAGTATAGTTTAATATTCTTTACTTAACAAGGCCAACCAACTGACGGTGGAAGCTCATTTGGCCCCTCCCCCCCGTCACATCACTCTCAATTCCCCATACCCAATCATATAACATTAATCATTGGTTCATCAATAACATATAACATTCATTCATTCATCCATTAATAACATATAACATTCATTAATTAACATATTCACATTCATTCATTAACATATAACATTCATTCATTCATCCAT
>VDFB02271358.1:1200533657-1201000555 GCA_007258455.2 Sequoia sempervirens | reverse complement strand
TTCCCAAGAAAATCGTCCTTAGTTCTCCACAAACTGTCTCAAGTAGAGCAAAACACTATCGCAATAAATCAGGCATGAACTCACTTTTCTTTATGTCGGCCACAATTTGATTTTTTTTAATTTTTCATGTTTGTCAAAAATTCGACGAAAATAATAGCCAACATTTCGACGAACCCCAGGTTTGTCGAAATTTTGACGAACGTCGAGGATAAACTTTCAAAAAATTGGAAATTACACATCAAATTTTACAAGCACCCAACGAACATCGAATTTTACATATTTCGTCAGACAGTTTCGTCATATTTTGTAGTCAAATGTATTAGTGGCTAGTCACTTGTCTTGTCTTCTTGAAAGATGGAACGACTCCACACTAGTTTGCTTAGGGGTCGGGAATCGATAGAGACTACTAGGGTAACTCTTGGAGAGGGTCGGTGGTCTAGGAAGATTCACCAGGGTAACCTATCCTGACAGTGTGATGACATTCTTTTTCTATTACATGAATGCGATCCTTTGTATTAAGTTATCTCTAGTTGTGTTTTGCCACTAGCAGTTTGTTCGTTATGTTTTGATATCATTATGTCTTGATGTGTGAATGTAAGCCACTTAAATGTAATGTTATGTCTTCTTGTTTATGGACCTGTCATTATTTCCAAGCATGAAGGGAGTGGACCTTTGGGTTTCACGTGGTTGGGAGGAAACCATACTATACCTTCCTTGGATATTCTTGCAAATGATGTTATACTTATAGTTGGTTCCAGATACTTCATTGTTCATGACAGTGGATAGAGTACATGTTCATGAACATCAATGTTATTTATGATGTGATCATTAACCTCTATGTATATTTACCTCATATATATGAGTGTACTCATTGTATCATCATTTTGATGTCTTGAGATTTAATAAAAACCTCACATGATGTAATTTGGATATATTTGTAACCTGATTGTATAAAGTTAAGAGAACTGGATCATTCATAGATTTAAATTGTACTTATGTTTTATGTTATATTGCGTTGATCTTATATGTAACATCATCTTGGAATCCTTAAGACAATTATGTAAACAAATGACATCTAAAAAAAAAATTATTCGGTTAATTTATTCTTTACGCTTTGTTTTAATGGAAACCATGGTGGGGCATTACAGATTGGTATCAGAGCTAGGTTCTAACGCTGGGTACTCTGGTTTTGTGAGCCCATTAGGTTGACTTTGACGTTTGAATTTGTTGATGTGTTTCCTTGTTTGTTTTGTTTGTCTTTTAATAAGACTCGTCCTTGATTTTGTGTAGGATCATGCCTAGATGTCATGGTAGAGGTCATGGGCTGAACCGCCAGGTTACGCCCCCTCAGAGCTCTCATGAGAGTGAACAAGTAGAATAGTTGGGTCCTCTATTGGATCAAGAAAATGAGGAACAGATTCCAGAACATTCAAAGGTAGAGGGAGCACAGTTACACCCTCTACTGGAAGAGGTCCTTGCTCGACTTGGAACTAGACAAGAAGTGGAACGGGAGGTGGTTAGGGAACGTGATAGATCTCCGAGGAGAGTTGATGATACTATGCAGCAGGATGCTATTATTGTCGGTCATATGCGATATTTGTTGAGGGAATTCCCTCCTACATTTGATGGCACTGGTGGTGGTTTAGAAGCAAAAACTTGGTTGATTGATTTGGGACGATGCTTTGCTATGCATCCTTATGGTAGCAACATTCAAGCTCATTGTGCCATCATCTTAGAGGCTTTGCCTCTACATGGTGGCATTTGGAGGAGCAGAAGCTGCATCTGGAGATTGGTGTAGTCTCGTGGGATATGTTCCTGGAGAGATTCAGAGCACGTTTCCTATTTGATCATTGGAGATAGCGACATACGAATGATTTTCATGATCTACGTGAGATGGCTATGTCCATGGAGTAGTTTGAGTGTAGGTTTTATTAGCTCAAATAGTATGTTGGGGTTGTGGACGATGAGGAAATGTTGGTGCAACACTTCATTAGGGGCTTAAATGCCCATATTAGCTGAGGAGTTAGAGTCTTCGAGCCAAAGACTATGGAGGTTGTTGTGGAGAAGGCACATGTTGTGGAGGAGAATATCTGGCTATGGCATTGGGTGGACATACAGGAGTTCAGATGGGTAGTGCTCCTATTTCAGGTTTTGGTCGGCGAGGTGGTCAGATATAGACAAGTGGTTCCTCTCGAAACCAACAGGAACCTGCTAAGGGTGGACAGCAGCAGCAGCGTAATCCACCAAAGAATAAGAATTCATAGTTTCAATAGGGTAATAGTTCACAATCTGGAAAGAACTGTAACTAGTGGCACAATAAGTGCAATCGACAGGATCAGCCAGCTTAGAGTGCATAGTCTATAGTGAGCAGAGGTAGCTTTCAGCAATCCAATGCACCTTCGGGTGGCAAAGGTACTAGTTGTTTCTCTTGTGGACAATAGGGTCACATTGCTAGGTAGTGCCCTATGCGAGGTACTTCAGGATTTGGACAGTGACTGGCAGCTTTAGAGCCAACAGTTGGAGATGTAGGCCATTCACATACAGTTTTTGTTGCGGTAAATAACTGTCAAGCAGATCATTAGAGCACTATGGTTGAGTCTTCAGGTCAGTTACAGGGTACCAATGTTACTATTCTCTTTGATTATGGAGCTACTAATTCATTTATTGCACCTACTATTGTTGAGCGATGTGGACTTGTGGCAGTAAAGAAAGGTGATAGGTGGCAGGTAGAATTTGCTTCTGGGGTGAAGGTGGTATTAGAATCCCTCATTTGCAATTGTGGACTAAGGATTGGACCATTATCTACCTCAGTAGATCTTCGAGTCACACCTCTAGGTTCGTATGACATTATTTTGGGGATGGACTGGTTAGAATCTCATCATGCAGTGATTGATTGTCGACAAAAGATAATACGTTGCATTAATGAATTTGGTACAGAGGTTGAAATCTTTGGTGTTCAGAGACCCATCTCTTTGTGGATAATTTCTGCTATGCAGTTGAAGAGATGCTTACGTTAGGGTTGTCAGCTTTTTGCAACAACAGTTAATAACTTAGATTTAGGGGAGAGTCAAGAAATATCACTCGATGATCACCCTATTCTTAGGGAATTTGTAGATGTTTTTCCTAGTGATATTCTTGGTATGCCACCGAAGTGTGACATATATTTCAAAGTTGACCTTGTTCCTGGAGCCGAGCCCATATCTCGAGCCCCATATAGAATGACCACACAGGAATTGGAAGAGCTTCGTATCCAGTTGGAGGAACTCTTGGCAAAGGTTTTTATTCGTTTGAGTGTTTCCCCTTGGGGAGTACCTGTCATCTTCATGAAGAAGAAGGAAAAATCTCTCAGATTGTGCATTGATTATCGTCAATTGAACAAAGTGACGATTAAGAATCGATATCCTTTACCTAGAATCGATGATCTTTTTTATCAGATCAAGGGAACAAATGTGTTCTCTAAGATTGATTTGAAATCTAGGTACCATCAGTTGCGTATTGCAGAAGTAGACATTCATAAAATATCATTTTGAACTTGTTATGGGCACTATGAGTTCACAGTAGTACCATTTGGGTTAATGAACACACCATCAGTTTTCATGAGTTTGATGAATGGTTTTTTTTGCACATATCTTGATCATTTTGTTCTCATGTTTCTCGATGATATTTTGATCTATTCAAGAAATATGAAGGAGCACAAAGAGCATTTGAGATAGGTACTGCAGTGCTTGAGAGAGAATCAATTGTATGCAAACCTAAAGAAATGTGAATTCTTCCAAATTGAGATGAAATACCTTGGTCATGTGATTTCTGGAAAGGGTATTGTTGTGGATCCTTCAAAGATCCAAGCTATCATTGATTGGCCTGTGCCTACTAATGTTGTTGAGGTTCGTAGTTTTATGGGTCTCATTGGTTACTACAAATGGTTTGTTCAAGGGTTTTCAAGGATTGGACACCCCATTACTTCTCTTCAGAGGAAAGGGAAGAAATTTGTCTGGACAGATCAATGTCAGTTGGCTTTTTAGATACTTAAGGATAAGCTGATTTGTGTACCTATCTTAGTTATTCTTGATCTTGCTAAGGATTTTGTTGTTTGCATTGATGCATCTTTGGAAGGTTTAGGAGCTGTGCTGATGTAGGATGGACATCTGATCACTTATGAGTCTTGCAAACTCAATGATCACGAACAAAATTATCCCACTCATGATTTAGAACTTTCTATAGTAGTTCATGCTTTAGTTCGATGGAGACATTTCTTGTTGGGGTGTTGCTTCAAACTTCATTGTGATCACCATAGTCTACAATATATATTCACATAGCCTAATTTGAATGCTAGGAAAAGACGGTGGATGGAGTTCTTATGTGAATATGATTTCGAGGTGAGATATGTTCAAGGAAAGGAGAACGTAGTGGCTGACGCTCTCAGTCAGCGAAGACATGAGATTTCTACTGTGGCACTTGGAGTTGAGTTGAGGAGCCATATTTTAGCAGCACTTCCTATTGATAGATGGTATTAGGAAGTGAAGATGGAAATTGGATCAGGTAGAACCTTGGAGGGAAGATTTTCAGGATATACTCTTGAGTTAGATGGCTTGTTGCAACATTTGGGTCATATCTATGTACCACCTATAGGGGATCTTCGCACTCTAGTTTTGACAGAGGCACATCGAGCACCATACTCAGCTCATCCTGGTGTTAAGAAGATGCATGCAGATCTCCGATAGTTATACTTTTGGCCCGATATGAAGCGTGACATTGCTGATTTTGTTTCGAGATGTCTTGAGTGCCAAAGAGTTAAGGCTGAGCATCAACATCTCACTGGTTTATTATAGCCACATCTCATTCCTGAATCGAAATGGGATATTATATCAGTTGATTTCATTGTTGGATTACCTATGCCATCGCGTCGACATGATGCTATCATGGTTGTTGTTGAAAGATTGACTAATGTAGCACATTTTTCTCCAGTTCGATCATCCTATAATGCTTCCTCTATGGCCAGAATATTCATGGAGGATGTTGTTCGGTTGCATGGGATTCCTCACAGAATCATTTCGGATAGGGATCCTGTATTTACATCAACCTTATGGACATCATTACAGCATGCTTTGGGTACTAAGTTGAACTTTAGTTCAACCTATCATCCAAAGATTGATGGTCAGACAAAGAGAGTTAATCAGATTCTTGAAGATATGCTTAGAATGTATGTGATGGATTGAAAATCACATTGGGAAGATTATCTATACTTAGTGTAATTTTCCTATAATAATGGGTATCAAAGTTCCATAGGTATGCCTCCTTTTCAGGCATTATAAGAGCATCCTTGTCGTACCCCATTGAGTTGGGATCGACTTGAGGATAGAGTTATACTTAGTCTTGAGATGCTTCGTGATATGGAGCAACAGGTTGATCACATCAGAGAGCATTTTGTGGTGGCACATGACAAACAGAAGAAGTATTCTGATGCGCATAGAGTGGATCGATAGTTCTGAGTTGGCGATAGGGTTTTCCGTTGAGTGTGACTGCGCAAGAGTCCAATCCATTATGGAAAAGGCTCTAAGCTTGCGCCTCAATTTGTTGGACCATTTGAGATTCTTGAGAGGATTGGTCATGTGGTGTCTCGACTTGCTTTACCACCCAGTTTATCATGCATTCATGATGTTTTTCATGTATCAGTTCTTAGACCTTATCATCTTGACATTTCACATGTACTCGATTGGAATGCATTACAAGTAGAGGACGGACAGCTGGCTTTGGAGCCTGTGGGCATTCTTCAGCGTCGGAGGCTCGCCCTCAAGCGTCGAGATGTTGATCAAGTTAGGGTCCAATGGGATCCTAGTGATGAGGCATCAGCTACTTGGGAGGATGCGATATGGATGCATGAGCTTTATCCTTATCTATTTGTCAGCTTCCAGGAGTAAGCCTTATCCTAGGGGGGGAGGATGTAGTGTCCCAAAAGTTGTGATACTCTATTTTAGTTTGATTCAGCTTGATAGATAGATGCTTTAGTTGTTTATGATACTCTGTTGTTTTTACACTTTGTGGATGATACATTTGACATTTTGATTATCTAGATGTGTTTGTGAGATGATATTGAGATAGACAAGTATGTGATATGGTTTATGTTGCTTATGGGTTTTTATGTGGTTGTTTGTGATATATGTTGCTCGTCAATTTCGATGAAGAAGACAGTGTAGCATTACTCATTCGTGAGTACCCTGCTACACTGTGATTCTTCTTCACGGTGTGTTTTCTAATATATGTATATATGTTTAACAGTCATGTTTCATGTAGATATAGGTACTAGGTATCGGCTCCACCTGCTTATCAGGTCTAAGCGTACCCTAATCCAAGAAAATTATGTTGATTTGGAGGTAGTGACAGGTCCTTATTGAACCATCGTTATTTATTGAACGAGTGCCTATTTGTTACCCTTCTTTGTTGCCTAGTTTGTTTCTGTTGTGTCGTATTTTTTTGTATTGTTTTTGTTTGGGAATTTAATATTTAAGTTCAATGATTATCTATTAATATATTTATATTTGATTTAATGCTTATGGTTATGTTTGTGGTTTAATTTATTAATTTAAATTAAATAAGATATTTACTTTAAAAGTGAAAGTTAATTTTGTAAAGTATTTAATTAAATATAATTGCTGATTTAGTTGTGCAAATGGGATTTACATGGAAGACAAATATTTTAAAAGATGATGTTTTCAACAAGTTATGAATTTTGGATTTGGAGTTGAAAATTTGATCTGAAGTAAAAAGGGTAAGTTAGAATTGAATGAATAATTGTGAATGCATAATTGACTATCAGTTAAGTTTTATGATTGAGTGTTAATTGAATGCATTAAAATCTTTTGGGGGTTGCAATTTTTTCATTCACAGAAACATTCTAGAAGAACTTTCACGACAACAATTTTAGAATTTTTCTGCACGACAATTGTTTTAAAAAAAACTTTGATCTTAGATTATGTTTGCAAGCATAATTTTGAGTTGGATTGTCTTGCATTACTGCATTAAGATCTGGTGGATTTAAGCGGAGTTGATGGAAGCTTTAGAATTTGTCTCCAGCCAGCCATCAAGCTATAAACAGGTTTTCTTCTTTGGTTTTAAATTCTTGTGCTGAATTTTGAGAATTTGATGTTGAAATTTTGTTGTTCTATGAAGAATTTTTTTTGCTAAACCTATACAAACAATAAAGAAATATATTAGAAGGGTATCTAAATTTTTATAGTAAAAAGGAATAAAATATATTATGAAAATACACTAATTCTAGATCTGAATTTTTTTTTTTGTAGTATTTGGGAAATATTTTAGTCTTTGAGATGGACGAGAGGAGAATATTCTTGGCTTTGCCTTAGTATGTTATGGCTATCCTTTATCTTTTGATGTTGATTCATGTTATAGAAAGAGTGGCTTGCAATAGGGGTCAAAACCCTAAATGGTTGTCAGGGCAACCTATCGTAGGTTTTCTAATCGAGTGGAAACCTAACTAATGTACTAGGGGTTGGGTAGAATTAAACATTAACTCAGATAAAAGTATGCCTTGCCTATTTTCTTAATGCTTGTTTAGATTGAGAAAAGGTTGAGAAGGCCTGGAATGGCTAGTCACCTGTCTTGTCTTCTTGAAAGATGGAACAACTCCACACTAGTTTTCTTAGGGGCTGGGAATCGATAGAGATTGCCAAGGTAACTCTTGGAGAGGGTCGGTGGTCTTGGAAGATTCACCAGGGTAACCTATCACAACAGTGTGATGACACTATTTGTCTATTACGTGAATGTTGTCATTTGTATTGAGTTATCTCTAGTTGTGTTTTTCCACTGGGAGTTTGTTTGTTATGTTTTGATATCGTTATGTCATGATGTGAATGTAAGCCACGTAAATGTAATGTTTTGTCTTCTTGTTTGTGGACCTGCCATTATCTCCAAGCACGAAGGGAGTGGAGCTTCGGGTTTCACATGGTTGGGAGGAAACCGTGCTATACCTTCCTTGGATATTCTTGCAAATGATGTTATACTTACAGCTAGTTCCAGATACTTCGTTGTTCGTGACAATGGATACAATACATGTTCGTGAACATGAATGTTATTTATGATGTGATCATTAACCTCTATGTATATTTACCTCATATATATGAGTGTACTCATTGTATCATCATTTTGATGTCTTGTGATTCAATAAAAACCTTACATGATGTAATTTGGATATATTTGTAACCTGATTGTATAAAGTTAAGAGAGCTGGATCATTCATAGATTTAAATTGTATTTATGTTTTATGTTATATTGTGTTGATCTTATATGTAATGTCATCTTGGAATCTTTAAGACAATTATGTAAACAAATGACATCTAAAAAAAAATTATTTTGTTAATTTATTCTTTACACTTTGTTTTAATGGAAACTATGGTGGGGCGTTACAGTTGCTCCCAAGAGAAATTGTTGAGTTGGGAACTCATCATTTTTGACATTTGTATCACACTTGTATCACATGATCCTTGACACAAGTGGTTTACGGTTGGAGTGAAAAATATTAAAGATAATTTATTAATGGTGAAATTTGCATGGTCATGTCATTTTTTGTAGTCACAAAAGAAGCATGGGAGGAGAAATAGGAGCCTTTGGGGAAGGAGCATGGATTATTTGGTGCAAGTTCATATGGAGATCATGAGGAAAGATAATAATAAGGAGTGCATTAAATAAAAATGTGCAAAATAGTAGCGTAATATGGATGCATAGTCAAGTAGAGACATTGAGCATAGAGTTGGAGGTGGGTTGATAGTGTCAAAGATCCAATCAATATTGGGATCTATTGGAAATTAGGTGAATCAAATCTAGATGAGAAGATAGGTGAATGAAATATAGATGATATGAGATATCATATCAAGGAATGTATAAGATTTGGAAAGGGAGACTAACAACCAAGCTAAAGGGTTCTAAAATGAAAATTTGAAATTCCATGGGATAGTCATAAAATCGAGTAGAGTAAAGAAGGGAGGGCCTTGTTTTGGAAGGGATTTAGAGGGGATTCAAAGACTTGGAAAGGAAATTTGGAGACATGGTTGAATGGTTGAAAAAAAAGCTAAAATTTGCAAGTTAGTTAGAGGGGTACTATTAATGGGTGATTTGGCACATTCATCAACGCAAGTAAAGCACTAAGTGCACTTCATCTTTCTTGAAAGTAAATATTCTCTTAAAGGAAGATCAACTACTCCAAGCTCTATGTCACTAGGTCATGGACATGAAGGATAATTTAGTGACAATTGTGAACTATTCCATTTCAAGGGGTCTTTCCTAGTTCGATTTCAATTTAGTTAAATTTATTTGCTAAAATATATCAACAAATTAGTATTCTTAGATTTGACTTGCATCTACAAACTAATACAAAATATTTATTACATTTAATTACCAATTTAAGTTTGTAAACAAATAAATAAATAAACTTGTAATACAAAAATTTCAACCTTATAACAATAAATTGCAAGCTTTTATCTTTAAACTAATACTGCTCTAATTAGATGTATAAAATATTACAAATGAAATAAGGGCTTAAAGAAAGAAAATAAGCCTGTTTTGTGTTGAATTAAATTCTAACCTTGCTAAAATGAAAAAATCATAAGTAACTAGCTTTTCCTGGTTAGTATTTGACTCAATCATAAAAGCAAAGAGATGCAGATGTCTTCATCCCCAATGTCTTAGAAAAAAATTATTTTTCATTAGACAACATGTTGCAACTAGATCTTTGATAATAGATGTCTAATTTCTAAAGGTTTCAATAGGGTGAGCCATTTCCTTTTATCATTTTTGTTTGAAATGAGTTTATTTCTCTAATTTTTATATAGGATACTCTTCATACCTCTCCCCCACACACCTCCAAGCCATATCCATCCACTTCAAGTATATATTCAATCCATTTTTCCATCTCCCAATTTATATTGTTGAATCCTTTGCCTTATTGTGTTGTTATTCCCACAATTTAGTTATTCTCAAATACACCATCAAACCACCTTCATACATCACATTTTTAGACCTTATCCATCCTGGCATTTGATTTTCATTAAGTCACCATGGAGTCAATTTCCCATTCCATTGTGTTTCCCATCACCCCCTTATGAATCCAAGCCTTTGTTTGATATCTTTTGGAGTTGTGAACCATTACCATATCAAACCCTCACTTAAGAGATTTATACTTGGAATTTCTCATTTTCATATTATTACTCTTTGAAATCCCAAATGATGTAGTCATGGATGGAGGATCCAATAAAGGATTATCTAAACTTATATAAAAATAAAACAACATGCATCAAAACTCAAATAAAATTATAAAATAGCAATATGATAGTTACTCATTCACACTCATAAAGGAATGAAAAGATGTTGCAATGGGATTCCAACATACTAGGTTGTAGCCATTTGATTCAAAAAATATGGAATTTAAAATACATTGCAATGCAATCTAATATTGATCTCTAAAATGGAACTATTTTCTCTTTATCATCATAACTCTACATTGAATTGCAAATTGAATTCCTTTAAATTATTATGAAAAATATTAATCATAGGATTCATCTCATTTGGCCACAAGGTAGTACAAAATTTGATTCCTTGTGAAACATGTAGTTAGTCAAACATGTAGAAAGAACCTTGTGGAGTAAATGTGGTGTTGATGGATTAATAAAACTTGATGTAGTTCTTACCTAAAATCCCTTAGGTTTAATGTAGCTAAAAATGCATTCCTTTGCTTCTATAAACTTTAGAAATTTATTTTAATCTATGAATAGTAAAACTAAGAGTTAGCCTATTATGCCCAATAATGAACCTAGAAGTGATTTTTTCCTTTGTATTGAATGTAGTTTCTAAACTACTAGGTTTATTTTTTATTTTATTTTTAAAAACTATTTGGTGAAAATTTGAAATTTCAATGCAGTAGTACTTAAATTTCAGGGAAAAAATAAGAAGTAGGTGTCTATCTGACCATCCTAACCACAATAAAATGATAATATTTTTTTATAATATTTTAGATATAAGTAGAGGACTATGTCCCGATGTGATGCATATTTTTTGTAATTTTGTTCAGGTAAATAATTAATTATGAATTTTTTATTACAACTTTTAAAAAATATAAAAACTTGTATGTCTAACCACCTTAACTTGGTCAAAACTTCATGATTTTTTTTTTTAATCTTATAGTATGCGAAGCATAGAATGTGATGCATGTTTTGGATTCAAAAAATGTGATACCATTTGAAAGCTATATATATTTTTCAATCAACCTATCAATTAGGACTTTAGCCGTAATTCAAATAGAAAATGAATAATAATTAATTATTAAATTCAAAGTAAAGCATAATTTATAGTGGTGGAAAGTTGAGAATCTCCTTTAAAAATCTTTTTCGTTTCATCAATTTTGGGTAAAAAAAAAGTCAACCACATACCCTACACATACCCATCATATTGCCACTTTTTGGCCCATCATGATCTTGCACATACTTGTGGCTAATATTCGCCAATTGGCTAATAGTTGAAATTTGGAAATCCAAAATTGGCTAATAGTTCAGGCTATAACATGGCTTGAATTACCACTTTTAAATTACAAAATTTTATTATACTCTTATTTAAATCGCCAAAGAATTTATTTTATTAAAAAATTTAAGTCATAAATTCACCACAATATTTGATACATGATTAGATCGGATTCACCTAAATTTAGTAAATTATAGTAGATATCTATATTAATTTAGCAATGGTATATCATAATTATTAGTTACTTTAAGACCATATTTCTAATATTTAGTTTCCACCATTGATTTATAATATAATCTAATGGCCCTTATTAGCCGATAGGCTATTCTATGTGGGGGAACCCCACCGGCATCTCCTACAGTCAGACGCCGGTGGGAAGAACTTCCTATCGGCTAAAGAAAAAACGTATGACCTAAGTAGGTACCTACACTCTAGGAAACACAATACAAAAGTGAAATTAAAAGAACTTGTTGTGTGCATGTTGTTGCATGAATTTACTCAGTGTATTGCAGTGTGCAAGTACCATTGATTCTATCCACAAAACATTGATGGTCGTATCAAACTCTTACGTCAACCTGTTGTATCTAAACCACTACGATTCGTAAAGGAGTAAGAAAAGAAATTTCTTAATAAATGTTAATAAAATCTGAGTTTGATCCCTGCTATGTTCATGTCCACATGAATAGGAACCTAAACCATTTTAGTTTGGTCTCTGTTAATGAGAATGTGAGTTGGTTGTTGAAACTTTTAAGTAACTGCCAAAGTATGGAAGTAACCGTGCGATCAGATCAGGTGAAAATTTTGTACTCAAAAGGAATCGATCCTATTATGTAAGGAATTGAATAATGTTATGGTGGATTGTGTAGTTTAATAGTGGTAGTCAAGTGCCACCCACCCTCTATGCTGCCACATGATTAATTGCTCAGATATTATAGCTGGTAGTGTTTCTTAGAGACTTTTAGGAATTTATTTTGGGCTGTGATTTCCTACCTATGGTGGATCACTGATAGTCCATTTGAGGCCGTAGGATTAAAGTTAGGTTAGGTTGCTTGCTACTTGCTTCTTTTAGTAAATTTCAATCACCCCCTTCTGACCTCTAGAGAGAGAACAGATGGACGTAAGGATAACATGTAGAGTTAAGGCATAGGGTGGCATGCTATTGAGTAGTAGTACCGATGATGAAAATACCAACTAAGTTAGTGTCCACGTAGAAGAAGGAAATTAAAGGTTGAAAACAGTTAAAATATTGATCACTGTTTCGCCTTTGCTTTCACCGACTACTGTTTTGGGCTAAATATCACGGTAATGGTATCAATGACAATGATTTTTTATACATTTTTAGGGTTACAATTACTTACTCCTGCCCAGCTGGAAGAATTACTCACATTTTCATTTTCATGTGGAAATGGAATTATATACAGTAATAGCGCAGATAAAGTACATGGAACACAGATTTCAGAAGCTGGCTCATGTCACCAGGTATGGCTCCGAGTGTGTCCGTGCATTCCACACCATTTCTTGCGGTCTCTGTGCTTGGCCTGCAATTTAAGAGGCCACCAAACCTTCATTGCGTGCAATGAATGTGAAGCAGCTTTAAATGTCGAAGAAGCAGGCAGAATTCTGGCAAACAATTCACATTCCTTGTCTACGTTTTCCCTTGTTGAATACAAGTCTACCAGAGCATTGGCGGAGAAAGGCTCCACCAACCTGATACAGAGTCTTCAGGTGATCGCTTGCTACATTTTATGTGTTGTTTTTTAACTTCCCTCGGGTGTGTGTCATTTGTTAATGGATCCTATGAAGTGAGGTGACATGAAGGTTCATACTGATTGCTTGTGATTAGTTATCCATACAAATTTCTTGTTTGATGTTCTTTAAGATGAACAATGATTATAAAAGAAGATATGGTCACTTTTCTTGTGATCGTCATTCGTTTACTTTTAATGAACATCATCTTCAAGAAGGTTATTGATCTTCTTACCAATATCAATCTAAAAACTTATTGTTGTGCTTACCAACTATAAAATTGTTATGCTTATCAATAATAAGATTGTGAAGTAACAAAAAGATTGACAAGAACACTGAAACCATTCCTAAGATCTGACAAGAACAATGAGACCATCCCTAAAAACTTCACTACAGGGAAAGAAAATCATTAGAGAATGCAACTCAAAATCCAATGTAAGGCAAAACAATAACACCTTAAATACCATATTGTGCTGAGAAATCTTCATAAAAACTGCTTGATGAAGAGATCAAATCTATGAAGACCCAGATTCATAAGGACTACAAAAACCATTTCTCTAGAAGAATAAACAACAAATTTCAGAGCTGATCATTCATCCAAGAAACCAATATGATAAAGGAAAAGACAGAAAATTACTTATTCACAGTATTCAAAATTGAGAACATATTGTCCATTCAAATCTACACATCATCTCAAAATCTATTGACAATAGAAGCTACAGATCGAGCCCATAGTTTGAGGCATTCTTTCATATCTTCTCCCTTTTCCTCATTTGGCGATGGCAAGCCTTCATGGGCAGTGATAATCAGATGCTTCAGTCCAGGAACAACAGGTATTAATCGTGGGCTCAGCTAATCCTTGTTAAACTGGAAGCCCAATTGGATGAATCCTCTTATTTCTTGAAACTTCATGTCTATTGTACTCATATTGTGGCCGTTGTATGGAACTTCTTTGGTGTTGCTCATGTGGACTTGAAATTCCTCTTCTAGATTTTGAGTATGAATGAACTGTTGGGCTTAATCTATGTATAAACAGATCTATGGTTTTATGAGTAATGGAGTTTGTGTGCTGGTTGGGTTGTGAAAGGGATACGTGTCTGCATAATCAACATGCAAAATAGGACACATCATGAATGATGTAAGAATAAAAAATGAGAAAATCACGTTTCGGCCTTTCTGCTATAGAGATTTGAGTTTGATATGGACGTATGGAGAGGAGGGTAAAGAAGTAGAGAGGGAAGGATAGAGAAAGAGAGAGGGAGGTGGGAAAAGAAGTAGAGAGGGAAGGATAGAGAAAGAGAGAGAGGAGGGTAAAGGGACAGAGGGAGGTAGAGAGGGATAAGTGAGATAGAGATAGGATGGGAGAGAGAGGTGGGATAGAAAGAAGTAGAGAAGGAAAGAGAGGGCCAGAGAGAGTGAGAGAGATATAGGGAGGGAGGGAGAGGTAGAGAGGGATAGGGGAGATATAGAGAATTAGAGGGGGAAGGAGAGAGAGGTAGAGAGGAATAAGTGAGAGAGGGGGCAAGTAGAGAGGGAAGGAGATAGTGAGAGAAATAGGTGGGATGGAGGGAGGGATAGGTAGAGAGGGGTATGTGATATAGAGAGACAGAGGGAGCCAAAGAGAGTGGGAAAGACAGAGGGAGGGAGGGAGAGTTGGAGAGGGATAGGGGAGATATAGAGAATTAGAGGGGGAAGGAGAGAGAGGTAGAGAGGAATAAGTGAGAGAGGGAAGGAGAGAATAAGAGAGAAATAGGTGGGATGGAGGGATGGATAGGTAGAGAGGGATATGTGATATAGAGAGAAATAGAGAGGGAAGGAGAGAGCAAGATGTTGAGAGAAGGGGGGAGAGAGGGAGGGAGAGGTAGAGAGGGATAGGTGAGATAGATCAGTGCTTTCTTCATGTCATCCACTACTTTTCATGGCTGTAAATAATGTGGGCTTAGCCTATCGTCGTAAGTATTGCACCTCATTGGGGTGCAAGTGCTAGTTGTATTTCATGAAGTAAAATGTACCCATGATTTGTAATGCTCATGGGGCCCATAATTTCATATCTCACAATCATTATAGATTATGGATACATTTTACCTTGTAGAGTACAATGAGGGTTGTTAGATCAATGATCAAAAGTCAATTTTGATCCATATGAGAATTATATATCATGGGTATATTTTACCTTAAAAAATACAATGAGGGCCATTATATTATATTTAAAACAATGGTGTTCAAAATAAATATTATAGTCTACCC
The DNA here is from genome assembly GCA_007258455.2 of Sequoia sempervirens. Lineage (NCBI taxonomy): Eukaryota > Viridiplantae > Streptophyta > Pinopsida > Cupressales > Cupressaceae > Sequoia > Sequoia sempervirens. Next base: position 1,200,985,039 of record VDFB02271358.1, on the reverse strand, counting down.
CTTAAACCCATTGATAATTTCCACCCTCGGGCCCCTACTTTTCCATAAGAATTATTTTTAGATTGGATGGATTTGCCATCATAATTAATGAATTTTCCTATTATTTTTCAAGATTCACCAAAATTTTCTACAAAATTGTAGTGATGAAAAAATCTCCAATAAAATTAATATTTTTCAAGAAAAGGAAAGATTCACCAATAGAAATTAATCATTTTTCTTTAAAAAGTGAAAGATTCACCAGAATTTTATATCTTTTCTTGAGGGGGATTTCTTAAAGTTATCACTGATATATATATATATAGGTGCAAATTTTCACCCCTTGTGTAAATTCTACTTTTACATTCCTTCACCTTAGAAAATCAAACCCAAAGGCAAGATTCCACATCACCCACTTGCCTTCCATCCACTTGGCATTTGTCATGTGTGTCGGTGGGGGAATATTTGTTAGGGACACGAGCACAGTGTGTGGATTTCTACACAATGCACTACCATCCCTGATAGATTCCTACCTCTAGTGTCCGCAGGGACGTTATGCTCTCCATTGGGTGTGAAGTGTAACACCTTTATGTCGACCAATTGACCCCCTCCCATTTTGATCTTGAAATGCCTTTCTTTCAACTTCACTTCATCCTCTTAGCAATTCATCATCTCTTTAGCATTCTACTTGATCTTCTTCACAATTCTAGCAACTTCTCTTGATCTCTTGAGCATTTTCACAGCTCCATTGAGCATTGTACAACAGCTTGTTACTCCATCAACTTTATTTTTGTACTTGTTTCTCTACTATAGAAGCTACAAGTTTGGAGTCTTGTGAGACCTCCCTCCATCATTGTTGCAGCCATGTTGACTTTACCAAGCTCATTCCCTTGCATTGTCCCTTCATTGGCCTTGAGAGCCTTTGGGTGGAGGTGGTATTACTTCACTTTCCTTTTTGTTGTGGTTTGATAGAGTTGTTGAACAGTCCAGATAACTAAGAGGGGGGTGAATCATTTATCATAAAAAAAATTCTTATCTTTAATTAATTTGAAGCGGGCTTATATCAATCAAAAAATAATCAAATAGATATGAACATGAAAACACACAACAACACCATGCATAATGAACACTAGAATTTACATGGAAACCCAAGAAGGGAAAAACCATGGAGAATGATAATTCTCAATTATAAAGCACCGGTTGAGGTGACACCAGTTAAGGTGATTTTTACAAAGGATCACTGCCAAAATGCTCACTACAAGTAAGGCTCACTGTCGGTGGGTTCATTGCCCAATTAATACAAAAAAAAAAGTCTCACTGACAAAAATGAACCGATGTAGTTGCATCTACATATGCATGAATTCAGTTTCGGTTAAGAGCACAATAATTGTCTGTAATAGATCTGGTCAAGAATCTTCTACACACCTTCCTTGCACAACCTCTACAAAATAGATTATTTCTTCCTTCACACCCTTTTATCTACTCGCACACACCATACTCCACTTATTTTTTTCATTGAAAGAAAACAACTTTTACTTATACTATTCTAAAATTTCATATTCTCCTAGGTCAACCAGACACAATGTCTTCATAGTCTTCTAATTCAGCCAAACACAATTTGAATTTAGATCACCACAAAACATGTCGGCATGAAGAAAAACCTTGAAATATTCAATAAGGCCTTGCACGTTAGCACCAGACCCAAAAGATAGTTGCACATAAATATCTTCTTACCACATTACCAAGGGACCCAGAAATAGGTCATACATAAGGTAGGTTCATTACATAGCATAATTATCAAACTTTGAATTATATGAAATATATTCTAGAGCCGATAAGAATGCCACAACTAAGACCAAATCTTGATTATCATCAATTTCAGTATCAACCAGAGAAACACAATTGGACCTACCAAAAACTTGTAACATGCTACATAAATTTCTAGATAGCAAGGTTACCCAAAGTAAGCTTTGAGCACAATAGCCAACGTCAAAAGATTAGGCTTCATTATTCAGCATTAGCTATCTTCCATGAATGTCCCAAAAAGAAGTACTGCCATATCCAAATCAAAGATAGCACCCATACTAGGTAACATCATAGCACTTGATAGGATAGATCATTTTTGTATATCATCTGGAGCACAACCTTCTGGATCCAAGTTTTGACATCAATGAGAACAATGCTAAATCATCTCAACAAGAGTAGCATTGTATCTTTTGTAGTATTCAATATTCTTCTTTCCTTTATCGCATTTTCTACTTTGTTGCTTTCTTGGTTGTCTGTGGAGGTGGAAACACCAAAGTGGGGGTTTGATTGAGGAAAACCCCTATACAACCCAACATTTTTCCCTCTCTTGGATATGTGTAGGTGAATGTGTGCGGGGAGCTCACTCGGGAACTGGACCCTAAGTGAGTTGATATTCATCACCCTTATCTTCATCTACCTTCTTTATCATTTATGTAGCTACTTCTCATATTTCATTATTCTATTTATTTCATTAAAATTAGTCAGCTAGACAATTAGCAGGTTTTCTTATTTTTTGTACTATATTTCACGCTTTTTGGCCATATGGGTGCCAGTGCGTCACACTGTCGTCCCAAACCTGTGATGTCATCCTGGGGCAGAGAATTGTTTGAGGTTCTATTTGAATTCTAGAAATTGACTTGGCTGGCCCCATTTAGGTTTTTGAATCTATAGAGTGATAGAAGAACTTGAGAGTGCTCTTCATTCTTGATTCTTGTCTTAAACACCCATTACCTTGAGGTAAGATAGGACAGCCTTCCGCTCTTGGCTCTCTGTGACCTAGAGCCTTGGTGTGGTTGGTACCCCTACCTTACATTTTGGTGAACCTGACGTGAAATACATCTATCCATATGTTTGTGTTGAGACTTTTTCCTTCGCACCCAATGATTGTTGTAAACCTAAGTGTTGTGAAGGTTTATGAGCATCACAACCCAATCCATGACTTCCAAGTACATTGTTAGAAGAAGTATGCAACACCTACCTATGGAAAAGACAAAGGTCACTTCTAGTTTCACCTCTAATTTTTCCAATGGTCTGGCTACTGATTTTACTATTGGTTTTCCTATAGGTTTTATAGACGAGATGAGTTTATAGATGAGACCACTTGTGTTCCTACTCCTCCATCATCCCCTATAGCTTCGTTCGTATATGAGGATGATGTTGTGCATATTCTTGCAAAAAACCTTTTGGCATTTGATAACAGATTGTTAGACCTTGTGAATCATTTGGAGAAAGCACCAAACATGGAAAGAGCTACTAGACTTGCTAGTGAGGTGAGATATATGTTAGGAAAGGATCATACATGTATAGCTCTTGTGAGGCCTTACTGGTCTAACCAAACCCTCTACCCCATCATATAAGACTAGATCAGGTACTACTCGAGGAGAGGTGCTCGATGTCTATGAGAGAAAAATAAGCGTTCTGATACCTACCACGTCTGTATGCATGGTCAAGAAAGGCTCTTTGATTAGCATTTCCTCTACTTCTCTAAAGTCCCCTACTCTCAAGGTGAGTAGAATATCCCTTGGGTTTAGTTTCACGCCTCCTACAACCCCTAATGGTGGGGGCTCCAGTGGAATGAGTAGCAATGGTTTTGGTAGTAGGGGTGGACTAGCAGAGGTGGCTCTGGTGGTGGTGGCTCTGGCGGTGATCGCAGTGGTGGCTCCAAAGGTGGTTTTGGTTGTGGTTGTTTTGGAAGTTCCACTGGGCCTTTTTCATTATCTGACCCTATTTTGAATTCCCTTCTTCAATACATGGGATGGATGCAAAACCAGTTGGTGAGCCTTTCCTAGGCCTTTTCCCAGCCTATTTTCAACCTTTCTTTTGACATAGCCCATTTTTAGTGGCGATTTTGAGTACTCCTTTCCCATAGGGAATGGAGATTCCTAAGTTTGAAAAGTATGGTGGTAAAGGGGATCCACAGACACATGCGGTAGCTTTCAACACCATGTGTACAGACTTCTTTCATCACAATGCTTTGATGGTGAAACTCTTCCCCGATCTCTCAAGGATACGACACTTGAGTGGTACTATTCCTTTCCTAACTATTCCATATTCTCATTTGATCATCTTTTCAATCAATTTCTTTAAAAAATTTAGGCTAACATTAGTCTGAAGATGATCTTCTCAAATCCCGTCCGATATAAGTAGGGAGATAATGAGAAGATAATTGAATTTATAGCATGATACCAAGCGCTCTTTTCATAGATCTTGTACTCGCTGCCTAACTCTGGTGTGTAAAAGGTGTTCATAGGCAACCTATAACGAGCTTGGCAAGAGAAGTTTTCCCTAATGAAATATCCTTCCTTTGTGCATGTGTGTCGTGTTGTGAGAGTATCAGCAAATAGTAGTTCTGTTTGGGGGACCTTCCTCGCACTCCCATTTAGAAGGAAATTTTATTGTGTCCATCTCAAGAAAAGGTATTTTTTTTGTAAATGTAGTTGTCATAACTAACAATCACGGCCTCAGATGCAATAGGAAGTTCATGAAGTTAGTAGAATCTTATTCTTCCATCTTGCAAATTTTTTTGAAGGAGAAGATCATAACTTTGGAAAACCCTCAACCTCTAAAGGAGCCTTATTCTAATTGGTATGATGTGAATTATTTTTACCATCATGTCAACAGGCATGATACCAAGTGTTGCATGCATCTACATCATGAGATACAAGATCATATCAATGATGACACCATCTATCTTGATGGGAAGAAACAAAACACAAATAAATCAATAGTGAAGGCCAATAGAAAGTTGTAGATTTACACGAGCCCATTTCCATCTCATTTTGTGAACTTGATTATTGACCCCTTTGATGCTTCTCTTGAACTCTTGGTGTATGTTAACATGGTCTCGGTTACTCCTCCCCTGCAACTTGGGACTAGTTTACCAAATGTGGCATTCACCTCATAGGAATTGCCTTTGAATAATAATCCCTCTCCCCTATACATTCCTACTCACCTCAATGGGAACATTGTGATGGGAATCCTAGTTGAACCCACAAGCCGAGTGAATGTTATTATAGAGGATACATTATGGTTAAATTCATTACAAAGGGAGGAATATGAAGAAACAAAGTCTACCATACATATGAACAACGGTCTCTCTCTTAAGCCATATGGCTCCATAACCCTTTCCATCCTAGTTGGGCCCAAGGATATGGATACAACCTTTGACGTTATTCCAGAATCTGATTTATTCAAGGTGAAGCTATGCATCACATGGCTAGCTTCCATGAATGGAATCGTTTTCGTTATTCATAAATGTTTAAAGTTCTCCCACAAAGGTGATGTGCATATCATGCATGATATTGGATATCAACCATTGGTATCCCATGGGGTTTATTCATTGGATCATTTTTGGCCCACCCCAGTCGGTCCAATTCCCCCTAGAATGGACCTGCTTTACCAAAACAACATAAAGTACAAAATTGGGGGCAAGGGGTATCCAAAAGTGACTCCTCTTGCAGTGAAGCCACAAGTTGCCTCCTCCTCTCAGAAGGGGAAGGAAAATCCTACCCATCCTTAAGGCCCTACTTCTGCCCCACTTTATGAAGAGGAGTTTTGGATGACTACTCATGGATTTCGCATAAGAGGTCTGATGGTGTTTGCTTGGCATAAAGCCAATATTTGGATATCGGACTGTCCTACTTTTCCTCCTAGACATTGGCCCTACCTGTATGGTAGAAGGAAAGGTCCCCATGGGGAACCTTCTATGTCTCAACCTTTGTGACCTCCTACCGCTTGTGCTCCCAAGGCAGTGAATAGGAAGAGGCCCACCACCAAGGTGTTAGAGATGACTCCCCCCGTTTTTGCTCCAATCTCCTCTTAGTCTCTACCAAAAAACATTGTGATGGACACTCGAATGGCTAAGTAGGAGCCTTCTATTGTGTCTCATCTCTTGGTCTATAGCTCCCAGAGTTGCAAGAACCGCCTTGCGCATGAGCGCAAGCATCAAAGAAAGGCTCTAGTGGCTAAGTAGGCCACTTTGTAGAGGAAGGAAGAGGAATCGACCACCCGTATTTTAGGGCCTACTATTGTGTCCTCCTCTCATTTTCCCTCTTCTTTAGGCTTCTAGATCTTGTTGCGAGAGTAAAGACCCCTAACCCTAAAAAGGTGCAGGTTTTTATTGCTCCTTCAGTCGAGCCCCCTCTCTTGATGTCCTTTCCAAACATCCTGCCATTCTCTAAGCATGTGGACATTCTGAACACCTCAGTGGTGTCTATTATGGTTTTCTCCTCCTCTTCCACACCTTCTACCTCATTCATTGGGAACTCACATCCTCTGACGAAGAGGAAGATGGAGGTTGGCCCCTATAGCAATGGGGCCGAAAGAGGAGTCCACCTTCTTTAGAGGGTGGTCTTGTGCTAGCATGTTCCATCCTAGTAACGAAGGAAGTTTTGATGTCCCCAAAGTTTGTCATTGCTCCTGAGTCACTCGGTGAGCCTAGTAGTGAATCTTGGGTGTCGCCTTCCTTGTCAATTGAGGTAACACATGGTAGTCTGGGCATGAAGTGCATGTTTCTCTTTGGATGAGGTCCAAGCCCTATCAGTGATCTTCACGAAGTCGTTGACCTTTACTCCACAAGAGTCGAGTAGAGAAGACCTCGCAGGGCCTTTTTTCTTGGCTCTTGTTGTAGGAGGGTCAAAGGGTTCCCCCCTTAACATTCCACCCTTGTAGGCTCATTCGCCTTCCCCATATAATGATCTATATTGGGAGGAAAATTACCTCTTGGTTGATGAATGTTAGAGGGGTGCCTCTTCTTTATCTATAGTGTAGAGTGTGTGTGTTTGTGTTCCCTCGTGCTTGTGATGTGTGTTCCTGGATGACCCTCATCACCCTTGTAAGTGCTTGGATACAGGAGTGATTAAGTGTCGTAAAACTTCCTCTATTTGTGACATCATTCTTCCTTTATTATGTCTATTAATTTTTGACAAATTGGGGATGATGCAAAGTGTTGGGGGAATTTAGGCTTCCCTTCCATGTTGATCCAATTTTTTATTTTTACTTTTTCATCACATGCATTCTTCACATAGTCTAATATAGTAGGGGGTTGATGATAGTTCATCTATATTCTATTATTATATTAATATATATTTATGAGTAGCTTTGATCTCGAACTATCAGATCACCCTTGTTCCCCTTGCTTGTGATGTTATTGTCTCTTTTTACAGTGTTGTTCTCTTATCTTTCAAGCTTACGTTGTGATGTTGTGGTGCTCATGTGTTTTCCATCACATGTGTGACAACATTGCCATGGTGACATCTCCCTATGTCTCATGGGCCACAACCTCACTTTTTCATTCTTGCTTTTCTCTCCTTAGGATGCCACATGCCTTTTGTTTAGCATGCACCATCCTAAGGGGGGACTATCAACTTCAATTTTCAGAAAACACATTCAATGACCAATGAATCTTTTCTCGAAAATATTTACAAACTTTTTCAAAAAATCACATTCTCAACAAGGACCCCTAGTGGAATGTGTTTCCTTCATCATGGGTTCACAAAGAAAGAAGCTGAAGAATTTTCCTCTAAGGAGGGAGCAAATTTTCCTGTGGGAGAATCCTTGACCTTCCTCTTGTGAGGGGGCATTTTCTTCCTTTTGAATTCCTTGATGAAGTGAACATCTTTCGAAAGGATTCCTTAATGTTGAATTGATTTATGAAAAATGCTTTTTCACTTTCAAATAGTGCCTCCCTTGAGTGGACCCCTCTTATTTTGAAGGGTTCTCAAGGGACCCTTTGAAAAAATTTCCTTCATTTTTTGACTATCTGCATGACTATCTACTTGTTTTCTTACATGGTTGCATTTTTATTTCTAACATTTATTTGTGAATTAACATGTTGCTTTGCAGGTGTGCCTATGAAGCTGCTTTCTAGTCCAACTCTGCAGAGTCCCCTTACATTGAGCTTCCTTTAGGAGAGAGTACCTGGGGGGTGCCTTCTTTACAAATCTAAGGGCCTGTGAAGAATTTGCATCTTGTGGGATTTTTCCATCATTGGTCTGTAGTCCTTCGGTGTGCTTTGTTCAACTTTGTAGTTTCACGGAGCTACAAAGTCCTTTTGTTTGAACCTCCTCAAGAGATATTATGTATGGAGTCCTTTGCCTTCCCTATGCTTTTGAGTTCGCCAGATTGTAGCCTGCTTCCTCAATGATTCAGGTATACATTTCTAACTCTTCAATCTACTTTACCGAACACTCATCGATACTCATACTCACTAAAGTGGGGGAAAAATGTATAGGAGAAAATTTACACCCCTTGTGTAAATTCCCCCTTTGCATCCCTTCACCTTAGTAAATCAAACCCGAAGGAAAAATTCCACATCTCCTTCATGCCTTCCATCTACTTGGCATTTTTCCTATGTGTTTGTTATCAACAAAGTATGCACCCTAGTGCTAAGCTATCAACATAGCTAGTTGTTGATACATGGGAACACTCCTAGGCCTGTGGGTTGCCTAAAACTTGGAGTGAACCTAAAGAAAAGGTTGGTTCCTCTTGCTTAATCACCTAGAATTTGGTCAATTTCCTACTTATTTTGAAGGAAAAGGGTAAGAAGAAGACTGGAAATAACTTTAAAATGCCTGAAAATGATTAACTACTACTAACTAGGCGATGCACCAAATTGTTTTCTCAGACCTATAACTTGTTTTTTGATGCACACAATTGCTCAATGATTTAGCTGTAGCATAAAAAAACTCAAAATTTCATCATAACTATGCATAAGTGTTTCATAGAAAGGCGGGACACTCAACTCAAGAAGGAAATAAAATTTCACAACTTGTTGCTTCTATCCTTAACACAATCATATGACTTGCATAGAAGATATGATCTATCTTGACTAAAGGTGCTAAAAGAGACATGCATAAGAGGAAGCACATAAGATTTCACAAGTACATTAATCAATCTTCACTTTGTACACAATGAAACAAGCTTTGAGAAGGTAAAATCAACTAAATTTTATTGATAAAAGGTATTTTCTACAACTTGTACAAGTTTGAAAATGAGTTACAATATTGTTCATGCTTAAAAGAACTCATAAAAGTTGCAATATCCAGTTGATAAACAAGAACTAACTGAAAAAAGGATCAAAAGATGAGCCTTATATCTATGCAACAACTTGCAAGAGAATAGGATTATGTGTGGAGAAAGAAAGGATAGGTCTTCACTTTATCTTGTTGAGTCAACATTCCTTTGGTCTTCCAAAATTGTAATGCCTACTTTTCAGCCCCCAAAATTGCTCCAAAAGGTTGTTTGAGTGGTGAAAAAGTAATCCCTTGGCCTCATCTATGAATAGGGTTCCTCATTTGGCTCCTAAACGCTTGGTGATGGTTGGAAAAGGTCTTCAATCGCCCCTATTTCTAGCTCCAGCTTGATGATGTGCCCAAAAAAACTCCTCAAAACTTGCAAATGTCTTCCAAACTGCCCTTGGTCGGATATAATGGGTTTTGGGCACCTAAAACCTTCATAAGTGCTTGAAAAATTCCTCCAATAGTCTCAAACTTCCCCTTAGATGCATACTTATCCATTAGGCTACCTTTCCCATGTCAAAAATGACATAAAGAGTCCTCAATTACCCTCTTATTGCACTTTAATGAGATATTTTATCTATTCCTTATGTATAAATTTGTCTTGAAAAATTTGATGCAATACCATATTCTTCACAAGCAGCTTGAGATGACACTAAACCATTAATAAAGAACCATGATAGAATTATTGTCCTATTGTCTTTAGGGTCTGCTCCTTTTAATTGTTTTTGTTTATGCCATAGTCATGAGAAATACGACTGTCCTACTATCATAAGACTGTCATATTCACCATAATCCTCCAGGTAGGTGACTATTCTCACATAAAGTTTTTCCCTCAACCCTTGTCTATCTTTTAGCTCTATCTATGAACTCTCTTCATAGGTTTGTTCATGGCATGACCAAAGGGGTATTGATCCTTAATGTCATAATGACACAACTAAATATTTTCCACAGTCACCTTAGCAAAAAAAAAAATAGTTCTTCATAATGTTGTAGCAAGAATTGACAACACTATCCAAACCATATCTAAAAAACCTCCACACAGTATCTAAAGGTTCCAAACTTGGCATGGTTTGATTGACCTTTATTTTATTTCCTTTCATACACAACCATAAATTATGGTCATATACTAGGTGATAGTTATTGACCTTACTTAAAAGGGTTATTAAAATCTATTGCCATTAGAACTAGGTCTCATGAAGATAAAATGTTGCCCTGAAATATTCATCTATTCTTTGCTTTCACTACTCCAAGACCATCACTTGTCTTCATGAGGCTACCCTTTTTGATGTTGTCATAAGGATACTTTGTTCCCTGTCATAGAACCTTCATCATTCTAGACTATCTCCATGAACGTGATTATCACATTACCTTCATGATTGGACTATGGCTCTAAGTTTTGTGACTGTCACTTCAAAAACTTACCCTTATAAAACTATCATACTGACATGATACTTCCAATGTAATATCAAATATTGCAAGGTTACTATCTTTTGTAGAGATACTGCCCCCTTTTCATTCTTCATCCTTTAGAATAAGGTATCACCTTTATTCTTTGCAAGGTCCTATCTTCATTTGCTTTTTTGGTGATTTTATCACTGCTCAGAGTTCATACCACTGCCCAAGACATGATTGTTGTCATATAATGGCATTGTCTCAAAGATATCACAACTCTCAATCAACCCTCATGCTATGTGCCACTATCATGACTATGGACGGCCACTGCCCCTTTACCATTTGACCTAAAAAATGCAACATCATTGAAGGATAGATTGTGCTCTCTTGATGGCTTCATGACCAAACACTTGAATTCATCAATGGTGTCTTTCCACTACTTCAAACCTTACCCCTATCATTACTACTATCACCCTATTTCTTCATAGGACTCATTTGTACCACTAAAATTTGCTCTATTCACAACCCTTTTAATTGTCCTTTACAATTCTATCTTTTACCATTGTGAACAATGTGCTTTAATACTTGCAACCTCAAAACCCTATATTGACAAACCTATGTCTATCTTCTTAATCCTTATTCTCAACTTGTCATGCAATGAGACCCTCAAAGCAAGCTTCAAAACCTTGTTCTTGGTCTTCTTTAAAGGTAGTGACTACCCTACTTCCTTCGAGCTCCTCATTATCATTGTAGATCTAAGACTACCCTTTTTTCTTTTTACTTTGAAGACATAAGTTGTAACAAGATCTACACCCCTTGCTAGGACAAACTTCCATATACAGTCCTTTACTCTCTATGCTTTCCTTAGTCTACCTTCAAAGGTAGTGGTTGGACTATAGTCATTATGCACCTTGCAATTGCCATTCCCATCTCCTATGTCATGTCTCCTTGGCACATGTTTTGATGGGATTCATCAATCTCAATATCCCTATAGTAATTATGGTGAAGATACTTTTAAAATGTCCTTATGATGGAAATATCTTAGAAGGTCTCCATGCACTCTTTCTTTTTCTAAAATCTACTATCCATTTATCCTATTAAAACCCTAGAACTTGATCCCTCAGGTGCATTTTTGGAAGTTCCCCTTGGTGTTATTCCAATTGAAGACATTGGGATATATTCATAGAAAATTGGAAGAACCTACTTATGGAAAAGCATGCATATTGTGGTTTGAAGAATTAAGTGAAGAAGACTTTACCCTAAAACTAGAATACAATGTGCTTATAGAGATGAAATTGGATATGTAGGATCAATTTTCAAACTTTAGCAATGAAGAGAGATGTTTTAGATTTCCAATTAGCATATTTCATGATCAGTTTGTATGGTTGGACAATTCGTATATGATATCCAAAGAGAAAATTAGAGATGTTACAGGTTTATAATCCATCGGACCTACTCCTAAATGCAATCTTGACAAAGGAAAGGGATTAATAAAGAACACAGGTACTGGAATCAATGAACCAATAGTTCAATATGTAAGTTTGGTTATTTCACACTTGATTTTTGGTGATAATGATGTCTCTACCTCCGCAATTGACTTAGCATTAGAAATGGTTGAGAAAAGAATTGAATATGATCTTTTTGAGTTGCTCTAGTAACAACTGCTACAAAATTTGAATGATATCAAGAAGAATAAATGCACATTTAGATATGGAACATTGATATTATGTCTAACAATCTACTTTATGAGAGAAGTTTCTAGTATAGGAGAAGTTACGTTTGGGTAAATACCAAACCGATTGCTCATCAAATCAGAGAATTAATGAGAAAAATTGGAGATTTGGATGCACAAGGAGATTCCCTTTCTACTTTCTTTGAAAAATTCCAAAGAAGAATGAACAAAATGTAGAGAATTAGTCACAAAATATAAGGATGAAATAACATTTTTGGTATCCACTGATAGCTGCATTATCAAGGTAGTTGAACTGAGAAACTCATGGACTCCTAAGCTAGGGTATGAGATTGAAAAGGATTATGCTAATGGTTGTATTGAAATGTTAATCAACAGCCCTCAAGACCCCAACAAACCTAGATTTGGAACCTATACTGAAATAGCTCAAGAAATTCTTAAAAAATCTAAGTTGATCTCTGGTAAATCAATGACTACCTCTGGAGAAAATAGAAAAGTTATTGAGATTCATGCATTAATTACTTAGATTAAGCCAACTCCAAGGAGTCTCAAGTAGCTAGCAAGGAGAAAGACACATCTTCGGATAATTCCTAGAGTCATCTCCAATTCTTCACAGTCTATTGTGGAAAGAAAAAACTCATTGACAAATAAATTCAAATAACTCAAGAGTCAAGTAGTAAGTGAAATGGTCAGTTGGGTCAAAGGAAAAGGATTGTTGGAAATTGAAGATAGGTGCAAGTATACACATAGCATTGCACTTGATAGAATTAAAGAGGTTCAAGAGTGTGAGAAAGAGGCCAAAAGTTTATTCTCATTTTATTGGACATGGCCTGATGTGATCCAAAGATTCAAGGATGTTGTGGACACTATTGAGACTCAAATAAAATATGCTTCGAACACCTTTAATCCAACTCTTGATTTGGATGATCAAACATGGTATGGTTTAACAAAGCTAAATGAAGAATATCTTGCATTACATAAGGAGGAAGGAGAGATGATTGAACAATTTGATCAGCTTAGAGATCTGATAAAAATTAAGTGCACTCCTTTCTACTATGCTCTCTCTCTGGTTGATAAGATTTTGAGCTCAAACGTTACTCCCATAACTCTAGTTGAAGGAAAAGAAATCCTAGTTGATCATCTTAATTATCTATGCAAATCCTTTTCAGAAGCAAAGAATCTCTGGGATGAAGGGAAATCCTCTTGGACAAGTACTCTTAGTAAACTTCAAGGAACAACCACCTCTAGATGATTACTCACATATATTATTTTGGATGTAATCCTTAGGGGGAGTATTCAGGTTTATAAAGGAAATTGTCAAAGCATTCAATATATTTTTATCCTTTGCCATTGATGTCAAAGAGGGAGATAAGGTACCTTGTCAAGGGAGAGAAGATACCATGTGAAAAGTCTTGTGAAAAGTTTTTTTGGGGAGAGAAATGAAAAGTAGAGAAGAAATATTTTTTATGGTTTTCACTTCATGTGTTGCCATCAATGAAAAAGGGGGAGATTGTTGGAAATTGGAAGATTTTCATTGATGTCAACAATGGAATTTGGAAAATTAGAAGAATGGATCATTGATGTACATTACTTGTATAGTTCAGTAGTTGCTCTGGTAATGGAAGTCTGTTGATCCGATAATTTGGTCTGGATTATCTTATTTTGTAAGATTCATTCAGAAGTTGATATTATGTTCTATCTCAAAATAATTTGCATCCACTGAAAATATTTCAATTGAATTGGATATACAGTTGGAAAGATACTGTTACCAATAATTTGGAAAATATTTTTCTACTTATATACTAGTTTAGTATGCCAATTTTTTGGTCCGGATTCTACCTCAAAGAAAGATATCACTACAAGACTTTGTACATAGATTTGTGACTACAAGATTCATCTTATATCAAATTTTTGTGATGATATGTGAATGCATACAAAAGATATGAAGTGTTTTGTTCTAAAGACTACAGTCTAACTTTGGCTGACCTAATCATGAATTTGAATCAAGAAGATTAAATTTGTTGTGAATGATAAATGGATCTATCTTAGGTCCATTCCAACTAATACCATTTATTGGATGCTTGTGTTGGGTGTGAAGATGAATATTTTTTTGAGGATAATGCTGATAGACTTGGTTTTGATGAGGGATGGGGTTTCTCTAATTAGGCCGACCTAATTAGTGAAAGTGAATGTATATGGTATATATGTAAGACATTTTTGTGGAGAAGAACGAGAACAAGATGTGAAATAGGAAAAGGGATGAAATTTAGAAAGTGTGAATATGTGAAGTTTTATATGTGAGAAGATAGTATACTTATAGGGAAGTGATTTCTATACTATGCATCACTAGAACTGAACTCCAACACAAGGAAGGTTCATTCTATCTCAATTCATCTTTTGGTAGTGATCCTTACTCTATTTTGTAAATTATTTCAGGCGGTGAGCCTTTAAGGACATTGTTTCTTATAGTGAACCTTTGTAATATTCTATATCCATATATATTATATTGTGAGTTAATCCTCACCGCGGCTTTTTCCATTTTGGGTTTTCCATGTAAAAATATTGGTTTTCATGTGTATTTCCATCTTGTGTTGATTCCATTCTTTCACTAATTGTTATAGTTAGAACTTTATTACTACTTGGATGGATATTGTGTGGATGGTTTAATGGAATACTGATTCACCTCCTCTCAGTATTTTGGGTGTTTAATAGATAATTGGATGGAATATTTAGGATATGATCTCCAAGGACTATGTCACATAGGAATAATTTATTTTCTCCCAAATATGGGTTTGGATAATGTTATATAGGAAATGGAATGATATTTTTACTATGCATGGACAAAGGATTGTCATGTCAAGATTTTTCTAAAGCATGATTTATGTTTGTGCCCTAGTCCTTATCAAGATAAAGGTAGGTAGGGAAGATGGATGGAAAGGATATGGATTGGTTAGATGAATGGAAATATCATGGAAAAGGTATGGAAGATGAGACAACTTTCCCCCAAGTGTAATGGTCCACATAGATATTTGATCTTACACATGACACTTTTTTGCCAGGTTTTCATCATTGTACTTACCCAAAGTGCCATAAGAATGGTTTTCACTATTGGATGATTTTTTCTCTTTACTTATTTTTTTATTTTTTATTTTTTTTGGATGGCCTTCATGTTTAGATGATCACTGATTTTTTTGAATCCTTTAATGGTGTTGATGTAGATGTTGGTGTCATGATATGCCAATAGTGACCTCTATGGAGGAGTTTCCTTGTCAAGATCATGGCGCTTGTATACAATTGATGGATGTCATTAGGATCATTATTGACACTAGGGTTGGCCTTATTGGAATACACACATCGTGATAAAGTGCCCTTAGAGTCCTTACGATAAAGTTTTGCTACCAAAACACAATGGATTTATGAATTAAGAATTTTGGACTTTAGATGAGATGTAGGATTATGATGGAAGATGGTAGGTGTGGATGGATTATTTGACATTTTGGATGTATGGATTTTCATCTTCCAAACTTCGGATGACGAATGATGGAGTTTGGAATTTCATTGGGATAGTATTTGGAACCAATACTTTTATATGCTTTGCATGATGAATATTTTGAAGGAGGTGGAAATTTGTTATATGTGGGAGACCTCTTTTCTTGTGACTCCACATTTTGATTGGATATTGGATTTGGACTCTTTTTTTTCTTGATCCATCTTTCTTTGGGATCCATCTTAACTTCATTTTTCCATTTGGATTTTTGTTTGATTCAATGGCCTTTGACATTTTATTTTGGACTTTTTATTTGTAAGGATTTTATTTTTGTTGGTTCCAATGGGTAGGTTTAATGAATTGGAAATGACAGTTTATGGTGTAGATGGAAGGAGTATTGGAAAAAACCTTATGATGAGAACTACTCATGGTCCCCATTTTGATGTTTGTATTAGATAAAGTTTCCCCTAATATCATGGAGGAATCACTAACATTATTATATTTTTTGATTGAAGAATATCCAAGATCTTGATGTCTAGGATTTTCATAAAACTGTATTGGTTCTAGAATTCCTTGCTCATGTAGGTCTAGTCCTCTTCCTTGATATTGCATACTTTGACAGATTCTATTTATGATGGGGTAATTTTTTTTTTGGAAGAAAGATGCTAACCCATCATTATTCTATTGAAAACCATTAATGCTTGTTATTTTCTCTTTTCCAAGAAAATATGATTTGACAAAAGTAGATGATCCTAGTTGATAGGATATTTTAGCTTTATACTTATGCGGGATAGCCTCTTGAATGGTATCTTTGACTTGATTTTGTGAAATATTGGATTCTAATGGTTCTTCAAAAGATATTAGTGCTTCAAATTTGATGTAAAAACCTTCTTCATGCCCATCTTCTGAAATGTCACCATAAAGTCTTGTGAATTCAGCTATAGCTTGATCATTTGTAAATGTCTATTTGAGTAGGAGACTCTTTTTCTAGAGGAAGATCATTTATGTTTCCAATAGAAGCAAATGTCTCATCTGTAGAAGTAGAGGTGATAGGAGTTTGGATAGGATCAACTTCAAGTTTTTGATCATGGATAGTATAAATGTCGGTGAGGGGATCATTTTGGATTTCATGATCAATGGTAGGATCTTGATCAAAGATATGCTCATCATGGATGTCAAGATTGGGAACAGGATATTGATCAAATATTGGATTAACTTGGATATCATGATCATCTAGAGGGGATTTTTGAATAGCTTGGTCTTGATTTGTCTTGGAGTTTATTTCATCATACTTTGGACCTTTCTCTTGACATAGATCCAGTGGTTTATTTAATGTGATATAATTTTGAATAATGATAGGATTTTCTTCAATGAACTCAAGGTGTTGGATATGAAGCTCTTGAGTTAGCTTGATAGGTAATGGAGGGAATGATGGTGGAAGACGGTTGGATGGTGTAGGATTAGGAATGTGATGGAATCACCTAACTTTATTTTTATATCATATTTTTGTAAGACTCTCTGCTACTAGTCCTTGGAGATCATTTCTAAATGCATTTCTATTGAATAGATTTATGGATAGGGATGGAGGGGATTAAAATGGTGTAGTGGATGAAGGATTGTGAGAGGAGGTGGACGATATATTACTTTCTTTAAATTTTGTGAAGGGGGTGAAAATGTTGGATTGGCATGGGAGATAGGCATTTGTGATATGATTGGTTTTTGAGGAAGGCTTTGGATGGAAGATTGGCTTCCCTTTTTAATGTTCAGATAAGGATGAAAAATAATTTTTTGTTGGGGATCAATGGTATATATTGTGTTAATTGGTTCTTGATATTGAGGATAGATGGGTGGATGATTAGGGCTTATGGTTTTTTGGTAAGTAGGTTGGAATGTTGGGGTTTGTTGATATGAGGGGTAGATGGATGGATGAATAGGGACAACATATTGTATTCAACTTGACTATGACAAATCTCAAGTTAAATTAAAGAAATGGTTATAAAATTGGATTTGGATGGAAAATGGGATTGTTTGGTTGGATAAGTTGGTGGAATCCTCTATGCTACAAGGGCACATGAGACCTAATCCATGAGTTTGAAAAAGTGCAAGAAAGTCAAACATTTGGGAGAATAGGGTGACCCACCCTTCTCCTTCACTTCCCCAAGGTATAAATTTCTTGGGGGCTTAGCTCAAATGATAAACTCATAAATTCCAAGAGACATGTCTTTTGATTCATCCCCAAAACACTAGAGTTGAGGTCATCCTCTAGGGTGATGAAATCCCTAGATAGCCCCCCTAAAAGGAAAAGGAAAAAGTGGTGTTTTTGATTCCCAAGATCACGCAAGTGTGCAGGAGAAGATCACACACACACACACACACACACACACACACTTTTAGGATTAAAATACAATTTTTCTTTAATTAACCAAAACAAAAAATGAATTATTTATTTTAATCCTTCATAGAAAATGTTTGATTTAAGGCATATAAAACAAGCAAGGATCTAATAAGAAAAGGAAAAATTGGTGTTTATAATTCTCAAGATTATGCAAGCATGTGAGAGAAGAGAATACACACTAATAACTTCCTATTCATGACAAAAAAAAAATTAATTGCACCAAGGATTGAAATGTGTGGCTCAAGGATTGAAATGTGTGATTTTAAAGCACCAATTGAAGATTATAGGTTCAATTTTAAACACCAAAATGAAATGTGAAGATTTTAGGGTTCATTTTAGATGCACCAAATTGAAATGTGAATATTTTAGGTAAATTTTAATACACCAAATCAAAGTGTTCAATTTTAGTGCACCAAGGGAAAATTGGTGTAGGGGCAGTAGGTGCTTCATTTTTGCTCATTTTTGTAATTTTTTGGGTTTTTTTAGTTTTTAATGGGTTTTAGTGGTTCATAAGGTCATTTATGACCATTTTATATTGTATTTAATTCATTTTTGTAGTGGGTTTGGTTGTTGGTGGCAAAACTTGGAAAATTCCAACAATTGTCAAAAGTTGCCAAATTGTCATGCAACTTTTTTTAGAAAGTTGTCAAAAATTTGGTTTTCAGTTACATGCAATTGTGAGAACATGGGAATCAATTTTAAATGGTTGGAAAAATCATGAATATGCTGAAATGGTCGAATGCAAGCATTATTGTATTGATTTTTCAAACTTAGAGTGAATGGAATGAAGTTTTTTGGTGTTTTTCTATAGTTGCAGCACATTCTGATAGCTTGTATAGACTGTATGGTCTTTATACTGATTGGAAGTTGATTGAATGTTGTAGTTTCATGAATCTTCTTTCATTTTCAAGTGGCGGTATGAGTTTTCATTGAGTAATAAGGAAGATATATCATTTTTTCTAAAATCTACCCAAACCCTAGCCAAGGAAATGTTGTTGCACAAGCATGTAGGAGTCTAGATTGCATCTATGCATTGGAAAGCTCATTGGAAACATGTATAAGATGTTGATGAAAGGTCTTCCAAGTATACATTGAGGTTTTATTTTTCTTTAAGGGTTGCTTTTGTTATATTGAAACCATCTTTCCTAAGTTGAACACTGCAAAAGTTGTAGTTCCTTTGATGGTGGTTTATTTGTCATCTCATTTTGTTTGTGATTCAAGGTTGTAAGACCCATGATAGGTCTTTCATGCATGTATTCTGCATCAATTTTTTGAACCAATTATGTTTATGAGGCCTTTTGTTAGTAGCCATGAAGTTGAATCTAGGAGCAGTAATGGAGTTGAGTTTTCAACCAAGCCCTAATCTGCCTCTTGGGCTTGTTTTGAGTTAGCTAATCCTTCCTCTACATCAAATTGGTATTAGAGCCTAAAAGGTCTAGGAAAATAAGTTGGGATCCCAAAGATCTGGGCAAGGGAAGTTTTGCAAGTTTGTGTATTGCTTTTGATAGGTTGAAGAGAAGAACCTAGATACCAAAAGACTAGACCTAGTTCAAAGAGAAAAATAAAGGAACCTCGGTGAGGTATCACGAGAAGAAATCAAGAAAAGAGAAAGGGTAGCAAGATGCAGAAAAAGATGAAAGTCAAGAAGAAAAAATTAGATGAAGAGTTTGAGAGAAAATTGGTAGAGTTTGATGAAAAATTGCAATAGTCTCTTGTGAAAGTAGTATACTAGTATCTTGAGGAAGCATACCAAGAAAATGTTTTCCATTGGTCAATGAGAAAGAAGGTGAAGTGGACCATACTAATGATTGTTCACAAAAGGAGAAAGAAAAGGATGGTTACTTTGAAAAGAGAAGATGACACAAAGGAAGAAAATGCATTCATTGACATGGACATGAAGGACGATCAAGAGTGTTTTCAAGAAAACATAGAAGTCATGGAAGAACAATGTTCTCAAGTAGACACAAATGTAAAGGTCCATTGGAAAGAGTTACATTCAAGAAACCAGCAGGTTGGTGATGACCATAAAATTGATAAGAAGATGGATATATATGAGATCAAGGAAGAAGAAATACAACTAGCACAAGAAGATAGTGAAGAGGTAAATTGTCCCCATGGTTTTTATCTAATGCATGTTGATACTAATGTTTGTAAAAGTACAGAAAAAGGAGAAAATTAAGAGGAGGAAAAAATGGAAAACAACAATGAGGTGTATGACAAAGAAATAGAATCTTGGAGTCTTCAAGCAGAGAAGTTGATAAGAGAAGATGCACGAAGAAAGAGAGAATGAAAAGAGTGCAAACCAAGAAACGTCTAGAGAAGATCAAGCAAAGCATGGAGAAGGTCATGAGGTGGTCAGAGGAAAGCTAATGCTACAACAAAATTTGAAGGAGAGAAATAAAATTATACCATCATTTGATATGGAACTCAATTTTTTCTTCCCCTTGGGAATATGGTGTAGGGGCACTAGGTGCTTTATTTTTGCTCTTTTTTGTAATTTTTGAGTTTTTTAGTTTTTAATGGGTCTTAGTGGTTAATAAGGTCATTTATGACCATTTTCTATTGTATTTAATTCATTTTTATAGTGGGTTTTGTTGTTGGTGGTAAAAGTTGGAAAATTCCAAAAATTGTCAAAAGTTGCCAAATTGTCATGCAATTTTTTTTAGAAAGTTGTCAAAAATGTGGTTTTCAATTACATTCAATTGTGAGAACATGGGCATAAATTTTAAATGGTTTTAAAAAGAATGAATATTCTAAAATGGTCGAATGCAAGCATTATTGTATTGATTTTTCAAACTTAGAGTGAATGGAATGAAGATTTTTGGTATTTTTTTGTAGTTGCAACACATTCTGATAGCTTGTACAACTTGTATGATCTTTATACTGATTGGGAGTTGATTGCATGTTGTAGTGTGATGAATCCTCTTTAATTATCAAGTGGTGGTATGATTTTTCATTGAGTAATAAGGAAGATATATCAATTTTTCTAAAATCTACCCAAACCCTAGCCAAGGTAACCCGTGGGCTTTCAAAATATGATATCTTTTGATTCCACCATTCAAAAATGCTAAAAACTCACCCAAAATTCTATTTTTTCTTGTTCTTCAATATTTTCAAGGTGGGAGGTCCTAATATGCTCACATTTGGAAGGAATCTTCACCAGTCTGTTTCAAGTTAAGCATGAAAAATACTGTAAAATCCTCATTTTGTGCTTGTTAGCTAAAACCCATGCATTATTTTTCAAAGTTTGGAAGTGGTGAGTATTGATTAGTGTTTTAGGAGTATGTTCAGACCTATATCAAGAGTTTTTAACACCTTGAAGGATTGGTTTTGAGTCTTATTTTGACTGTCCCAAGAGAATTGTGTCAAGATAGTTAAGGAAATGTTGTTACACAAGCATGTAGGAGTCTAGATTGCATCTAAGCATGGGAAAGCTCATTAGAAACATGTCTAAGATGTTGATGAAAGTTATCCCAAGTTTGTATTGAGGTTTGAATGTTCTTTAAGGGTTGCTTTTGTTATATTGGAACCATCTTTCCTAGGTTGAACGTTGCAAAAGTTGCAGTTCCTTTGATGGTGGTTTGTTTGTCATCTTATTTTGTTTGTGATTCAAGGTTGGGTAAAAGCACAAAGTTGTGTCACACTTTTAGCCAACTTATCAGAACAACTGAATTTAAGTATTTCTAACTAAAAATCAATTTTGGTCAAACATATGATCTAGTAAGATTCATTCTAGCTAAGTTAGATACTTCCACAATTTTTTCAACTAAAACTGTTGGCTAAAAATATATGGAGTACCACTTTGAGTCCAATTTACCAAATTTTTTTTTTGAAAAACTTAAAGTTTCAATAACTCCTACTAATGTAAATAAATTTTTTTTAAATATAAAAATACCCTTTTGTAGATCCATAAGTGTAGTTTTCAAAAATATATTTTAATAATTTAATTATTATTTATTTGTACTAAAAGTAGGTTATCAACACAAAATATTAAGTTGATTACCATGGCCAAGGAAAGATACTAAAACTTATTAAAAATATATATATATATATATGATGCACTAGATAAAAGAATCTATTTCAAGATGGTATAATTTTTTTTCCATTTTAGATAAATATTTAATATGAAAGTTGACGTCTAGTGGAAACAACTATTTTTTTATTCACACATATTTTAATATTTATTTTAAAATATATGTTTATCAAAATTGGAAAAAAATATATCCATGCACTAAAGTTTCAAGTTATAAATACACACAAAAAAATTGAAAGAAAAAAAATACTATAAAAAGTTTGACGTCCCATGCAACTTCATTTTTTAGCATTTTATCAGCAACTAAATTATAGTGTTAATTTATTAAAAAATAATTTAAAATAATTTTTAAAAAAATAAAATAAAAATACAAACATAAAATATACTAAAAAATACATATTTTACTAGTTTACATCATTTCAAAATTCAAAACATATATCCCAGTTTTTAGTGATTCAAGTTTAAAATTTGGATTAGTGTTGGTCATTTCCTTTATAAAGTGTGACATAGCTTTCTACTTTTGCCTAGTTGTAAGACCCATGATAGGTCTGCCATGCATGTATGCTACCTCAAGTTGTTGAACCAAGTCTATTTATGAAGCCTTTTATTAGTAGCCATGAAGCTAAATCTAGAAGCAACAATGGAGTTGAATTTTGAACCAAGCCCTAATCTGCCTCTTGGGTTTGCTTTGAGTTGGCTAATCCTTCCTCTACATCAAAAATGAATTCATTTTAAAGCATGACCAAATGTAAATTTTCAAGTTTTGTTCAATTTTAGTGCACCAATTTGAAATGTAAATTCATTTTAAAGCACCAAAATAAGTGTGGATTCCTAAACTATTCAAAAATCTACATAACTCACTTGTTAGTTAATGTTTCACCACAAGCTACAAAAATGATTAGTGAAAGCCAAACAAACCATTAGAATTATTGTGAAATTTAAAGAAAACAATTAAAAAAGCAAGTTTGTGTATGTGCTTATATGAAGTTTGAAACTAACACCTTTACTTTGATTGAATATACCTAATTTTTTATTTATGGTTTGAAGAAATGACCTAATTCACAACATGTATATAAGAACAATCTTTCCAACGCCTACAAAAACTTGAGAATTTGATTATTGGTTTAAAAGTTATGTTTGTTTTATTACAGATTGGTATTTTCGAAAATTATGAAAAGGAAGAACAGGCAATTTGACCAAGTGATTAAATCTTTGTTAATTAATTTTCTAATAAAAAAATGAAAGAAGACTAATTTAAAATAGAAAGTTTAGACATGCAACAATAAATTAATAGTCCAAAACTAAAAATCATACAAATGTATGTTTTAACAAAGAAAGTGTCTAAAAAATGTCTTTTAAGCTTAGAATGTTATCCAACACCAAAATATGGACTATTATAAATCAAAATTTATGGAACAACCCTTCCAGATGCAATGGTGACATTTTTTTCTCCTCAAAAGGCTCCTAGAAGTGTGGTTTCAAAGATTTCTTAAACTATCCACAACCTACAAGTTAGAAAACAACAAATTCTTGCATACAAGAAGGATAGCCAAAAATAAAATGTTGTTCACGTCAGGTTCACCAAAATGTATTCATTAGAATAAAAAAATAAGAAATAAAAACAACATGAAAACATAAATAAATAAATCAAAATTTAAATTCTAGTTTATCAATCCTACTGCAAAACTCAAAAAGAAATGAAGTGATGTTGCTTCGTCTTTAGATGTGGATGCTAAATCTCAGCAACATAACAATATGATTGATGATTGATTTGATTGATAATAGATTTTGACAAAGTTGATTTACATAAAATGTGAGATCCCCAAATGATGAAGAAATGATCTTATTTATAGACTTTTCGAGGAAAAAATAAATAAGAGATGAGAATGACGATGAAGACATGAGATAATTGAAAAATTAGTAGAGTCAACTCAACTACAAAATAGAAATTTTCATTTTGAAGCATGACTTGGGATAATAATGAATTATTTAATTTTCTTAATAGATAATTGCGCAAAGTTTTTATTTTGAAGATTGAGTCAACTGACTAGTGGATGAAGATGAAGTTTCCAAATTTAAGGAAAGTTAATAATTTAGTAAAGATTTAGATTCCAAAATTGAATAGAGTTGATCGGAGAGAAAAAACATTGAAGAATATTAGAGACTAAATAATTAAAGATAATTATTAAAAAGTGGTCAATTAATTAAACAGTTAAAATTGTTTAATTAACCTTAGAGAGTATTTTAGAATAATTAAATAATTAAAATTATTTAATTATATGGATAAGAAGAAATATGAACTTAGAGGAATGTAAATAAATTTTTAGTGTCTACACATGTTATTCCTTGTATGGATCTATTTATCACCACTAGGGGCCTATCGCGTTACCTTAACCATTATGTGCCCATATTGCCATATCAAGGGCATGCGCCTTTCCTAGTTTCTTATGTGCTTACACAAGTGTTTTTGGACATTGAGGACCACATCACCATTTTCTTTCCCTTGTTGGGAACAACCTCTTTCCTTGATGATATCTCTAGCCCACATGCTTCCCATGCCTATCTTTCAAGATGCTTTACTAATTTGTTAACCAAAGTATTTATTACATTATCACTTTTTGTATGAAATATGCTTGCATGCTTAGCTTACATTTATATTTCATGTATTTTTTTCCATCTCCAATTCTTTACATCTAATGGATGCAACCACTTGAAGGGGGCATAATTTTTTGTTGACACTCTCATGCTAAGGTTGAAAACATTACAAGTTCCTACACATAGACTCATCACCAAATGCATAAACTAACATGACACATCAACACAAAATTTTCCTTGCCATCCAATGAACATTGAGTTAGGAGGATGAATATCACTTTTTATATAGGTGGAAATTTTCATAACATTTTCTCTCCTCTTTCTTTCATGATTGATGATAATAAGTTTAGATTGTAGTTCTCTTAAGTTCTACTTGTGTGATAGAAGCTACTCATTGAATATCTTCCTCTATTTTCTAGGTTCACATGGACCATGCATGTTAAAGGATAGATTTACACAACAATATTCAGTAGGGTCAATTAATTTATATGGACCCATGATCCACCCTCTTATATTTGGATATTTACTTTGCATGTATGTTTGCAAGTATATAAAATTTGAGATATATGATTATTTGAGGATTCATATTCATCTCAATATAGGGACAAACTATAATGGTGAAGTTTGGATAACTATGCCATTTTCCATTTAGTTTTGTGCATGTTTTGAGAGAATGAATTAATGCATTTACATATCTACAAATGGTGCAATCATGTGTGAAGTTGGGTTTTACCTTCATTCTTTCATTTATAACATTTATACATGTGTTATCCACCATGATTTTACCATTCCCATAGCTTGGGTCATTTTCACTTATTTGGGATTGACCATGCACCCATGAATCCAACCCATTAAAATTTAAATTCAAAAATTTGGGTGACTTTCACTTATTCCTTTTCCACTTAGATTCAACTAAACACAAGTTTGCAAGATTTTTTTTTTTATGTACCTATATATTTAAAGGCTTTGAATTTCATTCATTTGACATTTCCTCATCTTCTAATCATTATAAGAAAATATTGGCATATAATTCAAGGAACATTTCAATTGGAGCACAAAAAAAATCATAATTTGTATAATCATCCTAGAACATTTTGCATGATTGAGGAGTGTTGTCTTTGATCATTGGTACAACTATATTTAGCTAACCTTTTCTAGTGATTGACCAAGGAGAACTTATCTTGTATAAATTCAATAATTCTCTTAAGGAATTTTTGAATACTACAATTCTAAATCTAGCAAGGCAAAGAACAACAAAATTAGTGAAATAGGAAATAGGAATGCAGAGTCAACTAAATCATTTCATAAGTAGAGACCAAATCCATAACTAAAATGACCTAGTCTTTGCATATTTG
This sequence comes from Sequoia sempervirens, assembly GCA_007258455.2. NCBI lineage: Eukaryota > Viridiplantae > Streptophyta > Pinopsida > Cupressales > Cupressaceae > Sequoia > Sequoia sempervirens. The sequence continues at coordinate 1,200,959,072 of VDFB02271358.1, read as the reverse complement.
ACCCCTCACAAAATTGATTGATTGTTCATATCCTAATATGAATCATAGATAGATATCTTTTATTTCTAACCCAAATTCAACTAGATTTTGGTGTGTTAGTAGACACTTTCAATATTCATATGTCCTAGAGTGAAGTGTTATTAACCTTCTTTGCATTTACTTTCTAAATTAACTTCAAGAATGTTTCAATTTTCTAATATCTATGCCCATAATTCTATTATCCTTTAGAAAATATGTTTACTTTCAATGTATTTATTGCTTTCATTAATTCATTGGTCTAAATAACACATTTAATTTAAGAAAAAGGTCATTTTCCTTTAGAATAATATAAAATGATAAATTAATTAGTAATACATATACATTGTATGTTATTGTAAGGTTGAAAAGTGTACACAAGACACTTTGACTTATTTATCTTGAATGCAATAAGTAGTGTACAAAATGACATGTTTTGTGTGGAAGTCAGTACCTAAACCTATCATCATGCATTCCAAGGATCCATATCCAATCCACATTTTCTAGTTTATTATCCTTAGTGAAATTGATAGGGTAGAATTGAACTTAGATTAGAATGCAACGTGCAAAAATAGCCTCCTCCTCTTAATTTCTAAATTCAAAATGATTTTTGAGCCCATGTTGACCCCTTATCAACCAATAGTTATTTAATAACTTAAGAATAAAAATATTCAAAGCATATACTAAGAAGTTGTATAAAAGAACAAACATTAATTCATTATGAATCAATCAATATTAATAAATAATATTTATTTTCTCATCAAAAAAAAAGTTTTTGTATTAAGCATATTATAAATTGTTTTTATTTAAAACAAGATAGTTTGATACACACACATGGAAACAATTGGACAACATAGATATCAACATCTCTACTCTTTTTCAACAAGTGGATTACAACATGCTGAGTAAGCATACATCTAAACTACAAGTCATCCTTTGACTAAGTAATCATAAATAGAGAAATCCTGACCATCAAAGTCAATCAAAGATAATCAATGACACACCATCCTCCTCACTAATTATGCTCAATTAATTAAATTACAATCCTTTCACTATCATTCAATAATCAAAACATATAATTTAACCAAAATACTAATAGAGTGATGAAAACAAATGATATAATTTGTACATTAATTGAGTGGAGACATTTTCTTATTGGATGTCTTGGATTTTATGCCCCTCGCGGCAGATAAAAGACAAAGCAAGCAAATCATGTCGCATCACTGTCCATCCTCGGCAAACGACAGACACTGACCCTTCTGCAATGCATAGTTTTTACCGGCAGATTACAATCTACGATGACCCCGAGCTCAATCAATTCTGTAGCGTTTAAGAGGGTCTTCAAACACAAATCTCTGGCGAAGCATGCGAGCTGCATATTCCTTCAATTCAATGGAGCTATACACAGGCTTCTTCTTATCTGAATCCAAAGCCTCCATTAATGGGCTAATGCTCATATCCGTGGATGGCGAGCGTATAAGTGCCATTACTGTACAAGCCTCTTCCTCGCGCCCTCCCATTGGCCTTATAACCACACTCTTGTATTCTCCATTACTCCATACCTGCATTACAACCCACAACAGTAATAATGAATTATTTACAGGCTATGGTAGATTCAGAACGTTCAGCTTAAGCATCATTGTATGTTTGCAGTGCCTGACTGCAAACAGGCCTGATGCTTAATCTGAAGGTTGCTGTCAACTTAAATGTCATATGGGTTTGTTTAAATATATGAGTGTATATAAAGGTTTACATTCATTTTTAAATGATTCATCTAAAAACGACGCTAGCTTTTTAAGAAGTGTAATGAAATTACAGTAGTTTCTTCAATAAGATCTATCTGTTAGTATGATTTTAAATGAATCATTTAAACAAATCAAAACTCAGAATGTGTTGTTTAAGTCTAACGGTATAATGAAATTACACTAGCTTCTTCAGTAAGACCCATCTATTAGTGTGATTTCAAATGAATCACTTAAACAAATCAAAACAGTGTGTTGTTTAAATCTAACCATACACTAGCTTCTTCAATAAGACCCATCTATTAGTGTGATTTCAAATGCATCCCTTAAACAAATCAAAGCTTAGAATATGCTGTTTAAGTCTAACCATACTTTAAGAATGTCGCCCACAATGACGAAGAGGGCGCCGGGTTGTGGAAAGACTGGAACCCAGGTGTTGTGGAGGAAGAGTTGGGCAGCAAAGGAGGCGTTCGTTTGGTACTGCAAACAGAGGATGTAGGGAATCCCATGTCTGATTCGATCATGATCTTCCAAATGACAGAATGCCCTGTGATTAGTAATGCACAGTAGCGATGAATCGTTCGATTCGACCTCTGCTAAGAAATGGGCACGCTCATCCTTTGCCCACTTTCCCCCCAACCCCTCCAGTAGAAGCTCCAAGATCTCCCCTGCTACTTTCTGCAGTGCATCACAGTACTCTCCCACCGCGTAACTGAAATTCACAAGAATTGTTCTAAGCAAAATAAATTTACTTCTCAACCCATATTTATGTTTCCAAAAAAACCCAAGACTTTACCTGAAGTCAACACAGCCTTCGGGCCAGATATCTCTGAGAAAGTCTTGAACATGGTGCCCTTCTGTATGCAGAAAAAACCATTCTTTCGAACTGTCGTCGCTGCCATCATCACCAAAGCCAAAAGGAGATCCTAGGCCCCCAGATATTTCCTCCTTTTTCTGAAGGGGCAGCTGAAACAACCGATTGCTTTCCTCCTCTGCTCTGGCCACAGTCTGTAAAGAGACCCCATGATTTACCACCTGAAAACACCCCAACTCTGCAGCCGCCTCTGCTAACTTCTTCACCACCTGATCCCTTTCTCCCATCATGTCGATAACAGGAAGTTCGCAGTCCTTAGAATTCCTCTTCTTGGAGGCCAGACCCAACTTTATACCACTCAGCGATCTCCCCAATTTTTCCAAATAATCACCGAATCCATCGTTGTTTCCATTTGCAGAGGAATGGTCGGTTCGTGGTGATGGAGGAGGCGCCCCAGACATGGTTAAGTTGGTTATTGAACGAAGACTTTCGACAGTAAAAGAAAATATGATTCAATCGGCATAATATAATGGATCAACAGTCATGATTGGCTTGTGCAGGACTGAATAAGTCACAAGATGAAATGGTCATAAAATATGGTAGCAGAGACGACAATAGAGAATAATGGGGGATTGGGATTTTTCTTGAAATCAAGGTAGCGAACATTCGTCTGGTGCGGCGGATTATTCTTTTCATACTGGCAAGCATTGGAAACTTAGTCCTAATTTAGTTGACCCCAGATTGGAGGGATATCCTTATGAGGATAAGGTTGCTCCCAAGAGAAAATGTTAACTTGGGAACTCATCATGCTTTTCGAGGATAGGGTCCTAATATTAATTTGACGGTCAATCCCTGCTCCGAAGCAATTTTTTGACCGGTATAGGGGTGCTCAACATGATCCTTGACACGAGTGGTTTATGGATAGAGAAAAATATTAAAGATAAATGGTGAAATTTGCATCGTCAAAGAACAATGTGCAAAAGAGTAAGTGTAATAAGGATGGATGCATAGTCAAGTAAAAACATCGAGCATGGAGTTGGCATAGTGTCAAAGATCCAATCAATATTGGGATCCACAAGAAAATAGGTGAATATAATCTAGATGAGATGATATACCATAACATGGAATGTGTAGGCCTTGGAAGGGAGACTAACAACCAAGTTATAGGGTTCTAAAATGAAAATTTGAAATCCCATGGATATAGTTATGAAATTGAGTAGAGTAAAAGAAGGGAGGGCGTTGTTTAGGTGAGGAATTTTGGAAGAGCTTTAGAGGGGATTTAAAGATCTAGAAGGGAGAGTTGGAGACACACTTTGAAATGTTAACAAAATAAAGCTAGAAGATGCAAGCTAGTTGGAGGGGTACTATTATGGGTGATGTGACACATTCATCAACTCAAATAAAGCATTAAGTGTATCTCGTCTTTTTTGAAAGGAAATATATCTATTAAAAGAAGATCAACTATTCCAAGTTCTATATCATTAGGTTATGGTCATAAAGGATAATTTAGTGGCCACTATGAAGTGCTCCATTTTAAGGGGTTTTTTCTAGTTCAATTTCAATTTAGTCATCTTTGTTAAATTATATAAAAAAAATAGTATTTTTTAGATTTAATACACATCTACAAACTAATTTAAAATATATATTACATTCAATTACTGCTTTAAGTTTGTAAATCAACAATGAAAACAAACTTGTAATACAAAAATTTCAACCTTATACCAATAAACTACAAGTTTTTATCCTTAAACTAATGGACTACTCTACTTAAATGTATACTATATTATAAAAGAAATAAGGGCTTAAAGAAAGAAAATGAGCCTATTTGTGATTAATTAAATTTCAACCTTGCTAAAACGACAAAATCCTAGGTAAATAGCTTTGTCTGATCAGTATTTGACTTAATCATAAACACAAAGTCATGCAAATGTCTTCATCCCCGAAGTCTTAGACCTTTTTTTCATTAGACAATGTTGCAACTTTTGATTCCTAAAAAATTCAATAGGGCGAGCCATTTCCTTTTATCATTTTGTTTGAAATGAGGTTATTTCTCCATTTTTTCTTATAGGATACTCTTGGTACCTCTCCCCCACACACCTCCAAGCCATCATTATTCACTTCTATTGTTGAATCCTTTGCCTTAGTGTGTTGTCATTTCCACTTAGTTTGTTATCAAATACCCCATCAAACTACCTTCAAACATCATATTTTTAGAACTTATCCCATCACATCCATTTACATTAAGTCACTATGGAGTTATTTTCCCATTCCATTGTGTTTCTCTTCACCCCTTTATGGATCTGTTTCTCTTCACCCCTTTATGGATCCAAGCCTTTGATATATTTTGGAGTTGTTGACCATTACCATATCAAACCCTCACTTTAGTGATTTATACTTGTGGTTTCTCATTTTCATATTTGTCATCTTTGAAATCCCAAATGATGAATTCATGGATGAAGGATCCAATGAAGGATTATCCAACCTTGTAGAAAAATGAAACAACACACATCAAAATAAATGAAATAGTAAAATATCGTTATGATATCTATTCATTCACACTCATAAAGGAACTAAAATATTTTGTGATGGGATTTCGAAATACTAGGCCTCAATCATTTTGATTAAAAAATATAGAATTTGAAATACATTACAATATAATCTATACTAAGCTCCAAAATGGTTCTATCTTCATTCTATCATCTTAACTCTCCGTTGAACTACAAATTGAATTCCTTCAAATGATCATGAAAAATATTTTTGTAGTAGCTCCTCATGGTAGAAGTCATCTCTTTTGGCGAAAAGGTAATACAAAATTTGATGCCTTGTGAAACAAGTCATTAGTCAAACATGTAGAAAGAACCTTGTGGAGTGTTCAAATGTGGTGATAATTAATCAATAAAACCTTATGTATTTCATGTACCTAAGATCCCTTTGGTTTAATGTACCTAGATATATATTCATTTCCTTTTATAAACTTTGGAAATTTATTGTGATCCAGAAATAGTGAAACTAAGCGTTAGCCTTTTATGCCTAGTAATGAGCCTAGAAGTGACTTGTGCCTTTCTAATGATTAGGGTCTTCTTAAAATTAGATATATATAAGGATTGATGTTGAACATGTATTCCCAACCAAAAGGTGAAATGTGTCAATGCAATGAAATGTCATAGGATCTAAGATAAATGATAATAACTAAATTTAAATTTAAAAACCTTTAAAAAAAGTATACAAAAATATTTTTGGGTGATAAAAGATTATTCTAATACCCTTGGATGCTCATGCATTAGACAATTGAGTTTGTTTTAAAAGTGATTCTCTCACTTTCTAATGGCTGGAGAAACCAATATGGTGAAGTCTACGATGGATTTTCTATCGTCGTTCATTTCCACTTGACCAAATACTCTCCATACTATATTTTCATGGTGCTTCTTCTAATCCTACTATCAAAAATCTCTTCATCTTTTTGTTGTGATAACTAATTCTCCCATTATTTTTATATGCCACTAACTCTTGGATCTCATTCATGATACTGATACAAATATGCAACATTAAATAATGGTGATATATGATATACCCAAATATTTTAGTGACTCTACTTCATATACATTTACTAAATCAAACCTTTTAACATTGTACAAGGACCAAACTTCTTCATTTTTAAAAGTATTATATGTCCCTGGCACTAGAAATATTTCCTTCCTAAGATATACCATCACTGAACTTCTCCAACCACAAAATTTGTATGTATTCATTTCTCATCACCATTCTCCTTATACCTTACATTCATCTTGTCCAAATGGCATCTTACTTCTACATGAAATTTTTTCATATGTTTTGCAAATTCTTCCACCTCTATATTCCTCTTCACTTCACTATTGATGCCTCTTAACTTTGATACAATTATTAGGATACTATCATAGGGTATATGCAGAAAGATGTGACAAAAAAGATGTCACTTTAATTTTTATGCCTGAAATGAGCATTTGGTGAGTGCCTAATTTGGCACTTGCCCCATGTGAAACATGTTATAAAAGCAAAAAACAAAATTTCTTTTCATTTTTCTACTATTCAACCCATGGCCCCTATGTATTTGTTGCTCCTCAACTCGTGCTCGCCAAAATACATTGTCATTTTTTCAACTAATGGTTGTGAAATCTTCATCAAGATGTTGCTAGGATGTCAAGGAGGTCAAAGAGGTAAGTATCTCTACTTTTTAAGTTTCAAATTTTGATTAAGTTATAGATTGAATTAGGTTTTTTTATTAAAATTTATTTTAATTTCCAAGAAATGATATTCCACCCCCAAATATTAAAAATCCTCCATCACCTCCTCATGAAAGCTCTCCTGAACAAGAACCACAACAAACACCTCCATCAATTCCTAGATATCCCCTAGGAACACAAGAAAACATACTAGGGAAAATAGAAGACAATAAAGAACAACTTGAGAAATTGATTGCACGGTTGAAAGATGTTGCTACAACAAACCCTCATAGGAGAGGCTTTGTTGAATCCTTTTGATCTATCATATCTCGCGTAGGACCAGTGAATGTGTAAATTAATTTCAGGTGCAATAAGAGGGAAGAAAAAAATATGCTAAACAAATTATCATATGAGCAAGTAAAGAAAAAAATTAACAAATCCGACATATGTGCCCCCTTCATCGACCGACGAAACCAATCAACCTTTAGCAACTAGATGCAAGAGGTTCCCCATCCATTGGTGCCACCATAAAGGGATAAATAATATTTTTTGGGATAGGTAGTGGATGGATCCTTCATGAAATAATTATGAGGTGTCACAGTATTTTTTTTAGGAAACTCTATTGTGAGTTTGTCCTCTTGAAGAGATTCCAAACTATTTCAACTTTCTATATTTCCAGGGTAGAGGTGGGAGCTCTTCACATGACAGAGTGGGGGCACACCATAACCCACACCTGGCATTGAGACCATTGGGTATACCTGTGGTGGAGCATGTTATTTTTCCTTCCGTTGTGAAGGACAGTATTAAGTTGGACACCTTAGACTCCATTAGCTTGCTTATTGAATGCCTTATATAGTATGTGAGGCCTCTAGTACAAGGTGATATGGGTGAGTCTTCTAGGCCTCGAGTTCCAATCCATTTTTTTCAATCTTGTGGTATTTTTTACACTTATGATCTTGAGAGTTGTCAGGATGTAGCTATACAGGATATGTAAGTTTCACAAGGGATGGTTATGACAATATTTTATTAAATGAAACATTTGACATTGATAGGTAAATTTTAGCAAGTTCATTTAATTTTGTTTATTAAATTTTATTATGAAATGTAAGAATAACTAAATTAGTAGAATGATTATGATAAATATTCAAGGTCAAAGTGTTCACACTACTTGCAGCATTCACCTAGACCCCTATTTCATGACATCATCGAGTCCACAAGTATGCAACTAGTAAAGAAATATAATTATTACATGTGAATAGTTGACCTTATATGAGTGGTTTTCTCGCAGCTCACTTTGGATGTCGAATAGTTTGATGGTGGACCTTTGACATTGACACCTCACACTTATCATCGTCGACAAAATTTCACTTAGGTAACCGTTATTCATTAATGGTGTTATAAAATAATGTTAGGTAGTTTTGATAATTGAACAACATTTGTTGTTTCATTTTTAGATGTTGATGTCAGATACTCCTCTTGATGTTCATGCCACATTGGACCATCGTGTTGTAGCAGTAGCAAGTTCTACTCCTTTGACAGCAGTATGAGGCAGATTAGTAAATTTCACATTATATTTGTTCTTTTATTGGTTTATTATTGAAAATTTTAATGATCAATACTCGTATGTAGTTTAATTGTTATCTTGATGCTTGCCACAGGGTCTTGTGACTCAAAATCATGAACGTGCCCCTATTATGGATGAACATGATTATTTTTATGTGGTAAGTGATTATTGTGTTATATGTCATTCTATAATTCAATATATATATATATTAATTCCTATACTTTCTATTATATTAGATGGGCCTCCAAAGAAGCCTAGAGAGGAGGACAAGTGAGCGCAATAAGGCACCAACACCATATGCATCTCCATCTAGTTGACAGTCAAAGTCAACTTGTGATCTATTTTCTTACCCTAGTGGGAAATGACTACATTAGGGTCCTTTGGTGTATGCCTATGTGACATTTTTGAACATATGTTATGTTTTATGGATATGTGATATTTTATGTCCATATGGATATTTTACAAGCCTATAATGACTTTATTGGATATATTTTATACTTTTATCGACATATAATGTTTTATGGCCTTATGAATTTTTGGTTAATGCTAATTTTTTTTACCATTATTATCCATATTTGCACTACAAACGATTAATTGAATAAATAAATAATTAAAAAAAGTTCATTGTTAGTAACCGTAAAATTGTTACAAATATCCTATGTTGGTGTGAATTAAAGTCTTGTACTTAGTAATTTATCTTGCTAGGGAATTAGGGGACTTATTCACATGTTAAGTTTACTTAGGATATAAGATTCTTTCTAGAAGTCTTAGTTGGATTTTCTAGAACATGTCTTATCTAGCTTTAATGCATCATTTCTTAGGTAGTTAGTTTGTTAGTAATCTCATATCATAAAATTAAGACATGTGTCACAATCATGTTCAATCCTATTCCTCACCTTACCTATATAAGGAACACCATTGTACTCATATGTATCATACTTCATACCTCATCATCATTTTGACAAGTCGTAATATCAAGCAAGATCATATTCTTGCATACTCTCTTGTAGAAGTTTTTCATTGTGAAACAAAGAAAAATAAGAACATAGAAAATAGGGGATGGTATAATGGACCTATCTTCCTATTTTCATTAGGAAATGAGATCCACACAAAGAATTGACTTACAAACCTAAGGTGAGTCAACTTAATGAGGGAATATACTGATTTCCTTATGATTGAGGACGGGGGTATTAGTCTAAACAACACTTTTGGGAGAAAAACTAAAAATAGTGAATTACCACAATTATGCAAGTTAACACTTGAATCTTCAATTTAAAGCATAGCATAGACAGAAACAACAAAGTTTTGGTATATCTAGGAAGGTTTGAATATTGTGCACCTATCATAAAAATCTTGTTTCGGAAGGTTGTCAGGGACTCATTTTCCTACAGGCGAATGCAGGGCTGATGCAAGTTGGGTCCACAAAAAGCTCAAAAAGTGGAAATGTTTTTGTCATTTTTAAGAATTTGTCACACTTGGACTGAAAATTTGACACTTACACAATGAATCTTAAAAATGGTTAGTAATATGAAATTTAACATTTTGAATCTAGTTTCCAAATATGTAATTTATTCAAATACCTAGATGATAGAAATTAAATTTTGATAGGGATGTATAAAAACCACTTTTTAAAAGTCATTTTTTTACCATACCATGCATGTGTACATACACCACTTTTTGACCCAAATAAAAGTGTTTTGCTAATTCCTTTTAGGGAAAGATAGCTAACAACATGAAGATCGGTGATGATATTTTTTTGTAATTTTTTTTTGAATTTTTTTATTGAATTTTTATTGGCCTTAATTTTTGTTTTTAAAAATCAACGTGTATGGACAACATAATTGGACCTAAACTAAACATTATTTGAATCTTTTTTTTTTTCATTATGCAGAGAATTGTTTGAAGATGATGCTATATAATATTTTTTACAATAAAGCCAAAAAAAGTTTGATATTTCAAGTTTATGGACTAGTTTGCTTAGAAATTAATTATAAAATAAAAAATATAATCCAATCTTAACAAAAATTATATATTTGGAAACTAGACATTGTGTTCTCTAATGGGTTTTAATTTCATAGATTAATTTAGAAAAAAAGTCCATCAGCCATATTGCCAAAGTTGTACATTTCTCTTCAACCTACCTTTTTTTCTTAGTTGTAGGTCAAAGGCTAAGGGTCAGGTTGCCAAGCCTTTCCTGAGCCTAAAATTGAGGCTACATGTGGGTTGGGGATTCAAATTTTTAAAAATGTGTATGCGTTATTTAAATAGAACGCGTAAGCGTTACCTATTTACCCATTGGTAAAAGGTAATGTGTATGTGTTATATAACGTGTGTGAATTCCTAAATAGAATGTGTATGCATTTCATAACACATTCGTGTTTCTTATTTAACCATTTTTTTCCAATTTGGAAAAAAATGATAGAGCACATTTTTTCTACAACATTCCTTTTCTATAGTATGGTCTGAAAGTGTCATTTTTTGTATTTTTTATTGCAATGTTGTCTTGTGCAATCTCTTATAGGGCATATTCTATTCAAATTTTTAGAAGAGACAAGTGCAGGTTGAATTTTCTGAAGTGGAATCAAGTACAAGAAAATTTTAAAAGAAGATTTGGAAAAAGAGAACTTTTGGATGTATTAATGATGTTTTTGTACTTCAAAGTTTATAGAAGAAAGGATTTTCATACTATATAGTTTTATTTTAATATTTGAAGGAGGTAGCAATTGGAATATAGGTTAAGAATCATTTTTTTTGTTATCAAAGATGGTTTGGAAATCATGGGATCAAAGCAAAGGCAAAGAAAAAAAATGTAGAAAGTCAATGACACCTGAAGAAATTCAAGCAAATAGAGAAATGGACTTGCAAAAATACAAAGGGATAGAAGAGAAAGGATTCACAAAATGAAAAATTTGGAAGCATCTAGTTCCATGAATGTTGAAGAGGAAACCATGAAGGGTGAGATGGATGTAGATGATGCAAATGTGGAGATGGTGAATATGGAAGAAAATGCAATTATGGAGACAAACCCAACTATGCCTTCAACTTCAACTTTGAATGATATGGAAATAGCACCTATGAAAACAACTTCAGGTATGTCTTTAAATCTGCCTTCCAATGATATGGAAAATGCACCTATTCAAACAACTTATCCATGTATGTCTTCAAACCCAAGTCTTGATAGTATTGATCTTAGTTATTTAGATGAAATTGGATACACCATTGATGGTATCAATAATTCTAGTTTTGAAACAATTCAAAAATAAAATAATGATGAAATATCTTATATGAATGTAAATGAGAATGAAATCCCTCATATTGATGAAAATGAGAATAAAATACCTTTTATGTTTGAAAATGAAAATGAAACCCCTTGTGTGAATGAAAATGAAACCCCTTGTAAAAATGAAAATGAAAATGTTTTTTTTACAATTGAAAGAGATGTGCTAGATAACCTTCCTGGTAAAGTTTCTTGGAGACAAATGAGAACTCATGGAAATAGAATATATAACATGTTTTTTTATAGAAAGAAATTAGGATTTCAATGTCAACTCATGATGCAATTGATGAAAATGTGGAAAATGAGAAAAGTGATGAAAAAATTAGGCATTTTTGTAAAACCAAAAAAGAAAGATGATCCAGTAGAACAAGTCATATCTAGTGTTGTTAATGCTATTGTTTCTATAGGTAAGAAAAGTCAATATAAAGATAAGAATGCAGCTCGTCGTGGAATAACAACTGCTCTAGTTAATAAATCAACTTCAAATAAAAGAATGTTAAGTAAGATTAGTAAATATATAAAAGTAAATCCTAAAACTTTGATAAGAGTTGCTAAAATAAGAGAAAGTATTGAAAAATATCTAATTAATCAATGTTGAAGTTTTAGTTGTAGAATCTCAAGGTCATACATGAAATTAACTAATGAAATCAAATCTTTAATCGAAAAATATTGGCATGATAATACAAGAGTATCACCTAATATTAGAGATGTTTTAAAATTAAGGGTGGGATCCAAAATTTGTGACCCTCATCCAAAGCATCTATTAGATATGACTCAAACTAAATTATATAAAAAAAAATAGATGATTCAATTTTACCATTTAATATTAGCATAAGTCAAAGATCATTCGAAAAATGTAAACCTTGGTATGTTAGAATTACAACAAATCTCTTGTTGTTGTAAGACTCATGTACAATTTCATTATTATTATGATATTGTTCAGTATATGAGTTGTATTTTGCATGGTAACCAAATTATGCAAGACATTTGTGGTATTAATATGCCACTTGAAATAATTAAAGATTTTATAGTAGGCTTGTTTTGTGAACCCTCTAATGGAAACTTATTTTTATTTAAAAGCATGCATTTCTAGACAATGTGATAGATGTGGTAACTTTTCATTGTTAGGAGAATGTATGCATGAAACTAGTTTACATGAATTTGGACAACAATTAGTGGATGTTAAATTTAAAAATATTAAGTATTCTTTAAAAGATGGAAAATTTGGAAAACGTAGTGGGCTAATTGTGGAAAAATTGAATGTGCATGCATTTATTAAAGAATTTAAAGATAGGTTTGTACCTAAATATGTTAAACACTCTCAATATGCTCATTGGCTTGATAATCAATTTCGTTTATGTAAAAACAAATTCCCAATTGGAACTATATTTTTAGTTGTTGATTTTGCTGAAAATTATACTCTTGCTCCACAAGAAGAAATTCAATCACAATATTATAATTAAGTACAAGTAGTCATATTTGTTCATATTGTATAGAGACATTCAAATGATAGTAGAGAAGATAATAGAAATTTTTTAAGAGAGTACCATTTTTATGTAAGTGATAATCGATTACATTCATCTACGTTTGTTCAATATTATTTTGATATATTTTATAAAATTTAAAAGAGAGAGGAATTCAAATGAGAGAACATCTCATATGGTCAGATAATTCCACGGATCAATTCAAGAATGCTAGAATAATTTATTGGTTATGTAGAGTTCATAAGGAAAATATTATCCAGCACATGTGGAGTTTTTTTGAAGCTAGACATGGTAAAGGAGAACATGATGGAGCGGGTGCATGTGTGAAAATAGCTCTTGCTAGAGGGCAACTAAAATTTGAGGATGCAGCAAAATTCAGAGATGCGCGTGCAATTATAGATTGGTGCAATACCAAATTATCTACAAGAATAAGTGAGAGCTCAATAATTCAATGCTTCTTTTGGTTAGTTGAAGAAAATGATATTCTTACTCGATAAGATTGTGAAACAATTAATGGATCTGAAAAATGGCATTCATTTAAGAGTTCGAATGCAAACACATGGATAATATGGACAAGGGAGCTTGCATGATTTTTTCAATTTTGTATTGCAGGTGATTGGGATGCGTGCAAAAATACAGAATGTGTCGAAGAATGGAAACAAAGAGCCTTAACACCTACATCGGCACATGTTCAACATGGAATGACAATTGAAGATAATCAAGTGTTTGCATTAGATGATTATGATCATGTTTCAAACCTTGTACAAGAAGGTATTGTAACACGGGAAAATTCATAGGTTAAACAATACAATGCATAAACTCAAACTAAACCTATGCTAACAACAAAGAATAATGGAATATAAAGCATAAATACAAGAACGATCTCACCAAACATCTATATAATTCCATGAATAACCTCGATTGCACTTCTCCATTTTGTTGTAGTATAAATGCCCACATATTTCTCTTAAGTATGCAAGTATGGCCTAATGATAGTGTTAATAGCAAAACATCAAAGATTCTAAAGTTGATTTCTTCCAAAACTCATAAGATTTCGAGAGGAGTAATAATGATGAAGGTAAAGTCAATTTATAGAAAATGTGATTTTTGAATGATAGGCTTAGATTGAAAGATAAACCGGTGATTAAGATTAAAGATTGTGACATGCAATGAGATTAGTGTGAGTGATAAAGCATAAAAGGTGGGGATTAAATTAAATAATAATTTAATCTGTAATGGAAATTGGTCGAGACACAAAAGAATAAAGATTGCATGTAAAAGATAAAGATTAAAATAGATAGAAGATGAGAATAAATTAATTAAATAATTAAAGTTATTTAATCAATAAAGGATCACACATAGAAGATAAGAATAAATCTAGATAACAGACTAATTAAAACAGATAGTTTGTTCGTTAGAGACAATCAGATATTAAATCACCAAATAACTGAATAATCAATTTAGATCTAGACATAAGTGATAAATGACTAATTAGATAACAAAAAGATTATCTAATCACAGAGGAATATGTCATGGATAAACCCTTTTATGAATTAAATAATAATTTAATTCAGCATTCAAGATTTTAGATTAAATTAAATAAATAAAGATTTATTTAATTAAAGAATAATTTAATTATAGTCAAAAGTGTGATAGGAATTAATTAAATAATTCAAAAATGATTATTTAATAGAGGATAGATTTAATTAGCGACATAATTAAATAAATAATATTTAATTAATTAATCAAGGAAGAACAAAGGTAAGAAAGAATTAATTAAATAATTAACATTATTTAATAATGAAAATGAAGATTGGAATTATGATGAAAATTAGAGTCGTAGGCGTAGGACAATTTTCAATGTCTACAATTTGCCCCTCTTTGACATAATGTCATTTTGGCATTTGTGTTGAAAAATAATAAATACCATGCCCCATTCATGCCCTAGTGTGAAATAGGTAAGGGTATGCCCCCTCGGGAAAAATGATAATTTTTTGAAAAATTCAGAAAAATTTGGAAATTGTCTCGATTAGGTAATTTTGTAGCCAAAAGTTTGATGGTGGCAACGGAAATCAGTTTCAACGAAGTTTGGTATGTGAAATGATCGTTGGAAGTCTGTAAATAGTGCAACCAGTTCAGAAGGTTTGAAAGAAAACCCTAAAAAACCCTAGGTATAAATAGGATTTGGGTGAAAAATGAATTCATTTGCACCCCTCAAGTTTGAAAAACATTGATTTTGGTCTAGAGCTATTCAATAGAATGTCGCATGTTCCATACACAGAGCATCGTGGATAATGCATGAGGACTTTCCGATGGCCAGCTGATGCAGGACCCCCAGTACGTACCCCAAAACTGACCTTTGACTTTTCAATTTTCATGCATTTTTAGGACATTAAAGTTTTATTTTCAAATGCATAATTTCGCTTTCAATGCATATGTGATGCATTTGCTCACGATACAACACATCTGTAAAAACACGTTAGGGCTCATTTTTTGTTTTAATTTATTTGAACGTATTTGTCTTATTGTGCAAAGAATTTGTGTTAGCGAGTTGCATTTGACAGGTACAGTGTCACATGTGTATGAATGCACCGCATTTGATTTTTTTAACGCGTATGCATGATTGCCCGCATGGCTGCTTTATGTGACACATGTTTATTATTTTGACGCATGTGTGATGTTAAATGATGCATTTTAATTTTTGCGACACATTTGCGATGTTAAATGACACATTTGTATTGTGCAACACATTTGATAATAAAACAATGCATTTTCCTGTCAATTTTTTTGAAATTTTATGGTATAAAAATTGGCTTTGTGTTTCTGACACAAGGTATTTGTTATGCATTTGTAGGTTGTTTTGGATCTGATATATACCTGGGACTCAAGGCCGGTGACATACGAGTTGCGGGACCAATTGCGCAATGTAGAGAGACGGGCTATATGGCACCTTGGACTACATCATGTGACATTTATGCCCACCATTCGGGAAAACCAAGGGATGCTCACCACACTTTTTGAGTGATGGCACTCAGAGACTTCCTCTTTTCATTTTCCTACAGTAGAGGCGATCATTACATTAGAGGATGTCTATAGGATACTCTGGTTACCGATCAGGGGTGAGAGGGTCTGTTATGAGAATGACGAAGCAATAGCTGAGTTCATGGGACTATGAGAAGGCATACCTAGTGGTGACCATAAGGCTAGATTTACCATAGACTTGGATAACATGGCTTATTTTGGGGAGTCCATTCAACCCTCCAGTCACAAAAATAAGAAAAACAATGAAACAAATAAAAATGACAAGTCCCTAGGTGAAAACTGAAAGGCACCTTTGGACGATGAAAAAGCAAAAAATAAGGATGCGTCCAAGGGAAAAAACTCTCAGAGGCACCCAAGGATGGAGGGTTGAACATTCTCCCTGTTGCTCAGGAAAAGTAACCAATATTAGTTGACGAATCTATGAGATCAACATAGGCAATGAAGATAATCCTTGGTTAATCTATTTTGCAACATCTTTGACAGAAACAAAGCAACTTGAATTTCGTAACTTCTTCATAGAAAGACAGATCAACTTTGCATGGTCATATGCCAACATGCCTAGACTGGATCCTGACCTGGTATTACATCATTTACCATTATAACTAGGTGTTAAACCCGTGAAGCAGAAGTTAAGAAAAATGCACCCGCAAATTGCTTTATTAGTCAAGGCTGAACTAAAGAAACTATTGGATGTCAGCTTTATCAAATCAATTGACTATGTAGACTAGATTTCCAATCCTGTACCAGTGACAAAACCAACAGGGTGCATCGATATCTATACAAACTTCTGAGATATAAACAAAGCATGTCCTAAAGATGACAAGATGACTTTCCTCTGCCAAATATTGACATGATTGTGGACCTGACAATAGGATATGAAATGTTATCTCTTATGGATGGTTTCTCAAGATATAATCAAATCAAAATCGCACCTGAAGACCAACATAAGACAACTTTCACTTGTCCATGGGGAACTTATTGTTGGAACATCATGCCCTTTGGACTTAAAAATGTTAGGGCAACATATCAACGCACCATGACAACTATTTTCCATGATCTCATACACACTCTTATGGAAGACTATGTGGATGATCTGATAGCTAAATCATTGACAAGGGATGATCATTTATAGGTCCTAGATAATATTTTTCAAAGACTAGAAGAATACAAAGTGAGGCTAAATCCAAAGAAATGTGTTTTTGGTGTGCAATCAGGAAAACTTCTAGGATAAATCATTTCTAGACGAGGCATCGAAGTGGACCTAGAAAAGGTGAAAGCTATAATGGACATGCCTCCACCAGCCAATATAAGTCAACTATAGACATTACAAGGGAGATTGCAGTCTATCAGATGATTCATAGTGCAATTAGCAGATAAAATACATCCCTTCCAACATCTACTCAAAAAAGGAGTACCATTTGTATGGACAGGTAAATGCCAAAAAGCTTTTCAACAGATCAAGGATTTCCTACTTACACCACAAGTGTTAATGCCACTTACTGAGGGATGACCTTTGATACTCTACATTTTAGCAACCACATCAACGCTAGGAGCCTTACTTGCACAAAATGACAATGAGGGTCATGAAAGGGCAGTGTATTATATCAGCCACACTTTGGTAGGTTATGAGCTAAATTACAATACCATTGAACATGCTTGTCTTGCAATAGTATTCACTACTCAAGAGCTTAGGCACTACATGTTAAACCACCAAACAATGTTGGTCGCAAAGATAGATCCTTTGAAGTATCTCCTTAGTAAAGCAACATTAACAGGATGACTGGCTAAATGGATAATGGTACTCAGTGAATAAATACGATATCCAATATGTAGAAAGAAAAGTTATAAAAGGATAAGTTATTGCTGACCAGCTGGCTGATGCACCGATAAAGGTAGATCATCCTCTAGTTTCAAATTTTCCTAATGAGTTCATTTTCACTCTTGACACAGGAATGACATGGAAGTTATACTTCGATGGGTCCCACACAAATCATGGTTTAGGGGCTAGCATATTGTTTATCACACCACAAGGCGACACTATCCCTAAGTCATTCAGAATTGCTTTTCCATGTACCAATAATATAGCAGAATATGAGTCTCTTGTAACAAGATTACGAATGGCAATCAAATGGAAGATTAAGCACCTACAAGTTTATGGTGATTCTCAGCTAGTAGTCCGACAAGTTAATGATGCCTATGAAACTAAAGATGAAAAGCTCACCCTATACAAGCGGATGACAGATATTTTCAAACAATATTTTGACAAGATCATCTTTTATCAAATACCTCGCATTCAGAACAAGGAAGCTGACGCCATGGCAACCATTGGCTCACTCTTGGACATATCTAGCAACGTGCCTAAATTTGAGTTTTTGGTAGAACAAATTTTGGTCCCTCCCTCTAACATCCTAGATTTGGAGATGGTGTGTGAACTTGTTGGTCTCAATTCCCTATGGTACAAAGACATAAATGACTACCTCCATGCCCAAATCCTACCCCTTGACCTCTCAAACAACTAACGTAGGACATTTATCCATAAGTCAGCTAAGTATACCATCATCGGAGATACCCTTTATAGACGTACCCTAGACAATACCCTATTGAGATGTCTCGATATTGAAGAAGCACAAGTGACCTTGCATGGGGTACATGAGGGTATATGTGGATCCCATTCTAGCGGTCCTACCTTAGCCAAGAAGATTATGAGATTGGACTATTATTGACCTACGATGGAAAAGGACTCATATGTCTTTGTCAAGAAATGTCAATAATGCCAGATTCACAGAGACTTGATACACGCACCAACATAGGAGCTCCATCCAACAATTTCACCATGGCCCTTTTCCCAATGGGGACTCGACCTCATCAGGAAGATACATCCTGCATCCTCCAATGGTCATAAATTCATCATTACTACGATTGAATACTTTACCAAGTGGATCGAAGCCATTCCCATGACCTACATTACCGATACATTGATTTCTAAGTTCATCCTTAACTATATCATTTGTCGGTATGACGTTCCTCAATCCATAATCACAAATAATGGCCACCCATTTAAAAACCAGGAAGTTTGTCACCTTTGCAGAGAATTCCATATCCAACACCACTTTTCCACTCCATATTACGGTCCACAGGGTAACAACCAAGCTGAGGCATCTAACAAAACAATCCTCAAAATCCTTAAAAAGATTGTTAATGATGTTGGTCGTGATTGGCATTTATAGCTTAACCTTGCCCTATGGGCTTACCGCACAAGCATCTGTATTCCCACTGGTGCCACTCCATATTCCTTGGTATTTGGTTTTGAGGCCATCTTACCTACTGAAGTCGATATTCCTTCCCTAAGGGTATCTTTGAAAGGGCATATTGACGATGAAGAGTACCATGTGTCAAGATTACATGAGCTAGAGTTCCTGAATGAATGAAGACAAAAGGCATTAGATCATCTTCAAGCATATCAAAATTTTCTTCGTTGTAGCTACAATAGAAAAGTCTTGAATCAAAATTTTGACATCGGTGACCTGGTTTTAATGAAAAATCCAAAGAATCAAGCAGAAAGAGAAAAAACAAGTAAGTTTGAACCAAACTAGCTAGGGCCTTATATTGTCATAGAAGCCTTTGGATCAAGAGCATACTAGCTCTCTACTCCTAAAGGAGAACCATTATCAGCACCAATCAATAGCCTTCATCTAAAGCAGTTCTACACATAACTTCTGAGAGCCTTGTCTTAATCATCAAAAATACAAAAAAAAATCATTACCTAGGTGAAAACCTAGCAAACAAGCGTCTTGGTAACATCAAAAAAATAAAATAAATAAAATAAAATAGTAAAGAGAAATAAGTCATCAAATAGTGAAAACCACTTCAGTGGCGCTTTGGATGAGTACCATGGTGAAAACCTAGCAAACAGGCACCATGTGTAGTCGACTCTGCTTCTTTGTCTACCATCATTCCAACTTGACTTTTCAGTCATATCACCTATCTTTCCTATCCACCACCTATATATACCACTCATAATAAATGGTTGTCCTTTCCATAACTTGGAATGATTGACATCAAACACATTTTGCATCCCCATTCCATCCTATTCATAATAAATTGGTCTTGTACCCAACTGGGGGCAAGCACTTGACTTACATCATTTGGTTCTTACAATGGCTATTCTTAAGGCATGAAAACATCAAAAAAATCCAAAAAACATCACAAAATGTCCTGAAAAAATTCAAAAAAATAACAAATTGTCCTGAAAAAATATAGAAACATCAAAAAACTTCAAAAAGACAAAAAATCAAAACATGTCAAAAATCCAAAAATAGAGTTAGAGTCAGTTGCACCAATTAGTCTTTGTCATTATTGAACTATGTTGCCTCTGCGACTGGACATAGGCAAGGCCATCTGTCAATGTGCCCCCAAGGCATTAGGTCAGTCCTTTTAGGTATGTCTATATAAAATCATGACTCAATCCTTAGTCTATAAGAAAAAGTCATTGGTCATGTCGAACTACGAGGTCTCTATGTGTATAACATAGACAAGGCCATCAATCGATGAGCCCCCGAGGCCACACTAGGTCAGTCTATTAGGGTTCATCACATTCACTATCACACACGTCAGATATCTTCAAATAAATCAAATATTTTTCAATCTTGTCGACCAAAGTATAGTCGAACTACGAGGTATCTGTGTGTATAACGTAGGCAATGCCATCAATCAATGACCCCTCGAGGCCACATTAGGTCAATCCTTTAGGGTCCATCGTTTCAGTAAAAATAAGTCAGACATTGTCATCAAACATAAACAATTGTCAGAACATTAAGACAAGTCATGCATCAACAAGACAAACAAGTCAACAAGGTCATCAAGTCAAATCAAACAAATTTCCAAAGAAATAACCAAAACAATCAACCTATGTTTTATACAAGATGTGTCCTTCCTAAAAAAATACATGATCATTTAGTCAAACAATCATCATTGCCTTATACAGGTGGTCACATGATCGAAACCAGACTCAACATCTTATACGATATGTGTCTTTCTAAAACCAGGCTTTATCATTTCCTTATACAGATAGTCACATGATCGAAACCAAACTCAACGTCTTATACGGTATGTGTCATTCCTGAAATTAGGCTTTATCAAACAATCATCTTATCAATCTCCTAGACAATTAAACAACAAACAAATCAAATTTTGGCAAATATTTTTATTGGTTGTTGACATTATGGCTTGTTTTTTTTTATCTTTTCATTTGGCTTTGTCTTTGAGTCCAATTACTAGCTTTCTCGAGGATGTCCCATGAAGGATTTAGAGAAGCAAGGATGTATCGAGACTATTTTTCTTTGACTATTGTTTGTCGACTATCTTTTGGCTTTGTCTTTGAGTCAGGTTACTAGCTTTCTCGAGGATGTCCCATGAAGGATTTAGAGGAGCAATGATGTCTCGTGACTCGTCTTTTATTTGATTGTTGTCTATGGTTTGTCTTGACAAAAAGACTAGGGCAACTTTGTCCTTAGTATGAGTTAGGACATTCCTTGTCTACAACTGTCTATTTTTAGCAAGTGGATGACCTTGCACACCTTGGTCTATCTCATATCATGGTGTTTGTTGTCCATTTGTATCAATTAACACCCAATGATGATTTAATGCAAAGCCTATTATGTTTCAGCAAAAAATTGAAGATTTCTAGTACTAAAATCTAGGTCTTCTATGTTATTATTCATTTTTTCCGCTCTAACATTTCTTCTTTTCTGCATCTTCACCACCCTTATCTATGTTCCTCTATCCTTTTTGTTCTTCATCTTCTAGTTCTCTCATCCATTTCGAGAGCACACTCCTATTCTTCAAACCCGCCTGTCCTCCCGAGGAGGCATACCACTACTTCCTCGTCATCCTTCCTCATCCTAATTTCACACTGGGGCACGACTTGGGAATGTTATTTATTATTCTTTGACCCAACGCGATAAAACAACATTGTATCAAAGAGGGGAAAACTGTAAACACTGAAAATTGTCCTAGGCCTACGACTCTAATTTTCATCATAATTTTAATCTTCATTTTCATAATTAAATAATGTTAATTATTTAATTAATTTTTAAAGTCATTTGTCCTCTATTAATTAAATAATTTTATTATTTAATTAATCCATTCTTACCTTTATTCTTCCTTGATTAATTAAATAAATATTACTTATTTAATTACATTGCTAATTAAATCTATCTTCTTTCTAAAATTAAATAAACTATTATTTAATTTATTCCTATCACACTTTTGACTATAATTAAATAATCATTTTAAATTATTTAATTATTCTTTAGCCTTTTCTCCATTTAATTAAATAAATCTTTATTTATTTAATTTAATCCAAAATCTTGAATGTTGAATTAAATTATTATTGAATTTTCCTATGTTACATTTAAAGATTTTGGATTAAATAAATAAGTAATATTTATTTAATTAATCAATGAAGAATAAATGTAAGAATTAATTAATTAAATAATTAAAGTTAATTAATAGAGGACAAATGACTTTAAAAAAAATTAAACAATTAACATTATTTAATTATGAAAATGAAGATTAAAATTATGATGAAAATTATAGTCGCGGGCCTAGGACAATTATCAATGTCTACAAGTACATTAAATTGAATTAAATTTTATATGTATGCATGTTTATATGTGAATTAAATAGATGTCACTCTTTATTGAATTTTTTTTTTTTTTGTAGGACGTGTATGTTGTTGTTGCGCCTGAGGGGAATGAAGAGGAGATGGAGTATTGGTTGGCTAGATATGTTGAGAGAAAACATAAGTTGGTACATCCTAGAGTGGATGATGACAACTTTGAGTATCCAACTGGTTCTATGGTTGTTGTTGGCACCTGGCTTTGAAAATATCTGATAAGAAAGAATGGCTTGCCTGCATTTGAAGATTATGAAAGACACAAGAAGATTATACATTATTCACATTTTATTTTTGCAACCAATATAAAACTAGTTAGATATCAAGGGAGGCCTACTAATAAAGTGTTATGGACACTTTCGATGGATGATCATGAGACAATCATAGATGTATTACAAAAAAGAGAGGATGAAGATGGTACAACAGAGAAATAAATATAGGTAATCATATAGTTGTATATATATTTAATTGATAGTAGATATATAGTTAAAAATTTATCACATATACATGTCTATATATATATTTGTCTTTATTCATTTCCTAATTAAATTTTTATATCATTTTTTGCTTCAGGTCTCCCAAAACTAGATGTATTACAAAAAATATGCATATATATTACAATGGAATTTGAATCTAGAGACTAGTAACTATATATAGTTCTAGATACATTTAATAGATAATATAAATATAAAACTAAATAATTCATTATAATTTTATAAAAAAATTATAATTGATTTCATATCCCATTAAGCCATTCTCTTAGGACCCCTTAATCCATCATCTTATCTACCCTTAATACATCATGTTGCACCCCCTTAAGTCACTCTCTTAATTCCCCTTAAGCCATCATTTTAGGACCCCTTAAGCCATATCCTCTTATCTATCCTTAATCCATCATCTTGCATCCCCTTAAGTGACTCTCTTAACTCCCCTTAAGTCATCCTCTTAGTACCCCTTAAGCCATATCCTCGTATATCTACCCTTAATCCATCCTCTTGCATCCCCTTAAGTCTCTCTATTAATTCCCCTTAAGCCATATCATCTTATCTACCCTTAATACATCCTCTTGCATCCCCTTAAGTCACTCTCTTAATTCCCCTTAAGTCATCATTTTAGGACCCCTTAAGCCATATCCTCTTATCTACTCTTAATCCATCATCTTGCATCCCCTTAAGTCACTCTCTTAACTCCCCTTAGGTCATCCTCTTAGTACCCCTTAAGCCATATCCTTGTATATCTACCCTTAATCCATCCTCTTGCATCCCCTTAAGTCTCTCTATTAATTCCCCTTAAGACATCCTCTTAGGACCCCTTAATCCATATCCTCTTATCTCCCCTCAATATATTGTCTTGCATCCCCTTAAGTCACTATCTTGAATTTCCTTAAGTCATCCTCTTAGTACCCCTTAATCCATGTCCTCGTATATCTACCCTTAATCCATCCTCTTGCATCCCCTTAAGTCACTCTCAACTCCCCTTAATCCATCCTCTTAGGACCCCTTAAGCCATATCCTTGTATCCACCCTTAATCTATCCTCTTGCATCCCCTTAAGTCACTCTCTTAACTCCCCTTAAGCCATCCTCTTAGGACCCCTTAAGACATATCCTTGTATCTACCCTTAATCCATCCTCTTGCATCCCCTTAAGTCACTCTCTCAACTCCTCTTAATTCATCCTCTAATCTACCCATAATCCATCCTCTTATATCCCCTAGGCTTTAGGTCCTAGGGTTAAGGGTTTGGGATTCATCTCCTAGGATTTAGGTCTTAGGGTTACGGGTTTAGGATTTATAGGGTTCATGAGATTCTTAGAATAACAAATATATATAGGTTAAGGGTTCATGATATGATTAAAATAACAAATCTATATGGGTGAAGGGTTTAGGGTTCATCTCCTAGGCTTTAGGTCCTAGGGTTAAGGGTTTAGGATTTCTAAGGTTTGTGATATGCTTAGAATAATAAATATATATGGGTTAAGAGTTTAGGATTCATCTCCTAGTATTTAGGTCCTATGGTTAAGGGTTTAGGATTTATAGGGTTCATGAGATGCTTAGAATAACAAATATATATGGGTTAAGGGTTTAGGGTTCATATCCTAGGCTTTAAGTCCTATGGTTAAGGGTTCAAGATTTCTAGGGTTTATGAGATGCTTAGAATAACAAATCTATATGGGTTAAGGGTTCATCTCCTAGTCTTTAAGTCCTATGGTTAAGGGTTCCAAATTTCTAGAGTCCATAAGATGATTAGAATAACAAACCTATATGGGTTAAGGGTTCATCTCCTAGGCTTTAGGTCCTATGGTTTAGGGTTTAGGGTTCATCTCGTAGGCTTTAAGTCCTATGGTTAAGAGTTCAAGATTTATAGGGTTTATGAGATTCTTAGAATAAAAAATCTATATGGATTAAGGTTTTATGGTCCATCTCCTAGGCTTTAAGTCCTATGGTTAAGGGTTCCATATTTCTAGAGTTCATGAGATGCTTAGAATAACAAAACTATATGGGATAAGGATTTAGGGTTCATCTCCTAGGCTTTAGGTCCTATGGTTTATGGTTTAGGGTTTATAGGGTTCATGAGATACTTAGAATAACAAATCTATATGGGTTAAGGGTTTAGAGTTCATCTCCTATGCTTTAAGTCCTATGGTTAAGGGTTTGAGATTTCTAGGGTTCATGATATGCTTAGAATAACAAATCTATATGGGTTAAGGGTTTAGGGAAATCATCTCCTAGGCTTTAAGTCCTATGGTTAAGGGTTCAAGATTTCTAGGGTTCATGAGATTCTTAGAATAACAAATCTATATGGGTTAAGTGTTTAGGGTTCATCTCCTAGGCTTTAATTCATGGTTAAGGGTTCAAGATTTCTAGGGTTCATGAGATGCTTAGAATAAAAAATATATATGGGTTAAGGGTTGAGGGTTGAGGGTTCATCTCCTAGGCTTTAGGTCCTATGGTTTAGGGTTTATAGGGTTCATGAGATGCTTAGAATAACAAATATACATGGGTTAATGGTTTAGGGTTCATCTCCTAGGCTTTAGGTCCTATGGTTTAGGTTTAGGGTTTATAAGGTTCACGAGATGCTTAGAACCTTAGAAATAGAAAATCTAATATGGGTTAAGGGTTTAGGTCCTATGGTTAAGGGTTTATGGTTTCTAGGGTTCACAAGATTCATAGAATAACAAATTTGTATGGGTTAATGGTTTAGGGTTCATCTCATAGGCTTTAGGTCCTATGGTTCAGGGTTTAAGTTTTATAGGGTTCACGGGATGCTTAGAACCTTAGAATAACAAATCTAATATGGGTTAAGGGTTTATGTCCTAGGGTTAATGGTTTAGGATTTCTAGGGTTCACGAGATGCTTAGAATAAAAAATCTATATTAATGGTTTAGGGTTCATCTCCTAGGCTTAGGTCCTATGGTTTAGGGTTTAGGGTTTACATCCCCTTAATCTACCCTCTTGCATCCCTTAAGTCACTCTCTTAATTCCCCTCAAGCCATCCTCTTAGGACTCGTTAAGCCATATACTAGGGTTCATGAGATGCATCCCCTTAATCCACCCTCTTACATCCATTTAAGTGATTCTCTTAACTCCCCTTAAGGAATTCTCTTAGGACCCCTTAAGCTATATCCTCTTAGGTCCCCTTAATCCATCCTATGGAAAACATGTTTAGAATAAAAAATCTATACGAGTTAAGGGTTTAGAGTTAATCTCTCAACTCCCATTAAGACATATTCTTAAAGTACCCTTAAGTCATCTCCTATTACATCCCCTTAATCCACCCTCTTGCATCCCTTAAGTCAGCCATCCTCTTAGGACCCATTAAGCCATATCCTAGTGTTCATGAGATTCATCCCCTTAATCCACCCTCTCGCATCCCTTTAAGTCATTCTATTAACTCCCCCTAATCCACCCTATTGTATCTCTTTAAGTCATTCTCTTAACTCCCCTTATGGCATTCTCTTAGGACCCCTAAAGCTATATCCTCTTAGTTCCCCTTAATCCATCCTATGGAAAACATGCTTAGAATAACAAATCTATACGGGTTAATGGTTTAGAGTTAATCTCTTAACTCCCCTTAAGCCATCCTCTTAAAGGAACCTTAAGTCATATCCTCTTACATCCCCTTAATCCACCCTCTTTCATTCCTTAAGTCACTCTCTTAATTCCCCTTAAGTCATCCTCTAAGGACCCGTTAAGCCATAGCCTAGGGTTCATGAGATGCATCCCCTTAATCCACCCTCTTGCATCCCTTTAAGTCATTCTATTAACTCCCCTTAATCCACCCTCTTGCATCCATTCAAGTCATTCTCTTAACTCCCCTTAAGGCATTCTCTTAGGACTCATTAAGCTATATCCTCTTAGGTCCCCTTAATCCATCCTATGTCAAACATCACTTGAATTTGTAAGGAAATTATAAAATCCAATTTTCTAACTTTTAGTATGTATTGTTCTTTTCTCGCATGAATTATTTAGTTAAATGACTCATAAAAAATATAGTTACTTTAAACTTACATTAATTATTTTTGCAGGTTCTCATCGCCGGTCTACCATGTGATTGTCACTATAAAAAAATTTATCATATAGATTATGCAAATATCAATTTGTGGCCTTGAGCTAAAATTTGATAAGCTTTAATTGTATTTACATGCACATATATGTTTCATCATGTTATATAGTTGTATTAAACATAAATATACATTATATATGTTTGTTCGATGTATGAACTTCAATGAACTTATTAGTCACTTTTTAAATATCTTGTTCCAAATTTATCTTAGACAAATTGTGCCTTATATTTACCACATTTTATATAATTGTTCAATTGTATAGATTATACATTTTATACATACAAGGAGATAGATTTTTGTTTAGTGATTCAAATATTTGCTAGAATTAGAAAATAGTTAAAATTACCTACCCTTACTTTATTATGAATATGATCTAAGCTATTTAAGGAATGTTTTAGTTTGTCTCCTAACCATGTGATAAATTATTGAAATTTGAAAGTTAATCTTGGGCTCACTAATAAATATTATTAAGACCATATTTGAAATAAGTTATTATTTCCTTGAAAATGTAGAATTTGGTGCTAGATATGCTCCTTGTATGGAAAATATACAAGCATCACCAAAGGTTGAATGTGATCTTATGTAAATTAAGGCTTAACTAAAGAATTGTTATAAAGATATGAGGTTTTCTTAAGAAGTTATTATTGTAGGGATTATGTGATTTGAGGGCTAGTAAAAAGACAACAAATCTAGACATTATAAATAAAAATTATTATTCAATGTCAAAACTATAATTCCTTATATTTTAAAATTAGGCTCTTTTACTTTTTATTGTAAATTAAATTCAAATTTCAAGAAACTTTTTTCTTCTTCTCCTCTTGGGTGTTAATACTTGGCATATCATTCACCTCGAAAGTCCTAAAAGTCTTGTAATTCTAATTTAGGTTTAGGTTTTAGGGTTTAGGGTTTTAGGTTTAGGTCCTAGGGTTAAGGGTTTTAGTTTTTAGGTCATTTTTTTGGAACCTAGGGTTTAGGGTTTTGATTTCTAAGTTTTGTGCCCAATTTAGGTTAAATTATGGTTAATGTAGGTATAGATTTTATGGTTTTCAATTTATAGTTTAAAATTTTTGGTTTGGTTGATGTTTTTGGTTACAAATACAATTTAAAAACTATAAAATATTCAACCTAATTACAAACAAAATAAACAAAAACTAAATAAAAATTACAAAACAAAAATGCAAGATATAGAGAGAAAAAAGTGCAGAATTCAACTAACTTGGAGGTCGTTGAGGTCGGTTGTGTCAATGGGAGGAGGTGGCAATGAAAATTTTGTTGAAATCGCCCCTTAAAAATGCATATGCGAAATATACTCTTGCTCCAAGTCGATTGAATTCCCAGTGAAGAATGAAAATGACAGTCATTTATTAAAAAATTAAATAGCTCTCAATAACGTGTGCATGTTATAAAACGTGTATGTGTTAGTAACGTGTACACATTTTATAACGCGTACATTTTTTGTTGGTGTGTACCTAAATCTAAACACATACATGTTTGCATTTAGGCTCGGGTACCCAATCCAAAGCATGTACACGTTTTTTAAAAATGTGTATGTGTTTCTTACGATTTTTTTTTATTTTGACCGAAACTTCCCCTCTTCGTGGACCCAACTTCTTTCTTTTACCCTACGTCCTTGTGAAGAGGTTAAAATTTTGTTTTAAAATCCTCGGGCCCTGTGTCTACACTCCCGATTCCCCCAAATCCCACGATTGGAAATCCAAAACTAAATTCGAGATTCGTGGCTTGACAAAAAAGGTGACAAGAAATGCAACTTTACAAAATTGATCTTTTGAGATCTTCAACTTTTCCTCAACCTATGAACCTGCACATACACAAGAGAGGATTTATTTTTATTTTTGGTGGATGGGGGTTTTCCTTAGTCAAACCTTGTTTTGGTAATTAAACCTTGAATTGAAGTAATGAAACATGAAAGGAATGATGACTGAACAATGCTATGTTGCACCTCACTAAACCCTTGATTTGAAACCCTTGAAGGTCTGAAACTTAGATTTCTCCAAGGTCTTGATCTTGCATGAAGTTTCTTGATTGATGATGATCTTGATTTGATAGCTTGACTTGAATGTTGACTTGGATATTTGAAACCTTCATCACAATGTTAGCTCCAAAAACATGCATGATTGCAAAAGACTTTGACATGATGCTTGAGATCATGATTGCTATAATAAATCACTGATAAATTTTCTCTTGAATGTCTTTGATCATAATCTTTTCTCATGTGAATTCTCATAAAAATTATAGCTTGCTTCTTCTCTCCTTCTTCTATGATTTGAATTGATAAAATAACCTTGTATTTATAGGTATCTATCCTTAATTTTCTAAAAATTAAACATCACAAGTTGACATTGAAATTTGGATTTGGGGACATTAAAATACCACCAAAAACATATTTTAAATTTGGTTTCAAAGGCCTAGGGAGGACCCATTCGCCCATGGGCGAATGGGTCCCAGGTCCCTATTCTTAGAACACACATTGCTCAAGGTAGTTAATTATGTGTTGGCATTAATTGTTGTCTGGTTTCCCCTTCAAAAAAATAATTTATTAGGCTTGTAGATGAAAAATAGGGATTATTAAGGCATAATTAAGTCCAATTTAATTGAGAGGACCCAAAAAAAGTGTGAAAATGTAAAAGAGTACATTTTCCTACACTACACATTGTTTTTGCAAGTGGTCTTGGGTGTTGAGCTAATCTTCAGCTCTTACATGGTATCAAAGCCAAGCCTTGCAAAACCCTTCTCAGATCTAAGGGTTTAGCTATTTCTAGTGAGAGATCTTGGTTATTTTTAGTAAAGTTGTGTATGCTCTTCTCTTGCATCATATGATGACTTAGAGAATCAGAAAAACTTGAAAGAAATACCAGATTTGGGGTTTTTATTTGAGGTTTTTTATTAAAAGTTAATTTTGGCACATGTTGGAGGTAATCTAAGCTCACCATTGAGTCCAAGGTGTCTGATAAAGTCAATATTGACTTTTATTTCATCAAAATCTAACATATCTTTTCAAATCTACGAGGGTTTGAAGTTGGGAGGTTGTTACTAGATTCAGAAGATCGCTGATTTTTTAGAGCACTTTGGGCCAAAATTGACCCTTCAATTGTGTTTGAAAGGCCCAAAACCCCCATTTTCATATAAAATACTTCATATTTTAAAGAAAACTATTTTTTGGGATTTTTAAAAAAATTTAAGACAGTTATCTTAAATTTGACGACCAAATGATCATCACGGTGGATTGTGTTAAATTTGATGGTTAAACGGTTGTCATACCAGCACTCAGCCATGTTTGTCATCTTTTTTTTGCATGGGGACCACCCACCAGCCCTTAGGGGGTGTAATTTTGGCCCCTCAAGCCTTAAGTGGGCAGTTTTCTTAAAATCATCATAACTTTTGACTCAGGTATCAAATTTTCAAAAACAAGATATCGTTGGAAATATGATTCTGAGAAATTTTCATTAGTGCAAGAATCATTATCATATTTTATTACTATTTGAAGTCATATCTCCCATTTGGACCTCTAAGCTCATAAATTTTTGCCAGTTTCTCTAATTTTGGTGATTCAAGTTGCATTTGGAAGGTATTTAGGGGCTCTTTCATTTGGTTCATGTAACTTTTCAGATTCATCCCTAAGTGTGATATATTCATATTTTTGTATATTTTCTTTTTGGTTCATAACTTGGACATCCTGTCTTTTGGAAAAGTTTTTTTTGTCAAGGGGATTCATTTTCAATTGTATTTTTAGTTTGGGAGTTTCTAATTGTTGTTGTGGGTTAATGTCTTTGTAATTTTGGAGATCTATCATAGTTCATTATGGGTTTTTCATTTCATCAATCTCTGATTATGTTGGAAATGAGAAACTATAAACAATGGAGAGATGGCATCATAAACCATCTCCAATCACTTCAATTGTTGTCACATTTGTATGATTTTGTTCCCCCTCTATATAAAGGTATACAAAAAATTTCCTAGAGTTGCAAAAGGTATGATGTTTTAGAGGTTATTGCAATGCATGTTGATGATGAAATTTTGAAAGCTATTGATCATTTTGATTGTCCTCATCCTCTTTTGACTAAAATTTGGGAGATTTATGGAGATCCTGATACTCCACCATTCCCCAATGAAAACATTTTAGAATGTCTTGTGCCTCTTTATTCTTCAGATAAGATATCCTATGATCATTCTAATATGCAGGATTTTGAACATTTTGAATCTTTAGATGAGGATGATGAGGGTTATTTAAATGCTCCTTATTCTCCATTAGACACAATTGTTGTACCTTCACCTTCACTAATTCCTTATGCAGATTCATTGATTGAGGCTCCTATCATTCTTGTTCAGTAGCACCATACATCTTGTGTTGATGATTCATTGATAACTTCCAGGGATTCATTACACCAAGTTTTGATTGGCTTCCTAATTGAGATTCCTATTTATCAAACATTTCATCCTTGCTTGTGGAGTCTCACATTTCAGATTTGGAGGACACATTTGAGGGGTTATCTCTCCTCTTTTATGGAAGTCATTGCACAACTACTGTCAAACAATCTTTGTCTTTGGTTATTGTTCAACATTAGTTTATGTATAGTCCTAGTTTGTCACCTTCTTCATTGATTGGGCATGTACCTGATTTGATAGTGGCATCTTCATATTTAGTGGACAAGGAGACACATGAGAAACTTTTAGAGACTTCGTCATCAAACATATCCATGCTTATTTCTTTCAATTCCTATCTATAATGGGAAGCATTCTTTCATTTATACTTGGTTTTGTTTCTTCCAAAAGGGAGACAAGTTATTTGTTGATATTGGATCATGTTTTGTCTTCAGGAACTTACCATTTTTGCAAGTGATTACACATGGTGGGGGGGCTACATAGTCTCTCTCTTTCCCTCTTATGGGGGTCTATTGATTTTAATATATCTATGTGATAGATGGTGTCCTTGGGGGGTATCATGGAGTCCTCCATCCTTCCTCACATGATTATTTCTTTTCTCTCTTTTGGAAAGGAGTTTTGTCCCATTAAGTTTTATCATTTTCTCCATTTGTGATAGATTTCATTTGCATTTGTACATGGGCACCTAACATGGCCTAGTAGTTGAGATCCATCTTTGCATCTTTTTACATCATTTGCATAATAATCTTCTCCCTAAGTTGCACTTAAGGGGGGTGTCGGTGTGAATTAAATTCTTGCACCTGGTAATTTATCTTGCTATGGAATTAGGGGACTTATTCAAATGTTAAGTTTACTTAGGATATAAGATTATTTCTAAAAGTCTTAGTTGGATTTTCTAGAACTTATCGTATCTAGCTTTAATGCATCATTTTCTAGGTAGTTAGTTTGTTAGTCATCTCATGTCATAGGATTAAGATACATGTCACAATCATGTTCAATCCTATTCCTCACCTTTTCTATATAAGGAAGGTCATTGTACTCATATGTATCATACTTCATACATCATCATCATTTTGGCAGGTCTTAATATCAAGCAAACTCATATTCTTGCATACTCTCTTGTAGAAGGTTTTCATTGTTTTTGTAGGTGATCTTGGGTGTTGAGCTAATCTTCAACTCTTACATCCTATTCCTCTTTAAGGGGCATCCCCTTTTACTTTAAACAATATTGGTAGCACAAGCATGTCAGTTTTTGAAGTCTTTGTCAAATAAATTATTGATGAATTTGAGATCACAAGCATTTGGTAACATAATAAAACTAAGAATTATTATAATACAAACATAAAAGATATATTATTAGGTCTAATTCACTATATCGCATGTTTAGAGATCACGTTGTCATCCTAACTTATTGTATCATACTTTTAGAGTTGTCCTTACTTTAGGCACATCATGCTCTATATCACTGTACATCGAACTTCCATTGTGACTTCTTTACATTTTAGAGTGACCTATGTCCTTACATCTATGTTATATATGTTCTCACATACTTATGTTCACACTCATTTGATATTATATTTTTTGGTTGTTTTATTGGTATGATGATGATTTCTACATGTATACACAAATAAGACATAGAGATTAGTTCATAAAATTATAGGATTGTCATAAATTCATTAGGACTATCTTAGCTTCATTATTAGGATTCTCATAAATTTCATAAGAGTTATAGGTTCATTATGATAATCATAGGCTATTTAGGACAGTCATATATTTGTTAGGACTGTCATAGTTTCATTATGACTGTCATAACCTTGTTAAGATAGGATTTAACTTCATTAGGACTTTCATAACTATCTTAGGATAGTCATAGCTTCATTGGGGTTGTCATAACTTCATTAGGGAAGTCCTAATGAATGTACGAATTAAGAGCTTCATCGAGACTTCCATAGCTTCATTAGGACAATCCTAATGAATGTGGGATAGTCATAGAATCATTAAGAATGATAACAATAATACTCAAATGATGAAAAAATATTATGTTCTATTTTTATAATATGTCACTAGAGGATAAATAATATGATTTTTGTGATTGCCCTCTTGTCATGTTCATGGTCACTGTCTAAAAGATTCTTTTTAATGGCCATATGCTCTATTAACATTTATAACTTTAAGGCATACTTTGATTGTGATGTCTTGTGCTTTCATTTTTTGGAGACCGTGTTGGTGTTTTTTTCTAATTCAACCTTGAAAATCCTCTAAAGGATAGCCAACCCTTATTTTCAAGAACTTCAAGATTAGTGATCAACAAACGGGAGATGGATTTTATACTATTCTCCCTTGCACTTCACGCTCTACAGAACCTAGGAGGGTGATCCTATGTGACACTTGATGTAGATATTCAACTTATGGTGCAACACAGTGTAAAGCAAATAAACTTCATGTAATATAACAAGAGAGTGTATGGTTGTCTCAAATAATGGTACACCCCTTGTTCTCATTTCATTACAAGCATGAAGTTGAGAGACAAAATAAACATAAAATTAAAGCATTAAAGGGTTGTTTGAATTTGAAGATTGTTTCTAATGATGGGGAAAAATAACTATGTAAGACCATTTCCTTCCTTGGGCTACAGAGTCACATATCATGCACATCATATCATGATACTATAACATAATCTTGATGAAAAACAAAATTCTATCACATTATGACAAAAAGGTCTGCTTAAGCCTGTCATGAGATTCTACTTAGCAATCCATTTGAAAATATAATACCCTCATTATCTACCTCCAAGCATTTTTACACCACTCCTTGAATGGAAAACAAACAAACAAATAACTCAAACAGTAAATGTGTTTGAAAAACCTCCATAACTTTGTTATTTCAATTCAAAAGATACTACATTCTAGACATGGAGACAATTACATAACAGTATATAATCAAATCTCTGCATTCAAATTATAGAAGCATTACGATATGCGGACTTACAGCCTATGTATCTTCACCCTTAGCATTCAACAATTACAATACATAACCTCTTTCATGGCCAAAAAACATAAAGCTAAGAGCCTTCCCAGAAATCAGAACCCTTTACAATGAAACCAATTTCTCACTTAAGAAAAAGGAGAAAAAAGTAGAGAATCCCTAGAAATAAAACCATGGTGACACATGGCACACCTTTGCACCCTTCATCTGCACCCTGATTTGCATTTAGAAGATGATTCTCCTTATTTATTTTTCCTCCTCTTTTTTGCAACTAAAGTTGATTTGATCCAAATCTATTTTACATTCTCGTGCAAAACTTTTACCTACTTGCAAAAAGTCATTTACAACTGCATTCTTACTTGTGAGTGAAAAAATTCACTTTTGGGTAAAAGCCCATTTCATTGGCAGCTAAAATTTGTATTTAACTTGCATTTTGGTTGAGCAGACCCCTCAAAAAATCACAATTTCTTCTAGCTTTTAATTTGACATTTTGTCAAATATTTGTCCTATAGTCACCATCTCTGCTCATTTTTTATATCACAAGCTAAATAATTTGCACCATTTCCTGGGTGTATATTTGTCTTCTTCAATCCTCTAGCACAACAAATTCTCTGCAAACCATTTGAAAACTCCACATAATGTATGACCATTACAATAGAAGAAAGAAATGTAGGTCGTGAGTATTCTATTTGGGCCATTTCTTTGCTTATTGACACTCCATAAAAGCTTGAAATGCTACAAAAATGCTCCTAAGGCATAAGGAATACATTGAGAAAGCTTCTAGATGAAGCAACAACCGTATTGAACCTCCAGACACTGAAAAATTTGCCCCAAAAGCAAAAAACGTGATTGATCTTATTTTCTGATCATTCCACAAATTCAAAATCACCTCCTCACAATGTAAAACATATTACAGTGTTTAATACAATGTTTTTAAACACTTTTATTTCCTCCCATAGGCTCCCCTTTTCCTCTCCCCGCCTAAACATCTCCTCTGGTAGCAATACTTTCTGTTGGAGATGGGAAATTTTATTTATCCCTAAAGTTTTAACAATGTGCCTTTGCAAATATTTAAATCCTAGTCTTATCAAATGTTTTTTGCAAAAAAACTTATTCCAAAATCCTTCCACATCTCTCGCGCTCTCACTTGCTAATGACAGCAATATTGTTGCGGGCTAGCAGGCAACCACTTTATTAAAGTTTAAACTTTAGAAAGTGTTTCCAAAATATTTACCTTCCTCAAAAAGCAACAATAAAGTCACTTTGACAAATATTTTAATGCCTGGAAGCTTTGTCCGCTTCAAACTTTTAGAAAGTTTTTAAAACATTAACCTTCCTTCTACAACAACAAAGAAATCATTTTTCTCTAAATATTATAATCTGTGGAAGCTTTTCTCACTTCCCCACTTACTTATGTTGTCATGAGCTTTCACTATCGCAGCTGGTGGGGAAAGCAAAAATTATAAAGTTTAACTTTATGAAGTTTGGAATATAATTAAAATTTGCACTAAAATGCTCACAATTCACGTGTATTTCACTTTAATAACATTTAAAATTTGTAAAATATTTTAAACATTAGCTTTTGCAACATTAGGAAAAATGCCAATTTTTAATTTCACTTGCTACCCAAATGGGAAAAATTCACTGCGTACAAACAGAGACATTTGGAGCAATGTTTTTTTGTGAGCAATCGTAATCAATTATTTAAAACATGGGTTTTAAACCAGATTTCTCCCAAAAATTAGATTTTAGGTACCTCTATAAATAGGCCTACCAGATGTGTTCGCCGCAACTAAAATACATTACAATAATGTATCATATGGTCTTCGTTTCTAATGAAAATGGAGTTGAAGATGTTTTAGACCAAAACAAGAAATGGGTTTCCTTCAGAATTGTGAAATTTGCAACTTTTCAAAACACCAATTTTAGCCTAATTGCAGTCATAAAAGAATTAAATAGCCCATCAAAACTCATCCTAGAAGCACAAAACTGAGCAAGCACACTACCATATGTACCAAAAAAATTTCTACCATACATATTTGTAAGATGACCTTTGAGTTGCAAAATTTTAATCGATAAAGATGGGCTCTAGGGTAGATTGAGCAATATGTTGATCTAGCCTCTATCAACACATTGAAAGAACATGCACTTCAAATTTACAAGATTTGAAAGTTCCATCAGTGGCTCATGTTCAGGGACACATGCCTCTTGTGGGTATTGCAAGATTTCAAATCTTTGGGGAGTAGACCAAGTGCCAAGTCCATTGGGTGCTCTTTAATTGCTCCTTTATTTAATCATTTAAACCTCATTTGATGAACGCAGGCCACCAAATGAAAAGAAGAACCAATGTTTGCCTATGTTAAACACCAGCCTATTGAAGGAACTGATTTCCATCAACCCACATTTACCTATGCCACACCACTGCAACAAGTATATCCCTCTTCTTGCAAGCATAAATATGTGATTGCAACTGAACAAGTGAAGACTTACTCCATGTTTGATCCTACTGTTGCATGGAAACCACATAACATAGGACACCACATTGTCATGTAGAATTTTTTTCATTTTTATAGTAGATGGTGAAAAAACTTGGAACCTCAAGTCAACACCATATGAAAACATGGAACATTCATATCAATTGAACTCCTCAAATGAATCAAGGCAAAAAGAAAATTCCTCCAATTCACATGGAAAAAATATGCCCCTTCATTATGTTGACTTGGAGAGGGAAACTCATCCTCAAACATGTCAAACTTAAAACCTTAAAGTTCAAGCATATAAGAAACATGAGCAGCTATAAAATCACCAACATGGACAACTTGTTGTTGCTCATCATCACTGCAAGATGTATGTTGGATCCAAGTGAAGTACTCAAATTTGGAAACATTGGGATTCATATTGTGAGAAACTACATCTTCATCACAAAGGAATGCATCATACTTAGCTTCATTTAAAACAAGGACTATTAATGAACAACATACCTTGGGGTCATTTATGTTGATACAAACCTCATCAGCACCTCCATTCATATCATGAGACATTTTGTGTGAAGAGTCATATTCTTCAGATTATCTCACTATTTCAGTCTCTTGACAATTTGAATCACTTCTCATGAGGAAAACTAGAAGTTACACACCTACAAAAAAAGTTCTCATATGCATCCATATGATTGACACAATCACATTCTTCAAGTGCAAACTCATCATAAAAAATTTCATCAACTATACCAACATTTTTTTTTACATTTTCACTTTCATGTACAGCTACATCTATGTTATCCTCATGCAAACATTTAGTGATAACTTCAAAACTAGAAAAAGGGATAGAAGAAGGAAAATGATCAAACAAGAAAGCAATTCCTTGTTCACCACTTACATCACCAACATATGCATGCTCTACACAATCAACTACCTAAATTGATTTGTCTAATGAATCTCTTGCACATGTATCTTCTTTGTCCATACTATTGCAATAATCAACAGGGTCATATTCTTCACTATTAAACTGAAAATGACCATTTTTTTCTTCGTTATAGCTTCTCACAGATGATCTCTCTAACTAAAAACCATTGCACACTCTATCATTTGCATCTGATATGCTGCCAATCTTAAGAGTATTCCCTAGATCAACAAACTCCTTTTTCTTATCACCATGAAGACTTGCATCAATGCCACACTCAACACTTGTAGAATTAGAATGACTAAGTATACCATAGCAATGTTGATCACATATCTCCTTTTCAAAAAGAATGTTTAATTCATAGCCCTCATCATGCTCTTGTCTAAGAGAACTTGGAGTCCCATTGTTCTTCACAACATCATACTCATTGCTTGAAGAGAGGATATTCAACTCACCCTAGTTTTCAACATCTAACCTTTACATACAAAGTTCCAAAAATCTAACATCATCAGCACAATTTAAACTGAAATGATCATTCAAAGAATTGTCAACACCATCACAAAAAAATTTAACATCACCTTGCATTTGTGAGTCTTCAAAAATATTGTCATCATCTTTACTAAAATACTTTTCCCTTAGGGAGATCAATTCTACTTCCTCCTCTTGAAAGGATTCACAGTTACTAGGGCTACAAACAAAATTGTACTCATCTTGATCAACTAGATAGAAATGATTTTTATCTAGTTGCATATTTACATCTGCAACACTACTGTTGTCACCTTAAAGACATGAAACTTCAAAGTCAGCATAATTAGTAAGAAGACCTAAAAATAGATCTTCAATTTCCAATGATATCAATGCACCTAACCCAAAGGATTCATCATAACACCTTTTCTCCTTGTCAATGAAAGAGAATTTGCTTTCAATATCATTTGCATTATTGCAGCCTTCATCTGATATAGAGAGTTGGCTCTCTACTTTTGTGTCTTCAAAGTCAATAGAAGGCATGACTTCACACAACTCATCCACCTCATCATGCCTTATATCTTGGCTATTATGGCTGCAATATTCATCTGCATATATCTTCTCCATGGGTTGATCAAAAACAAAATCCTCATCACTACAAGATGCATTATAATCTTCTACTATGCCATCTAGATCCATTTGATCCAGTCTAGAAAAAGTACCATCACATAGTTCAGTTAGGAAATTACTTCCACATGCTCTATCATTTCTTCAATCACTGAAAGCCATTGATATATGTACTTAAGGTTAGGGGGCTTCAAGTCAGCTGGCATGGTACTCAAACCTGGCTCAAATCTTTCACAGAAGACATCAATACATACTGATTCATCAGATCTATTTAATACTAGTATAGCAAATAGAATTTTCATGAATCTATCATGAAAATCATAGGGGGGTTCATCCTTATATCTCTTTATGTCACACAATGCAAGAATAGGTGAAACGGATACAAACTTTGCTTTCAAATTGCTCTTCAAATTCTTCTTGGATATGCAGATGTCTATCCTCAAATAGGCATTCATTATCTATTGATATTCCTTCAAACTAATCAATGAAAAGTATCTTGAGCTCATGCCATGAACATATGGAATGCATTGGTATTATCGAGCATAACTTTTAAAGTTTGATAGTTTTGAAAGTTCAACGAACTTTATTAAAGTCAAATGTTTTCTTTTCAAAAGTACTTTTATAAAGTTGGAGTAATTGAAATATTCTATTGTCAGATGTTTTTTAAACTTTAAAACTCCCCACTCCATGGTTAGAAAGTTTCAAAAAAATGCAAATGGCCCAACTCCTCTTTATTGTTGGGGATTTCTAAGGTTCTTGAATCTCTTCATTGGCCGATATCACTAAAGACTCCATAGCAGTCTCCACTCGTTGTGCAAAGAAGAACCTAGAGTTTATTCCATAAAATAGATGGCAAACATCGTGGAGCTTGAGGAAGATTGTGAAGGAACTGAGTTTGCTAGTAGAATCCATCTCAGACATTAATGTATCTTTTAAGAAAAGGTTTTATGATATACATATAAACATCAGATGCGAGCTTCATACATGACCGAAAGATAATGTGATCCACCTAATAACAAATCGATAAAGACTTTCTTTGAATTACGGGTGGATTACATTTGTAGCATCAAACTACTTAGATATTGAAACAAGCAAGAAGATCTCAGAATTTTAATGCATTTGGCCAACAATATAAGGCCAACTATTTGGTATAAATGGTTATCGAATCATGCCACTAGAAATGCAACAAGGAAAGGGAACATCAATTATAAGGTGTCTAGAGTATTCAAATTTTATTGAAAATATGTGACAAATAATGTGTATCTTGTTGTTATCATTTGGGAACGAACCTCTTATTACCCTTGATGTTTCATCGGATGACAAGATTCTTGCAGATTACATTGCTACAGGGATAGTAAGCTTGTGAAAATTAACGACATTTGAGATCACACTACATTGCACCAGGTATTTGGTGAAAATTTTAGTCATTGAGGGTATTAATGAGGCAACTTCAAGTCATTGCAATTAAATTATATTCGAAGAAACAACTTAGAATTCACCATGGAAAGTACATTAAAAAAGGGCAGTGAATGGGAATATAAGCAGTGTTTTCATGAAATTGTGAAACTTGTCACTGACAGTGAATAAAGAGAACCAAACAACACATATGTGCTTCGTGTGAAGGCATTGGAAGCATAGGAAAAACACAATTTAGTTGATTAGTATTTATTTCCTCAGAGTACATGTAACATCTAAACCCAGCCTCTAGAGGATCTTAATGATTTCTTGAACAGGAAATTTGAGAACGTGGGAAGATTTTGCATCAAGAAGAATTGAAGAAGCCCAATTTAGAGGAAGAAGTGTTGCCTTGAAGAGTCATTCAGGAGAGGGCTCGATAGTCAAGGTAAAAAATCTACTATTGAGGATATGAGAGCAGCGGAATTGATCTCTACAGATGTATGAAGTCTGTGTAATGATGTCCATGACTTGTTAAGCAAAAAAACCATATTTGAAACACCGGTTGACAAACAGATCATGGGTACAGGACATTGGATTTTTTTCCATATGAAGATGTGCTCAAAATTAGAAATACTAGAAAGATATTTTCAATTAGATTTCTATTACATGAAGCTAGGAAAGAATCAACCATTGAATATCATTGGATGGGAAGAGCCATAGAAGACTAAAGGTAATTGAAGTCTATCCTCCACCTGTCCACCTCATATTAAGGCATCTCATCCTCATTATGCACTAAATGGAAGAATCTTATCTTCAAGCAGCTGTATAAATTAGGGAGCGATTACAAAGGAGAAGAGTGGGTGAAATATTTGAAGTCCATGTGGCAACAAACTGATGAAACAACTTGCAGAAGTGCATGATTAATGGCCAAAATTGACAAATCACCTTTTTCCTTCGATATTAAGGCGATTTTTAAATTTTATTATTCATGGAAAGGTGGGGAATCATATAGTTTATTTGATTTCCAAAACCAGCAATATAAAAGAGGTGGTTACGAAGATTGGAATTTATTTTTTTGCAAACTCTTGAATGATGAGAGTAGTTACGAAAGAACCTTCATGTAACTAAACAGGGGCTCATTTGGTGAAATATATAAATATGTAATCTGAAACAATAGGGGGTATCTTTTTTTCAACTATTTTGTGAAATGGGGGAGAAGGAGAAAATTCATTTTATGTTATAGCCAGTTATTATTCTCTTAATTCAGCTTATGTATAGGAGCATTTTCAAAAACTTTGAGTTTTGTTTTTCTTGAAGGAACGAGGAATCATTTTCATAACTTTGTATCTTTAAATGTCTTCTCTTATTGCAATTGTTCTTGTGTCAATTTCTAATATGTGTTCAATATTGCTCATGTTATATCAGTATGTGTTGAGGGAAATATAGTTGTCTTTATTAATATATAACTATCGATGGGTGTGAAATAAATGGGCTTTGGATCATTTATTTGCATTCATTTTATTTTGAATCATCTCCCGCACTTATTTCATGGTTATGAGTAAGTGTTAGTCATTCCTTTTCCGCTTTCTGGTTAAAAGCATACCCAGTTGTTATTCATTGCATATCTATCGAAGGTAGTTGCGCCTCGTAAAACAAGTAGAGAGCACTTGCAATTAATCATAGCAAGTGACTCAACTTTTACCCAGATTTTCATTTGTGTGGGCTTAAGAATATAAAATTAAAGTGACAAAATCTGTCAACCAACAGATTTTTGGCGACTCCGCTGGGGAAGAATAGACTGGTGTTATTCTTTCCTCAAATATTTAATGGTACCTCCATTGTAAAGGGGGTTGGTGATTATGTTGTATTTAAAGATCTCAAAAAATGTTTCATCAATAGGAAAATCAAAGACATCATCCCAAAGCTAGAAGAAGAATGATGCCAACGATTGAAGAGATATTGGCTGAGGATGATGAAATACTTCATTCATTGTGGAGTAGTCTCAAAGCAAGCATCTCTGAAGCAAAAAAGAAAGGGATACATCCATCCCAAGATTATCAATCTGCCTTGTTGTTCAAAGATTTGCATTGCAGATATTACATTCTTAAAGATATTGAGCACAAGATTCATCAGACAAAGGTAGAAAAGTTAGAAATGCTTAAGGAAGAACCAGAGAATAAAGAGAAAATTTCTTTTATTTTTTCTATTCTTGGTGAACGAGATTGCATACAAAGGAGTGAGATTGAACAACCATCCACTTCTTTTGAAGAAAATGAAAAATTATTATCAAATGAATCCAATGTAGTTCTCATTCCAAACTAGTGCCTAGAAAGTTCAAACAACTTTTTATGTGGGATTATAGAAGAAGACGGTAACATCACTGAGGTGAGTGCAGCCACTTGTGCTTTCGGTAATAAGAAAGAAGGTATGAATGTTATGCTATTTTCTCCTGAATCAGAAGTCTTTGGCTTTGATATGGATGAAAAAGTAATAGAAAATATTTCTTGTGAAGCTGAAAAAGGGCTTCTAAATAATAGTTCAAATATGGAAGCTTTTGTCTTTGATGATATCAGTTTAGCATTTCATAAAATAGACAGGGAAAAGCCTGATAGGAAAATGGATAAGTTGCATTCTCCTTATTCTCTCAATGATGATTTTCCTTGTACAAGAAGTGAAGAAATTATTTATGTCAAACTTGATCCCATGCTTGTAGAATGTGATATTCAAAAATCACAACCAACAGTCACATTTTTAGAGATTGATTCATCATGCAATCTGCAGAAAGAATGTTTTATTTTTGATGTTTTATTTCCAAGTCCTAGTGTAGATAATGAAGTTATAATTGATACACAACTAGAATGTGAAATTGTTGAAGTTCCCGCATTGAATCATGAACAAACATGGCTGCAAGAAGAGGTTAGAAATGATCTTTTATTTGAATCTTTTCATTTTGAGAATGTAGATACCAAAAAAATTTAAACAAGAGTTGGAAGATGATATTATTAGTAGTCATGATAATTCAAATGAAAATGATTAAATGAATGTATGTGATGAGTCTCATGTTTATATCTCGAATTGGTGTCTTGATGCAAATAATGATGGGTTTCTATGTGGAGAAGAGGTCATGATGCCTGATTCACAAGTTGTAGTTGAAAATGATTTGGTGAATCATGAAATTGTTAAATCAGATTTTATGGAGAAAGAGGAGATTATTTCAGTTGAGAGTGTCTTTTAGCCACATAGAATTTTTGTTTACAATGTTGATTTCCAATTTGATTTACTTCCAGTCTTGCATGAAACACATATGATTGATGATCGTTCTCCTAGTAGTTCAGGTAGTCATGATTATTCTCAAGCATGGGATGTGAACCTATCTACTGTAGAGAATGATAATATGCAGAAACATGTTGAGGCAGTCATTTCCACATATATCAACAAAGAAGGGTCTCTATCTCATGATTTTTATATGGGGTGTCCAATTCGAGGGTTGATCTCTCCAAGTTGGAAAAATCAAGAGTATTGTGATATTACACCTGATGATATAAAAATAGATACTAGTAATTGTATGATAGTCAATGTTGATATGAGTTGGCCAATTGCAGAAGTATACAATGAGGAGTGGCTTGTTGAGCATAAGATTTTATCCAAAGAATTTTTGCATGGTGTTGTTCATATTCCTCTGATCATGGTGGTCACCAGCTGGTAGTTGATTGTGTGCATGCTCCTCATTCATCTAACATTATTCTACGCAGGCATCTATTTCTCCCAGCCGGTTAATGGATTTGCATGATCAATTCGGAGTTATTTGAGGTAGGG
The DNA here is from genome assembly GCA_007258455.2 of Sequoia sempervirens. Taxonomy (NCBI): domain Eukaryota; kingdom Viridiplantae; phylum Streptophyta; class Pinopsida; order Cupressales; family Cupressaceae; genus Sequoia; species Sequoia sempervirens. Next base: position 1,200,914,605 of record VDFB02271358.1, on the reverse strand, counting down.
TCTCCATGACCATGTACATATTAGGTATTTTTTGTTGTGTTGGTTTCCTTTCTTGTTTTTCCCTATTTTTGGCTTGATCGAGCTCCTTTGTCCCCTGTGTTATGGGTTCCTTGCTTCGTCCTTCTCAGTCCTCATCCCCAATCAAAGCCTGTTATTACCCTAAATTTTGAATTTGAAAATTCTCAAATTTTTGGTGCACTCCTTCACACACCCTTGAGCCTGTCAAACCACAAAAATAATTAATTTTCAAAATGTGTGCAAGTTAGTTTGAATTCCTCTCATGGGCATGATCTTGACACCATTTCATCTAATCTAGTCAACCCTCATGCACAAATGCTCTAACATGTGGAATATTTTTAGCTTCACTTTTCTCGGCCTACAATTCACAAACATGACCAAAATCTAATTTTTGTGCTACTAGAGGGTAAAAGCTTCCTAGGTTCTACTCTATGGTGTTTAATCATCCTGATGTCCAAATTTCAAGCAAAAAAGAGCTATTATGTAGAAGATATTATGGTTTTTGTCTCTCAGTACAAGCACTATTTCATGGTTTCAACTTCAAATTTATATGGAGTTAAATTATTATCGGGCATAACTTTTAAAGTTTGATAGTTTTGAAAGTTCAACGAACTTTATTAAACTCAAATGTTTTCTTTTCAAAATTACTTTTATAAAGTTGGAGTACTTGAAATATTCTATTGTCGGAGGTTTTGTAAACTTTAAAACTCCCCACTCCATGGTTAGAAAGTTTCAAAAAAATGTGGATGGCGTGACTCCTCTTTATTGTCGGGGGTTTCTAAGGTTCTTGAACCTCTTCATTGGCCAACATCACTAAAGACTCCATAGCACTCTCTACTCGTTGTGCAAAGAAGAACCTGGAGTTTCTTCCATAAAATGAATGGCAGACATCATGGAGCTTGAGGAAGATTGTGAAGGAACTGAGTTTGCTAGTAGACTCCATCTTAGACATTGATAATATCTTTTAAGAAAGGGTTTTTTGATATACATATAAACAACAGATGCAAATACGTGACCGAAAGATAATGTGATCCACCTAATAACAAATCAATGAAGACTTTCTTTGAATTATAGATTGATTACATTTGCAGCATCGAACTACTTAGATACTAAAACAAGCAAGAAGATTTCATAATTTTAATGCATTTGACCAACAATATAAGGCCAACTATTTGGTATAAATGGTTATTGAATCATGCCACTAGAAATGCAACAAGGAAAGGGCACATCAATTATAAGGTGTCTCAAGTATTCAAATTTCATTGAAAATATGTGACAAATAATGTGTATCTTGTTATCATTTGGGAATGAACCTCTTATTACCCTTTATGTTTCATCGGATGACAAGATTCTTGAAGATTGCATTGCTACATGGACAGTAAGCTTGTGAAAATTAACAACATTTGAGATCACACTACGTTGCACCAGGTATCTCGTGAAAATTTTAGTCATTGAGGGTATTTCTGAGGCCACTTCAAGTCGTTGCAATTAAATTAGATTTGAATAAACAACTTAGAATTCACCATGGAAAGTACATTAAAAAAGGGCAGTGAATGGGAATACAAGCGATGTTTTCATGAAATTGTGAAACTTGTCGCGGACAGTGAATAAAGAGAACCAAACAACACATATGTGCTTTGTGTGAAGGCATTGGGAGCACAAGACAAACACAATTTAGTTGATTAGTATTTATTTCCTTAGAGTACATGTAACTTCCAAACCCAGCCTCTAGAGGATCTTAATGATTTCTTGAACAGGAAATTTGAGAACGTGGGAAGATTTTGCATCAAGAAGAATTGAAGAAGCCCAATTTAGAGGAAGAAGTGTTGCCTTGAAGAGTCATTCAGGAGAGGGCTCGATAGTCAAGGTAAAAAATCTACTATTGAGGATATGAGAGCAGCGGAATTGATCTCTACAGATGTATGAAGTCTGTGTAATGATGTCCATGACTTGTTAAGCAAAAAAACCATATTTGAAACACCGGTTGACAAACAGATCATGGGTACAGGACATTGGATTTTTTTCCATATGAAGATGTGCTCAAAATTAGAAATACTAGAAAGATATTTTCAATTAGATTTCTATTACATGAAGCTAGGAAAGAATCAACCATTGAATATCATTGGATGGGAAGAGCCATAGAAGACTAAAGGTAATTGAAGTCTATCCTCCACCTGTCCACCTCATATTAAGGCATCTCATCCTCATTATGCACTAAATGGAAGAATCTTATCTTCAAGCAGTTGTATAAATCAAGGAGCGATTACAAAGGAGAAGAGTGGGTGAAATATTTGAAGTCCATGTGGCAACAAACTGATGAAACAACTTGTATAAGCGCATGATTAACGGCCAACATTGACAAATCACCTCTTGCATTCAATAGTAAGGAGCTTTTTAATTTATTATTCACAGAAAGGTGGGGAATCATATAGTTTATTTGATTTCCAAAACCAGCAATATAAAAGAGGTGGTTACGAAGATTGGAAATCTTTTTTTGCAAACTCTTGAATGATGTGAGTAGTTACAAAAGAACCTTCATGTAACTAAACAAAGGCTTATTTGGTGAAATATATAAATATGTAATCTGAAACAACAAGGGGGATATTTTTTCCAGTTGTTCGGTGAAACAAGGGAGAAGGAGGAAATTCATTTTTTGTTATAGCTAGTTATTATTCTCTTAATTCAACTTATGTGCAGGAGCTTTTTCAAAAACTTTGAGTTTTGTTTTTGTTGAAGGAACGAGGAATCATTTTCAGAACTTTGTGTCTTTAAATGTCTTCTCTGATTGCAATTGTTCTTGTGTCAATTTGTAATATGTCTTCAATATTGCTCCTGTTATATCAGTATGTGTTGAGGGAAATATAGTTGTCTTTATTAATATATAACTATTTGTGCGTGTGAAATAGATGGGATTTGGATCATTTATTTGCATTCATTTTATTTTGAATCGTCTCTTGCACTCATTTCATGGTTATGAGTAAGTTTTAGTCATTCCTTTTCTACTTTTTCATTAAAAGCATACCCAGTTGTTATTCATTGCATATCTATCAAAGGTAGTTGTGTCTTGGAAAAAAAGGCAGAGAGCACTTGCAATTAATCATTGCAAGTGACTCAACTGTTGTTCAGATTGTCATTTGTGTGGGATAAAGAGTATAAAATTAAAGTGACAAATCTTTCAACCAACAATTGGTAGGATAGAAAACCAATATTCAACAACATTTTCTAAAGTTCTGACAAAAAAATCATAATAACATCCTCTTCTTCTATTTGATAGTCCTCCATCAAATCAGTGAAATTTTGTAAATGTTGTGATGCTGACTCTTCAAGATCTTTTCTAAACTTGGACAAGTATTCATATATTCTTCTCAAGATTGAGTGTGGATAACCATTGATTTTACTAAAATCCAGAGGGTTATATCTTTCATTCGAGAACATATTTCTTTGAGGACGTGACTGTATTTTAGGCATGACATTAAAGCTTGTAAAGGGAAAACCAGAACAATCATATATATTTGCAAATGAGTTAATCCCTTCTATAACTATCTACTTCTTGATATTTCTTTCAAAATATCCAACTTTCTCATTTCCCCTTTCTACTAGTACCTTAGAGTACTAGATACAGGACAATATTTACTAGAACTTTTGTTGCAAACCTTCCTACAAAAATGTTGCAATAGAAAAATACATGAGAATTGTTCCAACCAACTCTTTTGATGATGTGGAATATTATGTAGAGCCGCCACCTCTTTGAAAGAGGAAAAGATCTTCAAGCAATGAAAATATTCTTCCAAGATCTAGGAATTTTTGAGTTCTCTTCACTAGCAGAGCACCAAACTTCAAGAATGCACCAAAAACATTGCAACAATCTCCTTCTTCAAGTATGCAGGTCCTTGGATCATCTAACCCAAAATTTTAGATCAACAAACTTATTGACTCTTTTCAAATGGATAATACTGGAGCTTCCCTAGTAGAGTCGTCGGTTTGTTAGTGTTTTTAACGGTTGAACATTGAAAATCCTTTAAAGGGTAGCCAACCCTTATGTTCAAGAACTTCAATATTAGTGTCCAATGAACGAGATATGAATTTTATACTTTTCTCCCCTACACTTCAGGCTCTACAAAACCTAGGAGGGTGATCCTATGTGACACCGGATGCAGATATTCAACTTATGGTGCAACACAGTGTAAAGCAGATAAACTTCATACAATATAACAAGAGTGTGTATGGCTGCCTCAAATAATGGTACACCCCTTGTTCTCATTTCATTACAAGCATGAAGTTGAGAGACAAAATAAACATAAAATTAAATCAGTAAAGGGTTGTTTGAATTTGAAAAATGTTTCTGATGATGGGGAAAAACAACTATGCAAGACCATTACCTGCCGTGGGCTACAAAGTCACATATTATGCACATCATATCATAATACTATAACATAATCTTGATGACCAAAAAAATTCTATCAAATTATCATAGAAAGGTCTGCTTAACCCTGTCATGAAATTCTACTTAGCAATCCATCTGAAAATATAATACCCTCATTATCTACCTACAAGCATTTACACCACTCCTTGAATGGAAAGCAAACAAATAGATAACTCAAATAGAAAATGTGTTTGAAGAACCTCCATAACTTTGTTATTTCAATTCAAAAGATACCACATTCCAAACATGGAGACAATTACATAACAGTATATAATCAAATTTCTCCATTCAAATTATAGAAGCATTACAATATGTGGACTTACAGCCTATGCATCTTCACCCTTAGCATTCAACAATTACAATGCATAGCCTCTTTCATGGCCAATACATAAAGCTAAGAGCCTTCCTAGAAATTAGAACCCTTTACAATGAAACCAGTTTCTCACTTAAGAGAAAGGAGAAAAAAGTAGAGAAGCCCTAGCAATAAAACCATGGTGACACATGGCACACCTCTGCACCCTTCATCTGCAACCTGATTTGTATTTAGAAGATTATTCTCCTTTATTTTCACTCCTTATTTTTGCAACTGAAGTTGATTTGGCCCAAATCTATTTTACATTCTCATGCAAACCTTATACCTACTTGTAAGAAGTCATTTACAACTGCACTCTTACTTGTGAGATAAAAAAATCACTTATGGGTAAAATCCCATTTCATTGGCAGTTAAAAATTTTATTTAACTTGCATTTTGATTGAGCAAACCCCTTAGAAAATCACAATTTCTTCTGCCTTTTAATTTGACACTTTGTCAAATATTTATCTTGTAGCCACCATCTTTGCTCATTTTTTGATATCACAAGCTGAATACTTTGCACCATTTCCTGGGTGTATGTTTGTCTTCTTCAATCCTCTATCACAACAAATTCCCTACAAACTATTTGGAAACTCCAGATAATGTATGACCATTACAACAGAAGAAGAAAGAAATGCAGGTCGTGAGTATTCTATTTGGGTCATTTCTTTGCTTATTGACACTCCACAGAAGCTTGAAATGCTGCAAAAATGCTCCCAAGGCATAAGAAATACATTAAGAAAGCTTCTAGATGAAGAAACAACTATATTGAACCTCCTAAAACTCTGAAAATTTGCCCCAAAAGCAAAAAACGTGATTGATCTTAACTTTTGTTGATTCCACAAATTCAAAATCACCTCCTCAGAGTGAAAAACATATTACAATGTTTAATAAAATGTTATTAAACACTTTTATTTCCTTCCATAGGCTACCCTTTTCCTTTCCCTGCCTAAACATCTCCTCTAGTGGCAATACTTTCTGCTATAGATGGGAAAATTTATTTATCCCTAAATTTTTAACAATGTGCCATTACAAATATTTAAATCCCAGTCTTATCAAATGTTTTTTTGCAAAAAAATTATTCCAAAAGCCTTCCCACATCTCCTTGCTTCCCCGCTCTCACTTGCTACGGCAGTAATATTGTCGTGGGCTGGCGAGCAAGCACTTTATTAAAGTTAAACTTTAAAAAGTGTTTCCAAAATATTTACCTTCCTCAAAGAGTAGCAATAAAGTCACTTTAGCAAATATTTTAATACTTGGAAGCTTTGCCAGCTTCCCCGCTCACTTTGGTGATGGCAGCACTGCCATGCATAGTGAGGAAAGTAAATATATAGCTTAAAACTTTTAAAATTCTTTTAAAACAATAACCTTCCTTCTACAACAACAAATAAATCATTTTTCTCTTAATATTATAATCCGTGCAAACTTTGCCCGCTTCTTGCTTGCTTCCCACAATTCACGTGCATTTCACTTTAATAACATTTAAAATATGTAAAATATTTGAAACATTAGCTTTTACAACATTAGAAAAAATGCCAATTTTTAATTTCGCCTACCGCCCAAATGGGGAAAATTCACTACACGCAAACGGAGACACTTGGAGCCATGATTTTTTGCGAGCGGCCCTAATCAATTATTTAAAACATGGGTTTTAAATTAGATTCCACCCAACAATTAGAATTTAGGCACTCCCTTTGTAAACTAGCCTATCGGAAGTGTTCTCCACAACTGAAATACATTAAAATAATGTATCATATGGTCTCCATTTTTTATAAAAATCAATTTGAAGATGTTTTAGACCAAAACAAGAAATGGGTTGCCTTCATAATTATGAAATTTGCAACTTTTTAGAACACCAATTTTAGCTTGGTCGTAATTAGAAAAGAATTAAATAGCCCATCAAACCTCATCTTAGAAGTGCGAAATTGAGCAAGCACACTACAATATGTACCAAGAAATATTCTACCATACGGATTTGCAAGATGACCTCTAAGTTGCAAAATTTTAATCAACGGAGATGGGCTCCGGGGTAGATTGAGCAATATGTCGATCTAGCCTCTATCAACACATTGAAAGGACATATGCAGTTTGAATTTGCAAAAATTTGAAAGTTCCATCAGAATGCATCTTTGACTCTTGTTATCCATAATATTTCCCTAAGTGTTAAGTTATTACAAACTATCCTTGGACCTTTAATATGCACACTCTTGACTTTGAAATTTTCCTATCCACAGTCATAAGCATTAGCAAATCCTTATCATTATCTCTATATTTGCAATTCAAACCCTATAAACCTTTGTCATGCTTTTGTGTCATATATTACAATGAGTGTCTTCTATCTCACAAAGGATTGTCATATTGGCATCCTATATGACTGTCCTTTTGATGTAGTTACTGCCCTTGTTCTTTTGTTAATGGTGACTGTCCTTATGGAGGATTGTCCTCATTATCAGGGGTTGTTCTCATTCACTTGGCATTGCACTTTCCATGCTTCATTTTCCTTAGCATGGTTATCCATTGATTTTTGACATTTGTCATGTTGACTTGATTGTCCAAAGATTATTTGATGAATCCTTATCATGGTATGTCTTCTTTATGATATTCCTCTACTTATATTGTCCTTATGTGGTGATAGTCATCCTTTGTTTTAACTGTCACAAACCAAATCTTGACATGCCCTATGTCAATATTTCATGACTATTTTCCTAGCATCATGATATAAGTGTATTCCCTTGTTAATAGTAGATGATTATCATCATGTTTTGTCCATGCTATCTTCACTATGCTTTTGGAACTTCATATTGGCTATCCTTTCATATCAAAACCATATTAGGCCTACAATATCTTATCTTATGATGCTACTAAGTCCCTTAAATATAACTATACAATGATTTCATAGGTTATCTTCATTGTCTTATGACTATCCTATACTCCATTATTAGTGCTTCTTTCGAGGGTTGTCATTTTCCTTTCTTCTAAAAACTTGCGTCTCACCATAATCTTTCTTGGTGTTGACCTCAAAACTCGTTCATAAAAACCAAATCTTAGATCAAAGTCATGTATGTTCTATCACCTACTTGTCACCATAGTCTTTTATAAGTATGTATCTTTCTTGTGAACAATTTATGTTACTATATCATGATATTGTAAAATCACTATAGACTACCCTCTTATCCTATAAATCATCCTACTACTATTGAAAAATTCACTCATGTTTAGGACAATCACTTTGATGATTGTATTGTTCTTTGTTTTATGACTATAACCTTGGTGTAGACTATCTTTTATGCCTTAATCACTAATATATTTTACCTTGTGCTACTTGAACTCTACCATTGAATTGTGAATTCCCTCACTAGGTCTTTTGTTTGTCACTATGAACTATGGATTGGAAGCCTTTGACACACCCCATACTATACTTGTGACTATCCCTTGTTGCTAAGTTCACCTATGATCGGATTGTCATAGGGGATGTACCTTCAGAGTGACTTCCCTCTCATTCACTATCACTTTGAGATAATCTCAATAAGACTATGAATTATATGGTTTCCCTCAACTTTAAACTTTCATCCAAAACCCTAACCTAGGTATTTGGGCATGGGAAAAGATGTATTTGAGATGAGTTTTAGTGAAATATTTTTTTGACATAAGTTTCACATAAGAACACAATATGACTCACGCATCATTTAAGGATAAAGGACTCAAGACAAAACTGTTGGGATTAAGGTGTCTCAACCTTAGTGAGTCCCTTCATTAATGTATTAATTATTTTCCCCTAAGTTGCTGATTTAATTTATTAAATGCAATAATATTTGTTTCCAAATTGCTAAATCACTTTGTGGGACCTAGCGGGGAGTTGGCATCCCACATGCAAGTGTGAAAAAGAAAAATTGTGACACATATCACATGGGTGCTCCATTGGGAAAAGGCAATTATTTCTATATCAAAAATGGGTGCCATGTTGACATGTGGCAAATTTTTTTGGAATAAAATATTGATAGGGTCCACTTGTGTGAGTGTTTATCTCTTTGGAAAAGCGGAAGTAAGGTGACACTTGTCACTTGGGCACTCAATTGAACATTGAGAATTGTGAAAACCTCTAGGAGGGGTGCCATGATGCCATGTGGCATGTTGTTGACTTGTTGACTGAAGCTTGATGAGGAAACTTGCTTAAGGAGAGTGAGTTGTCACTTAGAGTGACTAGGAGTTGTGGGTGAGTTATATTTTGATAGTAAAGCTAATTTTCTCTATGGGACACCTAGCATGTGAGGTTGCTTTATTTTTGGAGTTGCAAGCCTTGCATGTGCTTGCATGTTGTTGTACTTATGTGTGTAACATGCCCATTGATCTACTCAATAATTTGACTATGCTTTTAACCTCAAGTAAATAAAATTCTGATGACAACATTAACAATAAAAAATTTATTTTCATAAATAAAATAATATGCACATTTGAAATAAACATCATTCCAAACTTTCCCATTGCATTACAACAAAGTATTTCAACATTCCAAAGTATTGATTTCATAATATAAAATTTTATAGTTACATTTCCTCTTTTACAATATTCCATAGTAATGGTAACATAAATACTTACATAGCTTCCATAAGCTTACTAGCACTAGGTATATGAATGGTCCAAGTAGTCCCCCTTCCAAATCCTAGTCACCTACTAATGAGGAAAAGCACCACTCAATCACTTTTTTTCCAACCACGGACTCATTGCGGTTCTCCGCACATCTACCACATATGATAAGATGGGGGTGATCCCACAATAGTGGTTTACAATTTTTGGCCAAATTGGACACTAAAATAAAAATTTTAAACTAAATCTTCACTTTCGGGCACCTATAGCGGCTAAACCGTGAGGAATTTGGAGATGATGCAAACTAGAGTTTCGTGAAATTTTGTCTATAGATTCTAAATATATTTTTTTTCAATTTTTTTGGAATCAGATTGCACTTCTTTTTCCATCTCCCTCGAAAACTAGTTTTTTTTTTCAGAAAACAACATTTTTTAAAAGTGACGCTGTATAACACATAATTTTTTTTCCATGAAGGATAAAATTCTAATTCTTTCGAATTTAGATTTGTAACTCTGATATCTAGTGCTGCCACTTGGTTAGATAGTTTTTTATTGAATATCTTTTCTTTAATCGAGTTTTGAAGTCAAACCAATTACAATTCAAACATAGCGCAACCGTATAACGTGTAACTTTTTTTGTATGTATCAAAATTCAAAAAAAAAATTGGTTGGATCAAGGACTTCAATATCTAGTACACTCATATTTTTTAGTTTTTTTTTTTATAATCTGCTATTTTTCCACATGTGCAGAACAAAGAGCTTGATTTTCGGTGGAAAACCTATGTTTAATAAAACTAAAAAAACAAATACAAAATAAAACCAAAATATATTAAAATTATAGTCGTTGGATAGCTCATTCCAAGGACTACTTGATTCTAGTTTGGTTTGTGAAGTCTCCTCCATTTTCATCCTCAACCCGAGCTTTGAAGCGTAAAAATCTGGACTTTCAAAGTGCCTGAGGGGGAGAATGAGGGGAAAGGGGGCTTTGCCCAAACCAGGGTTCGCTCGAAACCAGGTTTGAGCAAACCCCCTTTCCTTTTGCATTTTGTGTGTTTTTTTGGGGCAGGAAATGTGGGCCCAATATTTAATGGGTTCGCTTGAACCTACAAGTTCGTTTGAACCCCTAAAACTATTTTTTTTTGCATGGGGTCATTTTTTTCTTGTTTTCCTTCCTCCATCAAATTGTAAACCACTATTGTGGCTTCACCCATGGCCCTCCCTTCAACGAAGAGATTGGTTTCGTATCCTCATAATAATTGTTGACCTTTCCCAATCATGGTGTTGTGTCCTACATATCTAGATCTATCACATAGTGGCTACAACCTATTCATATGACTTTCTTAGACTAGTATGTAAACCTAGATCACAGTGAATGACAGTGTAAACAGTGGCATCTTACACTACTTTGGCCAAAGTATTCATCACCCAAGATTTAGAGTGAATGTCATAAAACTTCACCCACCTTCCCACTGAGATTTTTATTGACCATTCATAAGCTATGCATAGGCTATCCCCTTCATTAGGTTGTACTAGCCCTAGGAATAACCTATTACCTATATGTTTAACTAACACATCTACTAAGTAAATAAGTCAAAGTAACTCTTACCAATTAACCATACGGATAAACATAACATCATGTCATTAAATGACTCTAGTACAAAAGTACAATCCCAACTATAAAATTCTCCAATCAAGGGTTTATTTCAACATTAAATGACTCCCTTCAAAGTATAAACTTGATAATAAATTACCTAAATTCAAAATTATAACCTTCAACAATAAATGAATCCAATCAAAGTATAATCTCATCAATAAATGACTCATTCAAAAGTATGGTCTCAACAATAAATAGACTCCAATTGAAAGTATAATCAACAATCAAATGATCAATTTAGATCATATAGGTTAAAACCCTGACTTATTTGCTTCAATCATTAGTCACATAGACAACCCCACAAAATATGTTATTCCTAACCTAGGGTTTCCAGCTAAAGTAGGGTAACGACCAAGTGACCATCATTAAATCCTTTCTTTTAATATATCACAAATATTCTCATGTTTACTACATTTGCATAAAATATGGAGGACAATAGCCTGAGAAGGGTTTGTGATTTTGCACCTACAAGTTCTCTATTCATCATGGCTTTGGGTTGTCAGTATGTGAGTCCCCTTCTAGAATTTCGTATATAGACTCTTATTCAAAATAAGATAATAACATAACCATAAAATGAAACTCTCAACCCTATCATTGAATATCGATATAACCTTCAAGTTTATACCCTAATGCTAGGGATAAGAATCTCTTCCTACTTTCTAGGAGAAATAAGTAATCAATCAAATAAAGATTATCAATCAAGGTTCGCATAATATTGTAACCTAATAATGTTGGCATTTTTACTTACACATTCCAATGTAACTCAAGTAACCCTATATCTTATCTTCAAAAATTAAGCATCAACTATATAAGCTTTATTTTAATATAGTATTGAATATTATTATAAACACCCATTCCATACTATGGAATATATATTCAAATAATCGAGTGATAGAATTCTCTAAGAAAGACTCATCAAGAATCTTTCCTATATAATCAAAGAAGATAATAACTATTTCATGATAAACAATTCACATTTTTCTAAACAAGAAATCAAAGACACTCAATCTTTCAAATGCATTAAAACATAAAAGAATATAAATTAGCATGCCTATTTATGCAAGCTCTAATTGAATAACCTAGAATCCTAGCTTGGCTTCCTCTAAAATCAACTTTAGCACTATCACTATCTCTCTTCAAATGCCCTTCACAACCTCTCACAATACCACCCACAAATCCTCAAAAAAGTATTCTCACAGCTCTTTGACAATCTCATAAAATCATAAAAACTCAAGAAAAATAATAGCAGAATGCAAGTATATGCGTCTCATTTGAAGTAGAGAGCACTTCTATTTATACACGAAGATCAACAACTAAGGGCTAGAAACAAGGCATCAAAAATGACACTTTTCAGCTCAAGAGGTTTGACTCAACAATCAAAAGAAAAGGTGGCAACTAAATTCATTACAAAACAAACACATAAGCAACAAAAAATGAATGAGTTGATGCTAAAATAGACAGCAAGAATAATGATAAAAAAATTTAAGGAAATTTCCCCCTACAATTCAACTTACTTGGCACAGTTGAGTGTTTGACTATTTCAGCATTTTACCAAATGCTTCACATTCTAGAAATTCATATTGAGAAATAGAATTCTATTTGATTTATGCCTTTATTAGTTGGGGCTTGTTGTGCTATTTTTCTCACATGCCTTGCTGAAGGCAGGGACCCCCTTTTTTCTTTTTGCATCTCTACATTTTGGCTTTTTCAATTTTTTAGTTTTGCTCTTCTTGAGAGGTTATTTTGGGATTAAGTCCATATTTGATTTGATGAAGGCAATATTTTAAGGCATCTTGAGGGTTTTAGAGAAATCCACCTATCATGGATTTTGGAAATGGGGATTTTGAAGTGAATTTTCAATGTCATATGTAAATATTTTTTGCACCCATGGATAGAGGATGAAAAATTAGGTTGGGTTTCTTTTTGAACTTTTTGAAAATTCCTTCTTGGTAAAAAGTTATGGAGTTTCAAAGATTTCAATCAAATAAGGAATTCTGAAAATCCGCCTCCTGACGAACTCCTCGAAGCTCCTGTCACTTGGAAAATCCGCCTCCTAACAAATTCCCCAAAGCTCTTATCGTGAATTTCCTAAACTCTGAAATTTCTTAATAGGGTTAAATTTTCAAAATTTTATGATGGAGTTAAGTTTTTTCAAGGGTTTATTTGAGCTTAATTTTAATTTTTATGGATTGGATTTTTAGCATGTGAGCTACTAATCATAATATTTTTTTTTTAGGATTAAATAAATCAAAAAGGGACTTGCATATGGATTCGTGCCAAGAGGAAAATATGGAAAATTTTGTAACTGAATATAAGGTATAGCCTCAAGATTTAATGTTGATTTACAATGCCCAGTTGTTCAAATGAACCCAGTTGCATATGGATATGGGCCCAGATTGTGTTGCCAGGAAGATTTCAAGTTGTGCTTTTACTTGCAATCGAATATTTAATATGCACCCACATAAGAATCTATGCCACAACTTGTGTACAACTAGAGGATATATTTCAAATATGAGAGGACATGTGAAGTTGTTTTCTTCCACCAATGGGAATTTTCATCAAATTCAAGGTGGTAGGTCGTTGTTTTCTCATTGCTCTAAAAATGCAACAGAATTTTCTCATTGGTTAATGATGTATCATGATTGGTTGAACTTTATGTAACTTCTTGATGCTTCTAGGGGGTGTAATCTATGCCATTGGATTGATTTAATCCTGGCCATTGAAATTGTAATGTAAAAATCTAGAAAAGGACAGTTCCTTTTCATTTGAAAGAGATTAGACATGTTAGAATTCCTAGTTAGATCCTAGGAGTTAGGAGTTAGATTTTACAAGACAGTAGCTATAGGAGAAGAGAGAGCTAGAAATTGTTATGTAAATGCTATAGAAGTTAATGAAAATGGGTTGTTTATTTGGAAAACTTTGTGTTCAACTTCAGCAGTTTTATGGTTTCTTGTTCTTGATTCTCAATGCTAGTTATTAGATTTCAGTTCTTTTGTAATGATGGTGAAATATGAATGATGTTTGATCGATCTCCTACTCATACTTTTGGAAATTTTTTGATTGTAAGTTATTGTGTAAAGTTAGTTGGAGCCATATATTGTGTTAAGTTCAAATTTGGATGCTTGTTCATGTTGCACCAGTAATTGGGTATATGCATGGGTGTTCATGGTCTGAAAATATTTTGATTTCCTTAGAAGATTGCACCATTTCAGTGTAGTTGTAGGCTTTTCCTTGATCAAGTAGAGACAGGTTTATTGGGGATCTGTTTATTTGCAGTATTCATCATTATTGTGATTGATCTTAGGAGTTAGTTTTAGAATCTCTCTTGAACCCTTATCTCTTTTGATCTTTCTTTGAATCTGGGTTAGTCTAGGATTGAAAGCATCACTATATTGTTATATTTGATGATACGTATACTTCCAGCATTGTTGATTTGTAAGGCCCCTTGTGATTACCGACATTTTCACATTATCTCTGATTTTTTTATTGCATTCTCAAGACCTGACATTAGAGACCTTGGGGTTATTTCTCAAGGCTTGCTGATAGAAATATACCTTTCAAGAGAGATAAGATACTTTTATTCTGTCTGAGTTGTTGCAATGCTAAAAACACCATCAATAGGGCCACATTATGTCATTTGTGCCTTATTTCTTGGGTCACTATTGGCTATTTGACTTGGTTGATACTTTCCTGTGCATAATCATTTACTATTGTTTTACTATTGACAAATTCTAAGCAGATTAATTTACACATTGGTTGATATCTATCCAAGGTTGCGCCAAGTATACTTATGTGTGCCTTATTCCAATCTATGTACTACCTATAATTTCTTTCATTGACTCATCTCATTCTTCTTTAAGCGTAGACTTACACTTTGCAAAGCATTGATAGATGGTGGCGTCATGTGATCGTAGGCATACATGAAGCGCTTTACCAATTGTATGTGCTACTTATTGATATATGAGTATGTATAGTTGTGCTTTAATGATTCGCCACAAACAATGAAAAGTATTGCTAACATAGTATATCAATCGATATTTCTCCCTTGATTTATATGAATTGATTTACATTATGGTAATCAATTCATAATGTATATATATAAACCGATATATATTTGTTTATATAATATTATATATATATATATATATATATATATATATATATATAAATCCTCTAATACAAAGATATTTGTACATATATATTTCATATTATATTATATTCACAAGATAATAAAATATATATATAAATTCATTCAAATAGATATATAAATATTCATCGAAACAATCATATACATACATGAACATTTATAAATATATTAATATATATTACTATTTCAACAATCATAATTAATCACATATTATCACATTCTCATCGATTGATTGAACATACACGAGGTGTATATATCTCATTGACTAAACACAAAATAAAGAACTCACACATATCAAAGAGACTCAATCACACAACTCAAATCAAAACATTCACATATAGGTTCATAACATCTTGTAAATCATACTCAAACAAGGCTAAGAATAACTTACCATTTTTCCAAACTACTGACTCAACTAGACCTACTAAGTCGTGAGTGTGTGAAAGATCAGTTTAGGTCTTATCAAAGGTTACCAAACCAATCCCCTCTCCTGAGTGATACTTCCCCTCTCTTTTGGAGGCTCGACTTGTTCCTACATATAGCTTAGTGCAACACCAAGGTAGTTAGATGTTCATAATACAATCATTTGCATCATCAAAAAATTTGCAATTATAAAGCATTAGAATATTCTCATTGCAATACATATTTATTCATCATATTTCATCAACATAAACATATTCATTCATTTCAAAGCAATAACATCTTAATGCATATTTCAGTATTTCATTCTCCTACTAAACATATTAAAGTCACGATTTGTATTTATCAACACTTTCACTCATGAAGGTAAAAGTAACTCAGTCACTATGAAATGGGGTGTAACAACATGCATGTTTGACATATTTCCAATTGGGTCACTTGGGACTCGTATATGTTGTCAGTTTTAGTTTGCATGCATGCAAAGACTGGGAAATTGACACGTGGAAAAAATCAACACCCATGTATGAGAAGTATTTATTAATGCCTTAGTGCATTTTGTGTAGAGACCTTGATTATAATTTTTTGAGGCATCGTCATGCTGCCAAATTCACTCTAGAATTGTATCATAGTGAATCAAAATCTACAAGAGCATGGACTCTAAACATTATGTTGTAATTTATTTTTACTGGAATACAATTGATCTGTGCTTTGGTGTGTGGGTTTTTTTCTCGAAAGGGTTTTCCTATGCAAAATCTATGTGTTGTGGTTTATTGCTTAAATATGAAATTAATTAACCGAATGTGTGATCTTAAAGGTTAACTATAAAATTTTAAGGATTTGAAACAAATTTTTGCAACCCTCTCCTAAAGGGAATCATTTCCAATTTTCCACACATGGCTTTCCTTTCAGTAGGTATCAAATTCCAGCTATCATTGTTATCCTTGGTGGGTTCAAAGGGTTTTTTGTGCATATCTAGATTTAGTGAGAGTTCTTGCAAAGAGAAATTTGTAATCTTATTTGCATTTTTAATATGGAAAGCACACTTGGAAGAATATAGATGGAGAAATTTAATAGCAACAATTTTGAGTTGTGGAAACTCAAAATGGAGGATATGCTTGTAGAGCAAGATCTATGGGTTGCAATATCCAACACAAAACTACCAACAATCTCACAAGAGAATCAGGATCTATAAGATTAGAAAGCCAAGGGTCTAATAATACTTTGCTTGGTTGATTTTGTGCTCCTAAATGTCCATGAGGAGAAGACTGTAGCTAGTCTTTGGAAGAAGCTTTGTGACATTTATCAAGGGAAATCCTTGGTAAATAAGTTATTCCTGAGAAATAAATTTTATTCTTTGAGGATGGATGAAGGAGGATAAATTTTTTATCATTTGAATGCATTTAATATGCTAGTGCCTCAATTGGGTTTTTTTGGTGTGAAGATTAAAGACAAGGGTTGTTGCATTTTATTTCTATGTTCTTTGTCGGATGTGTGGGACTACCTAGTTATAGCTATTGGAATCACAACAACCACTTTCCAGATGGAAGATGTGGTTGTTTCAATGTTATCTAAAGATATGTGGAGGAAGTCTTGTGAGATGGCCAAGGAGGCCCTAGCTATTCATGGTAGATTGAAGGAGAAAGGCAAGGAAAATGACAAGAAGTATAATTCCAAGTCTCCGAAGAGATCCAAGTCTCCTAGTAAAAATTACAAGGATAAATGTTGGAATTGTTGGAAATTCAAACATTTTCAGAAAGACAACAAAGAGGAGAAAAAGAAGAAAAGTAATAAATTTGATTCTAAATCCTCATATGATGATGTAGATGCATTTGTTGCACCCTTGGCAATGCATGCATCATAAGATGTGTGGTTGATTGACTTGGGAACTTCTTTCCACATGACCTCTCATAGAGGTTGGTTCTCAAACTATGAAGATTATGATGGGTGGAAGGTGTATCTGGGTGATGAATCTCACCTTATTATTGTTGGTAATGGAAGAGTCAGTATCCAATTCCTTGATGGTAGAGTGAAGGGGATTGATGGTGTTCTGCACATCCGTAGTTTGGCAATAAACCTACTCTCAATGAGTAAGCTATGTGATGTGGGAGTGCAAGTTTTTTTCTCAAGTGGTAGATGTAAGATGACTAGAGGTTCCATAGTGCTTGCTAGAGGTATTTGGATTGGCACCTTGTATAAGGTAGATGCATGCACTGTTCAGTGCAATAGCACTTCTATGAAGTCCAAGAAATGAGATTTGGATTCTTCATCCTTACCATCAAATCGAGAAGAGAAGAAAAATATGGTGTCTACATCTGATGGTCATGGTTTTTGGGTACCTAAGGGTGCCAATGCTTTGGAGATAAAGCTCCCAATGAAGAAAACATTTTTGTGGCACAAAAGGCTTGACCATATTGGTGAGAAGGGTATTAAAGCCAGAAAAAATAAGAGCCTTATTGAAGGCCTTGATGATTGTAATCTCGAGTTTGATTTTTGCAAACATTGTATATATGGAAAACCACACCATGTGTCTTTTTATTCTAGTTCTCACAAATCTTCTAGGGTCTTGTATTATGTGCATTCTAATGTGTTTTGTTTGGTCCATTTAAAATTCCTTCATTGTCTAGATGTATGTACTTTTTCTAATTCATAGATGACTATTCTAGAAGGACATTTGTGTATTTCCTTAGAAGTAAATCTAAATTTTTTAGTTGGTTTAAGGATTTCAAATCCTTGGTTGAAACCCACACTGGTAGAAAAATTAAGTGCTTGAGGATGGATAATAGTGGTGAGTTTTTTTCCACATAATTTGATAGGTTCTATAAGGACCATGGGATTGAGAGGCATAAGAAAAATCCATACACCCCAAAACAAAATGGGGTTGTGGAGAGGATGAAAATAATGTCGATGGAGGGGCCTAGGAATATGTTGAGTGGTGTTGTCCTTGAACAAAAAAATTTGGTTAAAGTTGTTGCTACTGCATGTTATCTAATTAATAGATCTCCTACTTCAGTGCTTGTTGAAAAGATGTACCCATTGAAGAGTGATCTAGAAAGAATCCCTTGATGATACATATCAAAGTATTTGGCTATGAGGCATATGCTCATGTGCTTGATGTGAAGAGATCAAATTTGGATAACAAGGTAGTGAAGTGCATCTTCATCGGCTATGGTGTTGATGTGAAATGGTACAAGCTTTGGGATCCAATTGCAAAGAAGGTGCTCTACAATAGAAGTGTCATATTTCATGAGTTGAAGCCTTCCATAGTTGATCTAAAACCAGATAAGGAAGAGAAGAAGAAGGAGGTAGTTCAAATTCTACCTACTCCTAAGAGAGATTAACTGTGTACCCCTAGTGGACTTGATGATGAGGAGAGCTCTAGCAGATCTGACAACTCTGAAGAAGATCCAAAACCTCAACCTTAGTAGTTGAGGAGGTGTGTTGCAAGTATGAGCTAGTGTGGTGGTGTTGTCATTAATGTTGTCATTGATGTCAACACAATTCAATATGTTGCAGATTGTACATGTATAACTAAGATGCTACTGAGATGTTGTGAGTACATGGAGCTATCTTTATGGTGTTGCAGATGTGTTGGTTTGATGAGTTTCCAAGTGCTTTTGAGAAAATTAATTAAGAAGAAAATTCAGAGTGATGAAAGTGTTCAAAATGTGCTCTGGTATGTGCTCCGCATTTATCCTATGTTGATCCTATGCTTGTGCAGATTTGAAGGATTGATAATGGTGATCTCATGGTGATATCTCTTGAGTTTTAGATTCTGGTTTGATGGTACGTGAAAGTTACGTTAACCGGTATGTGAATTGTTCTAGCACAGTTGCTCTTCTGTGGACTGAGAGAAATATTTTTGCTCCGTAGTCCTTCGTTATTTCATCTCAAATCTTGCAAATCTAGGATATGTCTTGTGAAGGTCTTTTTTGTGCTCTAGCAAAGAGGTTTGAAGATTGGTGATCCGGAAGTCATGTTTCTATATTTCAATTTGAGTTTGTACAATCCAGATGAACTAGTGAAAGGTGTTTAGTGATTGAAGTTTTTTGTTTTGCTGCAAATGTATCTAGAAGATTTTGAGATGTATTATCATGCATAAGGAAGCATGTTGTGGCGTTTTTGTGTCATCTTCTTGTTGGGAAGTGTGTATGTCAATGTTCTTTTGTGTTTTCATTACGTTTGGCCGACTTGGTGTTTACACTTCATTCGGAGAATAAAATTTAATTGAGGAAGGATGTGGTTGATCTGAGACATTATTTTTGGTCTTGGTTAAATGTTTTATTGGTCCACTCTCATTCCTTTCCACCACGGGAATGTTGAGTCACCGACCTATTTTGAATTTGTGAAATGATATTTTTGTGCCAACCTTGGAGAAAGTTTCTAAGGATGAGGATGGTATAAGAGCAAGGCGATTTGAGAAGAGTTGTATGACAGTGTGATGCAAAGTGACGAAAGTGAGCCACAAATCATAAGAGCAGAAGTGTGTGTGAGTGAGTGAGTTGTGTTGAAGGCAGTGAGCTAAAGGTTTTTGCAATCCTGTGGATGTGTGTTAATTGTTGTGGTGGATCTTTTTTTCTCTCTTGTATCTATAGGCAGTGAGCCTCTCTATTGGACAGTGAGTCCTTTCTATAGGCAATGAGCCTTTGTTTTTGGATAGTGATTCCTCTTTGGGCAGTGAGCCTTTGTATTCAGTTTTATAATCTTTTATATTGTGAGTTAACCTTGACCATGGTTTTTCTCTCATTGGGTTTTCCACGTAAAAATCTGGTGTTCATTGTGTTGATTTACTTTTTGTTATTTGTGTTTCATGCTCTTACTTAATAATAGAATAGTGTGGTTGTGGAATTAATAAGTGTTGATTTTTTTTTTAAGTTTTAATTTTGTGACAACTAATTCACCCCCCCTCTCAGTTGTCTTGCACCTATTTAACAAGGTCTACATGAGAAAGGTGGCAACCAGAAAGATTTGGGTATTCTATGTTAGATTTTAGTTGCATTTCTTCCTTGTTTGCTAACACTGATGAAACTAGGGCTGTTAGAGAGGCTATGGGTATTCATGATGTTCATTCCTGGATGGAAGCCATTAATGAAGAGATAGTGACATTGAAAATTAATGCTACATGGGATCTGGTACCTTTTCTTGAAGGATGGAAACCCATTGGTTGTAAATGGGTGTTCAAGAAGAAAATAGATCTTGATGGTAGTGTTGAGAAGCATAAGGAAATGTTGGTCATGAAGGGATATTACCAAGTGGAGGGAATAGGTTATGGTGATATTTTCTCTCTTGTAGCTAAGATGAAATCCATTTGATTCTTGTTATCACTTGCAAAAACTCATGACTTTGAAGTAAAGAAATAGATGTGAAGATATATTTCCTTCATGGTGACTTGGAGTAAATTTATATGTCACAACTAGAGAATTTTGTTGTGAAAGTCAAAGAGAATCTAGTGTGCAAGTAGAGAAAATATCTATATGGTTTGAAATAATCTCCTAGGATGCGGTACCAGAAGTTTGATACCTATGTGTTGTATTTGGGATTTTTAAGATCCAAATCTAACCATTGTGTCTATTACAAGACTAATAATGGTCACATTCTCATTATTACCTTGTATGTGGATGATATGTTGTTCATTGGGAATGACTTGAAATCGTGATTTCAAATTTGAAGTCTCAATTGTTAGCATAGTTTGAGATAAAATATTTGGGTGTAGTAAGGTATATTTTGGGGATTGAGATCATAAGAGATAGAGCTAACACAAATATTTGGTTAAGACAAAGCAAGTATGTGAACTCTATGTTGGAGAGATTCAACATGAATACTTGCAAATAATTATTTTTTCCTTTATGCAAGGACAAAGCTTTTTGTGGAGGATTGTCCAAAATATCATACAAAGATGGAGGACACAACCAAAGTTCCTTATGCAAATGTTTTTGGTAGCTTGATGTATGTTATGGTTTGTATGAGGTCAAACATTTCCCAAGTAGTTGGAGTCCTTGGTCAATTTATGGCCAATCCTAGATGGGTGCACTAGAATGCGGTAAAGAGATTTTTCAATTACTTGTGAGGTACTCCTGAGTATGCCCTATTTTTGCATGGTTATCCTACTCAACCTCAACATTTAGTGAGCATCTGTGGATATGCAGATTTTGATTGGGTGGGTGACATTAATAGCAGAAGATCCACCAATGGATATGTTTTCACAATGTTTGGTGGTGCAATTGGTTGGATGAGTAAACAGTAGGCTATAGTCACTTTTTCCACTACTGAAGAAAAGTACATGGTAGCTACTCATGCTTGTAAAGAGGCCCTTTGGCTTAAGATGCTATGTTCAGAAATTGATTTTGATACAAGACAGACTATTATCTGTTGTGACAACTAGAGTGTTATTTTTTTAGTGAAAAATCCTACTTCCATGCTAGAAAAAAGCACATTGATGTATAATTTCATTTTGTTCAAGATATGGTGGAATATAGAAAGGTTAAATTGGAAAAGGTGGACACTTTGGTGAATGTTGTTGATGCACTGACGAAGCTAGTGAGCACAAAGAAGTTTAGATGGTGTGTTGGTTCTATGGGCCTTGTGGCCTAAGTAGTGATACAAAGACTCCTAAAGTTCTTCAAGAAGTGGGAGAATGTTGGGATTAAGGTATCTCAATCTTAGGGAGTCCCTTGATTAATTTATTATTTATTTTCCCCTAAGTTGCTGATTTAATTTATTAAATACAATAATATTTGTTTCTAAATTGCTAAGTCACTTAGTGGGACCTAGCAGGGAGTTAGCATACTACATGAAAGGTGTGAAAAGGAAAAATTGTGACACATATCATATGGGCGCTCCATTGGGAAAATTCAGTTGTTTCTATATCAAAAATGGGTGCCATGTTGACACGTGGAAGTTTGTTTTAGAAGCAAGTATTGGTGGAGTCCACTTGTGTGAGTGTTTATCTCTACGGAAAAGTAGAAGCAAGGAAAGGTGGCACTTGCCACTTAGGCACTCAATTGAGAATTGAGAATTGTTAAAACATCTATGAGGGTGCCATGTGGCATGTTGTTGACTTGTTGACTGAAGCTTGAAGAGGAAACTTGTTTGATAGAGACTAAGTTGTCACTCAAAGTGACTAGGAGTTGTGGGTGAGTTATATTTTGGTAGTAAAGCTAATTTATCTATAGGAAGCCTAGCATTGAGGTTTCTTTATTTTTGGAGCTACAAGGCTTGCATGTATGTGCATGTTTCATAGGTTGCTAATTGGGTCACTTGAGACTCATGCATGTTGTTAGTTTCATTTTGCATGCATGTAGAGATTGAGAGATTGACACATGGAAAAAATTAACACTCATGTATTAGAAATATTTATTGATGCCTTAGTTCATTTTTTGTGGAAAGCTTGATTGTAATTTTTTAAGAAGTCGTTATGATGTCAAATTCACTCTAGAATTGTATCATAGTGAATCAACACCTGCAAGAGCATAGAATTGGAACATTATATTGTAATTGTGTTTTAATGGAATATAATTAATTTGTGATTTGGTGTGTGGGTTTTTTCCCCAAAGGGTTTTCCCACGTAAAATCTATGTGTTGTGGTTTATAGCTAAAATCTAAAATTAATTAACTGAATGTGCAATATTGAAGGTTAACTATAAAATTTTAAGAAATTGAAACAAAGCTTTGCAACCCCTCTCCTAATTTATTTGCATTAGGGAAGCATTTCCGCACTCAATATTCCTTTCAAAAACTAACTAAACCAAACCATTAATAATTCCAAAAAATTATTAGAAAATGGACAACAAGGAACTTAAGAGAAAATGTCAACACAGTGTAACCCAAAACATTCGAGAGAGTTGGGGTGCAAAATAGGACCATGCCTAGCATAGGTGTTCCCACCTAGATATTTTTGGGTTGACGGTTCAACCCCATGATGCATGGAACAAAAATTAGGCTACCTTGCAACTTCACATTGCATGCATCTAATGGATTTTCGGGCAGCAAAAAATTTTTTGCCATAACCAAATGTTTTTGAGTCTTCAAAATATGATAGATTTTGTTGTAGAGGGGCCTCATGTGCACCTATAAGTTTAGAAAGAACATTTGTATGTGCCACCGACTCCAAGATATAGTGCGTCAAAGTTTAACAATTTTTTGCACTTAGGGATCTTAAGAGAAAGTGTCGGTAACAGTGTAGGTCAGAATGTGGGATATTTGGGGTAAAAAATAGGACCACTCCTAGTGTAGACATGGCCACCTGAACGTGTTGGAACTGACAGTTTAGCCCCATGATGAACAAAACAAAAATTATGCTACCTTGCAACTTCACATTGCATGCATTTGATAGTTTTGGGGGTAGTAGAAATTTTTTTACCACAAACAAACAATTTGGAGATATGAAAAACTTAGAGAGGTTATTATAGAGAGACCCTAATGGCCTTGTACCTTCATATGTAACATTTCTAAGTGTCACGGTTTTGGAGAAACGGCTCATCAAAGTTCATGAATTTTTGCAATTTAGGGATCTTAAGAGAAAGTGTAGACACAATGTAGTCTAGAAAGATCAAGCATGTTGGGGTATAAAATAGGACCTTTCCTAGCATAAATCCGCCCACTCGAACATGTTGAAAGGTTGCATAATTTTCATTATGTTCATCATGGGGCCAAATTGGTAGTGCCATCTCTTCAATGCATTTGACGCTTTTTTCAACATGTGAAAACTTTTTGCCACGACCAAAATGACGGAGATATAAAAATTTGAGGTAGGTGTGCCTCAATTTTGGAGAAACAAATCATCAAAGTTTGTTAGTTTTAGTACTTAGGGATCTTAAGAGAAAGTGTTGACACAATGTCGTTTGGAATGATTGGGCATAATGGGGTGAAAAATAGGATTTTTTCTAGCATAAACCCACCCACTAAGACGTGTTGGCACTATCAATTTGGACCCACGATGAATAGAACAAAAATTATGCTACCTTGCAACTTTCTCTTCAATTCATTTAACACTTTTTTCAATTAGTGAAAACTTTTCACATGACCAAATAGCTTTGAGATATAAAAAATGAGAGAGGTTATTATAGAGAGACCCTACAAGACCTTATACCTTTAGACAAAATATTTTTAAGTGCCACAATTTTAAACAACTCATCAAATTTTATCAATTTTGGCACTTAGGGCTCTTAAGAGAAAACATTGGCACAATGTAGTCTAAAATGATTGAGCATGATGGGTGTGATATAGGACCTTGCTTAGCATAAACCCACCCAACCAAATTTTTTGGCATTGTTGGTTTGGAACGATGACAAATAAAATGAAAATTATGCTATCTTGCAACTTTCTCTTCAATGCATTTGATTTTTTCAATATGTGAAAACTTGTTACCACCACCAAATGACTTGGAGTTATGAAAAATGAGAGAGTGTATTGTATAGGGACCCTATGTGACCCTATACCTTTAGATGAAATGTTTCTAAGTGCCTCAATTTTAGAGAAACAACTTGTCATAGTTTGCCATTTTTTGGCATTTAATATGACTCTTAAGAGAAAGTATCAGCACAATGTAGTTTGTAACAATCAGGCATGTTGGGGTGTGAAATAGGACCCTCCCTATCATAAACCCACCCACCTAGAGGTATTGGTACTATCGGTTAGGCCCCATGATGAACAAAATAAAAATTATGCTACCTTACAACTTTCTTTTCAATGCATTTGATGCTTTTAAAACGTGTGAAAACTTGTCACCATGGCCAAATGGCTTGGAGATGTGAAAATTTGAGATAATTTATTATGTAGGGATCCTACATGACCTTGAACCTTTAAATGAATTTTTTCTAAGTACCACTATTTCAAAGAAATAGCTCATTAATTTTTTCCACTTTTGGCATTTAGGGCTCTTAAGAGAAAGTATCGGCACAATGTAGTATGGAATGATCAAGCATGTTGGTGTGCGAAATGAGACCTTAACTAGCATAAACTTGCCCACCCAAACATGTTGGTACTATTGGTTTCACCCTACGATAAGCAAAATGAAAAATATGGCTCTTGACAAGTTCTTACTAAACACATCTGATGTTTTTGCAATATTTGAAAAATTACCACTATGGTCAAGTGGATTAGATATTTCAAAAACTGAGAAAGGTTATTGTGGAGGGAACCTACACAATCCTATACCTTCAAATGATATGTTTGTAGGTGCCGCGATTTCTAAGAAATAGTCTGCCAAATTTTTCCACTTTTTAACACTTAGGTCTCTTAAAAGAAAGTGTTGACACAATGTAGCATACAAAGTTTGGGCGAGATGGGGTGTGAAATAAGACCTTGTCTACCATAAAACTAACCATACGAACATTTTGGCATTATAGGTTTGGAACCATGATGCACTAAATGTAAATTTATTACTATCCTAATAAATTTATGTCATTCCTAATGAATTTATGATAGTTCTAATGAATTTATGGAAATTCTAATGAGTTTATGACAGTTCTAATAAATTTATGACTATCCTAATGAACCTTAGACCATTTTAATGAAGCTATGACAATCCTAATGAACCTATAACTATCACAATGTCAAGTTATGACTGCCCTAATGAATTTATGATAGTCCTAATGAATTTATGATTGTCTTAATGAACCTTAGACAATCTAATGAATTTATAACAGTCCTAATGAACCTATAACTATCACAATATCAATTTATGACTACCCTAATGAATTTATGAAAGTCCTAAAAAAATCATGACCATCCCAATGAACCTTAGACCATTCTAATAAAGTTATGACAGTCTTAATGAACTTATAAACATCACAATATTAATTTATGATAGTCCTAATGAATTTATGACTGCTCTAATGAACCTATGGTTGTCCTAATAACCTATGATTATCCTAAAGACCTTATAAATTGCTAAAACAATTCATTTATTCTTTTTAGTAATTTAAAAGTACCCCCAACTCATGTATGGACATAAACCCTTCTTGTTTTGCATTAATAAAGTGAAAATGATATGTTCTATCATGCTAAAGTTCACCAAACTAAATCTAAATGGCACCTATTGATGGGTGTTTTTGCACTTCTCAACACAGAAAAAACACGTGTAATGTCTCTCTTGAAAGGTAAAAATCTACAAACAAGTTTTAGATAACTACCCCAAGGTATCTCAGATGTCAGGTCATGACTATGTATAAAACAACTCAGTTGATGATGTGTGATTTGTTGGTAATCTCAAGGGTCCTTTATGGTTCACAAAGCATGGAAATTTTAGGTCTGTAATAGAGTTTCAGAATTTTGGAAATGGTATACAGTAGTAGCAAATTTAGAATAGCAGTCTGAAACTCATATTGTTCATCAAATTTAGCATTGTTATGATGTTGAAAACTTATGTTTAATTCAGATTTAAAAGAAAGACAAAAAGGTTGAAGGGTTTAGAATTTATTCTAATCTTAAATCTATGAGCAACAATAATAATGGCCAACATTAGAGTAGACAGACTTCCCAAAACTAAGTTTTTCTTAACCAAGATAACTCTACAGTGTCACAAAACCAATGCCATTTTCTAAGGTCCTTTGCATATTTTTAGACTGCAGCATCCACCCATTGAGCATGAACATATAGTTGAACTTGTGCAACAAGTAAATAAGCTCAGACTACCTTTACATAGTAATTTATCATCAATAAAACACTAAAAGCATGAACTAGAAGTGCATCAAATACTGTAACATGCAGTCACTATCAAAGTTGTCCATTAACTAACAAGCTAGAAATAAACTTAAATAGTAAATAAACAAGTTGAAATAACATATGGAGGATGAATCATGCACACATATAGAGCAATACACCAAGAAATCATCAATTCAATACTTTTCTCATATATTGCTATAGAATATCTTTTACAACAACTCGTCTCTCTCTTTGAAAATGAGAGGATGCCCCTTTTTATAGCTTTCAAAAAGTAAAATGAATGGCCAAGATTAATTCACAATGAATGGCTCAAATTCATTTTAACTTAGGGTTTTCACATTACCCAATACAAGTACAAATTTTTACACTATAAAATTGACTATTCTTGTCTTTTCCCCATTTTGTCTTGTAGCCAATTTGTCCTGTAGCTAATTTTTTATTTTAGCTACTTTTTCCTTTAGATGTAAACTATAAGTATTTCTCTTCTATTATAATATTTACAACATCCTGTTGCAAAACAATGTATTAAACAAACTTCTTCAAAACTGCTAAGAGCTTGTCCTGATTCAAGAAGTCGAACTTGGAGATCCTGAAGGTGATCCTTTTGAATTCCTCCATCATTTCATCATATGATGCCTTATGCATGTATCTCCTACCTGAATCATTTGTTCTAATTTGGAGAAATCCTACACGAAAAAATCCATAAATTCTATTAACAAAGTGTCACTGGTTCCTTGTTTCATTTTCTTATGAAATTTGCGCTTTACATATTCACGATCTAGTTCCTAGGCTGACATCTTGGCTCCTATTACCAACTCTAAGAGGTCATCACTCTCAACCAAGTGGGAAACAGCACGGGCATGAATGGCATCCAATTCAATCAAAGATTTCTCTAGAACCCCCTTTCTGAATTCAAGATTGAATAACCAAGCCTCAGGAAACCAATGATCCTCATTCAATAGAACTAACTCTTTCTCCCAAACCTCTACATATAGCTTCATAATGCTTTTCATTTTGGGTATTTTCTATCATAAAGACCAAGAAAATATTTACATACCACTACCTCTTTCTCAATCTCTGTTTGCAAGACCAAAAAATGATTGTGCATTTTGATGGCATAGTGAAGACCCTTATTACCTGCGTCTATTACCCTTTTGAACCATTCTAATGTGGACTTGGTCCAATTTCTCATTCTTTCAGTTTTATTAATTTCCTCCTTTGATAACAAGGTGGGTGCCAATGATTCTACTAGAGCTTCTTCCCCAGATGTGGTCCATTGCTATATAAAGGTAGTCAACTTGGATACTTGTGCTTTAAGCTCTTCTTTTGCGGCTTGGTCTTTATCTAATTTTTGTAGGATTGTGGTGATAGACCCTTGGAAATCATCTATTTTTTGGGCTCAAGAGGTAGGGCCTAGGTTGATGGTTGTCACTTGGTAATCCTTGGCCTAAAGGGTATCAGCATCCTTGTTCATAGTCGATGTTGCTACCTACAATATGCGAGATCCCAAGGCATATGTTGTGATGTGAGATCAGACCTTCGGCTTCTTTTTCTCGTGTGTCTTTACCCATGCTTGAGACAATATTTCTTCTAAGCGAGCCTTTGGATCAGGGAACACATGAGCTTTTCTCTTCAATTATTTTTGATTATGGAACAAACAAGTTTTGAAGGGATCCTGAAACCCTTAACAGTAAGATATCAAAAGATAGAACATTAAGAGAGCCCATATAGAAAACAAAACGCTACCCACTAAGAAGAAAACAGTGGAAACCAAGGCAGCACAGCAAAAAATTGACAAAAAACCACAAAACAACCAGCCACTAGGCCAGATTCTTGAGGATCTCCGCCGCCTCCTACTCCAATCTATTCATATTAAGTGCATACTTCTTGATCTCCTGGATGTTCACTAAATCCTGGTTGCCTTCCTTTTCAAATTCGCTCTGGTCATGTTGCTTGGTCCCCCACTATCTAATTGCCCTTCCTTTTTGTCCAAATCAAGAAACGCAATAGTTTTAACATGATGAGAATTTTCCAGATTCTCCACCATGGTATTCATGGTCTCAGCAGTATATTTTAAAATATTATGGCACATAACCAACACTTTGTGGAGTAATTTTTTGATATTCCTCAGCTGCTCCTCCATCTCAGCCTGCTTGCCTTCATGGTTGCTTTTGAAATCCTGTAACTCATCAACATTTTTCTTGAGGCACTCAACCATATACTTCTTCTCTTCCTTCGTCCATAAATTACTGTCCCTACCACCACCACTACCTCTATTTTTATTGTCATCAAATTTCTCCATTTTACTACTCATGGCTCTCTGGTTCAGCTTAATCTCCTTAATTTCAAAGAAAACCCATCTCATTAACCTGAAAAAGTCCACAGACCCATTGCAGGCTATAGCAAGAATATCAGTGGGAAATTCCTGTTCCTCCTTGAAATAGTGATCCTCTGCCTTGAGATCCATAGGAAATTGGGGCCTCTCTTCTCTATCAATAGTAGGGTTGTTGGAGTACTCGGACAATGAATCTGACTACAATTCCTCATCATTCTCATCATAGGAGGGGTCCTCTAAAACCTTTCTCTTACCCTTCTTTTTGGGAGAATCACTAGATTTCCCTTTCCCCTTACCAGCAACCCTTTCCTTAGACGAAGGAGTCCGGTGTGGTAGAGACGACATGGCTTTAAAATGATCATAAATAAGGACAAGCAATCCTTCGTGGAGAATGGAATGTTTGGTAGGGTTATGTCTATGGATTTTCAAACTAGCATTCAGAGAAGAGGCAAGATAAAAAGGAAATGAAACCCTGACCTAATGCCTGAAGTGGTTAAGGAGGACAAAATGATACCCAAAGGCTTTGGTATAATGGCCATCCAAAGTGACATACTCCATCAGAACGTTCAAGACCCTCCTTCAGTGTGATACAATCATGTCTGAATCATAATAACTTCTGGAAGTCCTTCTCAGATCCTCCCTCTTAGCATCTGACTTTGGAAATTTGTTGACCGGCGTCAGAAAGCTTTCTATCCCTGTAGAACTTGATACCCTTCATAGAGAGGCCCATAATCTCAGCAACTAACTGTTCATTGATGACCACTTGTCTTCCAAACAAGTTTATCTCACCGTCCTTCCAATCTTTGGCAAAAACCCTAGTAACCTCCAAATCCCAGCCTTGGAGTTTCTTAATGAAAACAGTAATGTCACCCTTTTCCAACTTCTTCCAGAGCTTCAAATTATTCCTTAACTATTCACTACTCATTGGCTCCACCCTATGACTCTCACCACCCATGTTGGTCGTCTTACAGGCAGGAACAAAAGAATCTAGAAGCTCAAAAAAACAAGCGCCTAAAATTCCCAGAAAGCATGTGAAACTTACATAATGATTACTCATTAGCTGACTATGAGTAATAATTAACTCGCAGTCCCAAGACTACAGGGAAGGACAATTAGCCATCATTTGGGGGAATGGGGAATTGCACCTTCCTGTGAACATGATCATACATAATTAGGGCCTTGACATCAGCCTCCAACTCATCCTACACCTGTCACCTCATCTTTTTCTGAGCTTTAACTCCCTTGTTGGCAAAAAAGTCTGACACCGTATTTATTTCCCGAAAAGTATGCGAAATATAACTTTTCTCAAAGTTATTAATAATTTTCTTAGAAAGGTCTATCCAATTCTCTATAGACCATGAGGGTTTCTAAAGACCCTTTAAGCATTGTATTATATTATTTGAATCCCCTTCAATCCAAACATTTTTGAACTTCAATTGGCTAGCCAGCTTCAAGCCTGAAACACTCTAGTTGCTTTGGTTACATGGTCAGCCTAGGGGAATTGCCATTGCCGCAATGAAGCAACCATTCTCATCCCTTATCACCCCTCCACTCCCAGCTGGCCCCGCATTTCCCTTAGCTACGCCATAAAAATTAATTTTAACCCAACCAGGAGGAGGGAGACTCCAAAAGATACCATCTCTAGGTCCCTTAGTAAGCTTGGAAATATTGGACATGTCCTCATTAATTTTCCAAGCTTCCACCACTTTGATCTCATACTCTTGAAAGCTAACCTTACCTTTTCCTTTGTTCCTGTTATTGAGCAAATTAAATTTTTCAACCATAGCTCTTATAATCTTACCATAGACCACTTCCTCTGAAAGAGCCACATCCTTGAAGA
The DNA here is from genome assembly GCA_007258455.2 of Sequoia sempervirens. NCBI lineage: Eukaryota > Viridiplantae > Streptophyta > Pinopsida > Cupressales > Cupressaceae > Sequoia > Sequoia sempervirens. The sequence goes on along the minus strand of VDFB02271358.1, from coordinate 1,200,883,172 downwards.
TTATGTTATTGCATTCTTTCCAAACACCCCAGGAAAGGTGAGGAAAGATATAGTTCCAAAGCAAATTCAACACCCAATTTTTTGAGGGGACCTTCCATTAATTATAAAAATCCAAGATAGTTCCAGGAAAAACCCAGCTAAGATCTTACATTTGCAAAATCCTACACCAAATGGAATAAGCAAAAGGACAATGGAGAAAAAGATGTGATGAAGTCTCCACCTCAGCATAGCACAAATAACACCTATTAGGAAAAGAGAACCCCCTATTATAAAGATTATTATTAGTCAACAGTTTGTTCTAAAGGAGAATCCAAGCAAACATGTTGACTTTCAGAGTAAGGTTGTGCACCCACACCTTAGCCCAGGTAGGGTAGTGGAGGTAGGAGTAACATGAGGCCATTGCAAAAGAGACATAATAAACTCCTAAGGAAGACAGCTTCCAAACCATAGAGTCCTCTCGACCCTATGAACTAAGCTTGACCAAGTTGAGAAGAGCCTGCAAAGGCTGGGGATCCAAACTAATTGAAGAAATATCAACCCACTAATTATTCCTCTAGTAATCCCTGACCAAGTAGCCAAACCTATATTTACATTCCTCCATATAATTCCCATAGGTCGGGAGATTACACAAACAATCATTACCAATCCACTAATCTTCCCAGAACTGGATTTTCTTGCCATCTCCCAGCTTCCAACAAGCTTCTTTACTAGCAAGGTCCCTGGCCTTAATGGTGTTGTTCCATAGGGAAGAACCAATAGGGAGATTCTAAGAATTAAGAAAATCTTGAAAAGAATCATCCCACCACAAATATTTGTTGTGTCAAATAGTATTCCATTCACAAGTGTCTGCAAAATTCCTCCAAACCTGCTTCGCAAGAAGGGCTTTATTAAACACTTTGATGTTCCTCAAGCCAAGACCCCCAAACTTCTTAGGTTTGCACACATTCTCCCAAGCAACCAATGGAATCCTCTTCTTCTCCTCAACACCCAGCCAAAGAAAACCTTTCTGGATCTTTTCAATGATCTCAACAAACTTAGCAGGGATCTTAAACAAACTAAGGGTGTAAAAAGGAAAATTCTGAAGAGAATCCTTAAGTAATAGAACTTTACCAACTTGACTCAAGAGGTCCCCTTTCCAGCCATCCAACTTCCTGTTAAACCTATCCACAAGAGAGATCCAAAAAGAATCTGGAGGTTTGGACCCTAAAGGAAGACCCAAGTAAGTAGAAAGAAGAGAATTAACACAACCTAAAATATTTGCAATCTTCCTTTGTTTGTGCTCAGGGGTATTGAAAAAAATAGAGGGAACTTTTAGCCCTATTAATTTTTTTCCCTGAACCTTCCTCATAATGTACAATACAACTCTATATAGCTCTGGCTTCACCAATAGAAGCACTTCCCATAAGCATCGTATCATCCACAAACTGCTAGTTCGAATAGGCCAGGTTTGCCGAAGAAGGTTTTAACCCTTTCAAACTATGTTCCATCACTTTTTTATGCAGGAGCCTTCCCAAACTTTCCGCCATTAGGGTAAAGAGAATAGGAGACGCAGGATCCCCTTGTCTGACTCCTCTTTACACCTTAAAAAAATGGGAAGGAGAGCCATTTATGATGATCAAGGTACTGGTGGTAGAAATCAATTTGTGTATCATTTGTAAAAATATTTTAGAGAACCCAAAAGCTTTTAACACTTTAATCAAAAAATTCCAGTCCACCCTATCATAGGCCTTATCCATATCCAACTTGAGAAAAAAGAATTGGTTTTTCGAAGCTTCAAGGGAGTGGATATTCTCATGAACCGTAATAATATAATCCAGAATTTTCCTGCCTAAAACAAAACCACTCTGCTGGGGAGAAATCAACAACGGAAGAACCCCGAGAAGCCTAGAGGTTATCACTTTAGAAATGATCCTTTTCTCTTCAATTGTTGCTCAAACCAAGAGAGGATCTTTGTTTGTTGGTCAAGGGATGTAGTGTTGAATTCATTATCCCCTTCCCCTTTACCTTTTGAAAGATCCTTCTTCTCCTGCCTGGGAGCGTCTATAGCATCCTTATTTGCTTCATCTTGCTCCTCTTCCTACATTATTTCTTTTCCTTTATCTGGCTCAATGGATTCTACATTTCTCTCATCATTATTTTCTTCCTCTTGGTCTAGCTCATCTTTCTTTTCATCTTCAGTTTTCTTCTCCTTATCTTCTTCTCCTTTTATGGGCACTTCTTTATTTTGTAAGCCTTCATCTCTGTTGGCCTCTAGAAGTTCATCACCCTTCCCTATATCAATCTTTGCATCCTTTCTTCCTTCCTCAGAGCAGTGCTCCTCCAAACTCGCCTCCTTGTCATTGTGTTCTTCATGTTGCTCATCCTCAGGATTTTGATACGAGGTCTCCACATCATAATGGGTGTCAAATTTTCTTATGTCTCCATCGTTGGGCCTTTATTTCCCTTCTTCATCTGAAGCTAGCTCATCTAAATCAATCCTCAATCCCTCCTCAACATGTTCGTGATAATCATCATGATCTAAATCTTTAGGCTCCTCGATGATGTTCGATATTTCTTTAGCCTTTTCCTTGCTTATTCTCTCCATCTCCTCACAAATTTGTATGGTGGCTTCTATCTTGGGTGGCTCAGTAGGTGGTGGAGGGACAAGAAATGACACATAAAGCTGAGCCATTAAGAGTTTGGCCTGGGGAGTCAAAATAACCTCAAAAAATTGGGGTGGCATATTTTTTAAATAAGAGACAAAAGTCTTGAGCAAGGCAATAGGTGCCATAGAGGTGGTGGGCATGGAAGATGGCAAGGTAGAGAAATTTTTCAATGGAGGTGCGAGAGAGGAAGATGATAGAGAAGTAGTTGAAGAAGAGGAATCAACCATGACCATAGATGTAGTGGGAGAGGCGGAGGTGAGGTGGACAGAGATGTCCACAGTGGGAAAGGATGATACAAGGAAAGATGGAGGAGTGGAAGAGGATGGTGTGGTGGTGGCCTGTGAAAGTGCAGAGGTGGTAGGTGGAGGTGATTGTGGTTGCTCTTCTTCCTCAGGGGGTGATGATTCTTCTTAAATGGGAGGCATGTTAGGAATGAAGGTTCCTATTCTCTTGGGCTTCTTAGGTGGCCTCTACCCATCAATTGATTATCTAGTGTACACTTTTTGTTTAGGTTTCTGCTCTAACACCTCTTTTCTCTTCTTTGATCTGGTGATAGGTGGAGACTTAGAAACCTCATTTGAATAACCCACACTAGTGTCACTATCGGTCTCAATCTCAATATCATCTTCTAACTCTCCATATTTCAACTCCACACCCTGCTACTACAATTGATCCATTTTATCATCCAACCATTTCTTGTTTCTTTATTCTATCAGGCATGTGAAAGTATCTAAGTTCTTGAAATCTGGCTCAGTCCAATCAATTACTGGTAATGGCACTTTATCTAGAGCATTATATCCCTCATCTAGGGTGTTTTCATCATTGACCACTTGATCGGGAACTAGAAAAAAAACAATATATTTTAGAAAATTTGCAGTCATTTGCATGTAGTGTCTTCTCCTAACCTCATGATCATTTTCATAGTTCACCCAAAAGTATTCAATATGGGGCCTGTAGGCATATTGCCTTCCAACTTGCTTTATCAACTTTCCTAGAGGGTTCAGGCCTCCTTGCTCTGTATGTAGCTCCAAGTTATATTTTGCAAGTTCCTTTTCTGAATTTTCTACACATGGGGCAGTGGGACACAAATATACTCCTTGACCAAATACTATGGGGTATGGAACCCCAACATAGTGTTTCTCATGCATCAATGAATTGGCTATTTGCAGTTGGCTAGTGAGCTCTAGCAAGATTATCCTATCATTGGGGTATCTTGGAAAACAATATGGAAACCTTGAGAACCCCTCTACCCTTATGTAGGTAAACTTGGGGAACTAAATGAACCAGTACCCAAAATTTTTAACCAACACCTTTGCATTGTGAGACATCCTTCTATGGTAATCTTTTGATAGGGTTCGTACAATGTGCATTATGAATGCATCATTGACCCGTCTATAATCCCTCTTATAGTTCATGTATTGCATTTTTGGGTAACAATTGTAGAGTGGCGTCTACCCTTTCTTTTTCCCTAATTCGCCGACACAATTCAATCCCTTATATGGAAAAGTACCTACCAAAAGATATACAATGTAATAGGTCATATAAAACTCCCTTGTCTTTTTCACGGAAACAAACTGATTATGCAAATTGTCACTGATTACTTTGGCCCAGTGGAATTTAGTTTTATCCCGAAGGATTTCTTCCATGAAGTACCACATCCATTTCTCGAAGACGGAGGAAGTGCAGAGTCCCATTACTTTGGCCCAGTGGAATTTAGTTTTATCCCGAAGGATTTCTTCCACGAAGTACCACATCCATTTCTCGAAGATGGAGGAAGTACAGAGTCCCATTACTCTGCTCAAGAGCGTTATGAGGTCATTGACCTCCTCCATGAAGTCACTCTAATATAGCTTTTGAGGAACTTTATTAGCTTTGCCTCTCTACTTGAGCAACCATGTCTATTTTATGGTTCTTTTGCAGCCGGTGGGGTCAGCTTTCTACACATTTAACGCATATTCTTTCTCAGTCTTTTCCATCTTGTCAAACAAAGGGATCCTAAATGTTCTCCTGATTGACATAGGGGTCAAATCAGCTAGCACTCTTCCATCCACAATCACTATTCTTCTAGTTTGTGGGTGATAACATTCTTTGCATGCAAAGATCAACTCCAGGCTAACTGGGGCTGGAGAGAAACTTGTTGCTTTGGAAATTCCACTCTTTTTTACTTTCTAAGCTTCCTCAATTTTTGGGTTGACTAGGACCTATTGTCTGAATTCGTCTATGCTTATGTAACCCAAATCTGTATCTGACACCTTGTCCCAATTTGAGGTAATCTTTGAGCTGCACTCATCCCCATGGAACTTGTACTTCATTTTATCCTTTTATTTGTGTCCTCCCATAGATTTCGTGCTCTTCTTACCCTTATTAGTTTTCTCAGCTGGTTCCATAAATCCTGCACAAAGGATGCATAGTAAATGCCTTGATAAATCAAGAGAGAAAAATGCTAGTTAAATCATGCTTAAATGTCATAAAATTCATCCATATACCTCAATGAGATCATTACATTTATTGAGTTCCATAATTTTATGCTCATTTGCAAGTTTCATAACTTTGTGAGTTTGATAGTGTGGGTTTTCGTCCCACAGAAGCCTTCAGTGTTAATACTATAAAAATAGCTCAAAGGACATGGGAACCCGCATATGAAATTCCACAATAACCCTTCCACATTTACAAAACTTTAAGTTCTTTTGATGCAAGTTCATTACGTCACATGTGAAATGCAAAATGAAGTGTTTTGGGATTAGTTCAATTGGTCAAACTTGCTTCTTAGGCTCATGCAGAAAAATATGGTACAGAAACCACCGCTCAGAAAGTTGCTTCAGTTCTACCACTAATAATGGCCTTGATGTTGGATGTTGTGGTTTTTTTTCTAATATGTGGTTGTCATTGATTTCAACACTATTAGCATTAATGTTTTAGAAGTTGTATATGTTGAGGATATTGAGAAAATTGTAATAAGTTGCAGGTTGTCATTGGTGAAGTGAAGTTTAGTCGATTGGTTAGTCTAGTATATTGATGATCAGAGGTTATGGATTAAATGGTTTCTTTTCAAGTATATCTATTTTATCCACGTTAAGTTTTAGAGATCTACGTGAAGATTTGTTTGTGTTATGAAGATTTGTATTCTGACAGTTTTTATGTTGCTTCAATTGATGTTTCTGAATGAAGGTGATGTGATTTTAGTAAGTTCAGTTGTTGCAGATGCTTCTCTAGTGATTCATGATGTTTTTGGATGTTTCTAGATCATGCTCTATCTATGTTGCACGTCTGCATTGATCGTTGTGCTCGTGATTCAAGATTTTCTCTTGTGTGTTCATGTTTTTCATGTTCTTGGCTGACAGGGTGTTGTAGCGTGTTGTGGATCTTCGAGGAATAATTTTTGAAGGTGGTCCATGTTTGAGAATTTTATTTTGGTTCTTCACTATGTTGTGGCTGACCTTGGTTGATTCACATTAATAATCTTTAATGTTTTGGGCCAACAGTTTGTATTCATTTTATTATTTCATTAAGGTTGACATGTAGCAATGTAATTTCTTTTTGTGGATATATATAAGAAATTGTTTATACCATTAGAATGCATGGTGTGCATGAATAATGTTATAAATATTTTTAAGGCATAGAAGAGTGTGAAGAAGAGTGAAGAAGTGTTCATGTGCTTAACCGGAACTGTAATCAGGGATTGGCATATGCTATTTTTCTCAATTCAAATTTTGTGGATGTAATCCAAATCTTTGTAAGACATTGTGTCTTCCTTTTGTAATTGAGCAGTGAGCTCTAGGCAGTGCGCCTGAATGCATGTGCATTCCCCATTTATATTTCTTTATACTTTTAACAGGGTATAATCTTGTGGAATGACCTCCACCATGGTTTTCCCCTAACAGGGTTTCCACGTAAAAAAATTCTTGGTGTTGTGTGTGTTTCTGATGTGTTATTGATTCATGATTTCATGGTTATTGATCAGATCTGAGAATAAGGTTAATAAGTTGAAATAAGTTTGAAATTTTGTGACAACTGATTCACCCCCCTCTCAGTTGCCTGCGCTTGTGTTGCCAACAATTGGTATCAAAGCAGGTTCCTTGGAAGAATTTTAATAGCTTAAGGTGATCCAGGATGACAACATACAAGAAGGATAGTCTAAGATTTGATGGAACAAATTACTCTCTGTGGAAGACTCAAATGGAGTACCATCTAAGATGCATTGGTGAACCCTACTGGAGCATTACAAGCAATAGGTATGTTATTCCTCAGAATGGTCCTACTACTGCTGAGATTAGGGATATTGAGCACAATATCAAGGCTAAGGAAGCATTTTTTAGTGCTTTGACTAATTCTCAGATGACAAATATTATGGATCTGAAGACTGCTTATGAGATCTAGAAAAAGTTGGAAACTTTGTATGAAGGTGATGCTAATGTGAAGATTGTTAAGCTACAAAGTCTAAAAGGGAAATATGAAATGTTGAGAATAGGTGATGATGAGGACATTACTACTTTCATGCAAAGAGTGAATGAACTTGTGTGTGGTATCAGATGTGTTGGTGGATAGTTGGAAGAATCAGAAATTGTTGCTAAAGTGCTTAGATCCTTTCCTATTGCATACAAAGTCAAAGCTATTACTATTGAAGAGCTCTAGACTGTAATAAATGTAACCAAAGACATGTTGATTGGTAAAGTTACTGCTTTTGAGTTGAGTGAATTTGGTGATGCTCTTCCTAAGATAGAATTTGCATTCAAAGCTACTACCTTCGGGAGAGATAAACAAAGATATGATCCAGGAGAAAGTAATTCTAGAAAGGTATTTAAGTATGAGGAGGAAATGAGAGAGATTGAAGAAGAGGAGATAAAGCTAGAGGATCTTGAAGCACTTATTGTCAAAAGAGAAGCCAAAGGAGAAGGTAAGTATAAAGGAAAATTTCCTATTAAATGTTTTTCTTGCAATAAGATAGGTCATTTTGCATCAAGGTGTCTGAAAAGAGTCCCTAAGCCAAGACATAACAAGCCTAGATTTCAAAGAAAGTGATATTATGTTGTTGATGAAGGTGTGACAGATGATGAATCTGATAGAGGGAATGCAAGTGAGGATGAATGGGTATTTATTGTTATCAAGGAAAATGATCCAACCCCTATTAAATCTGTTAGTTGCTCAAATCTGGAGAAAGCCCTAGCTGCTCAAGTTGAAGAGAAAGATGAATGGGTGATTGGCATTGGATGCTCTCATCACATGATAGGTGATAAAAGAAAATTTATGAACCTGGAAAATTATGATGGTGGTGTTGTAAGATTTAGTGATGAGAAAGCAGGTGTAATCTGTGGCAGAGGATTCATTGCTCTTGATGGTAATAATAATACTAATGATGTTCTTTATGTGGAAGGTTTGAAGCATAATCTCTTGAGTGTTAGACAAATGGTTGACAAGGGTTACAATCTTCAATTCAAGAATGGTAAGTGTAGAATATTGGGAAGTTCTGGAAATGTGATTGCTTTAGGTACAAAAACAAAAGGTAACATCTTTCACCTAAATGTTGCTAGTAAAAGTTGTCTAATTTCTCAAGTTGATGAAAGTTCGATGTGGCATAGGAGAATGTGCCATGTAAAATTTGACAATATTGTTAAGATAAGTTCCACTCAGGCAGTGAGAGATCTTCCTAAGTTGGTAGATCCTACTAATACTATATGCAAGGAATGTCAGTTAGGGAAGCAAACTAGAATTTCATTTCGGAGCAAACATCATTGTTCAAAAGAAGTGTTGGAGCTTGTTCATACTGATTTGTGTGGTCCTTCTAGAATCATAAGTTTACAAGGAGATGGGTACTTCATGTTACTTATTGATGATTACTCTAGATTGATGTGGGTTCAGTTGATTTAAGGAATTTAAGAACCTTGTAGAAAATCAAACTGGAAGAAAAATAAAATGCTTAAGGATTGATAATGGTGGTGAATTCTATTCTGATGAATTTGAAAGATACTGTAAAGACCATGGAATTAAAAGACACAAGACTACACCTTATACTCCACAGCAAAATGGAGTTGCAAAAAGGTTCAATAGGATAGTGATGGAGAGAGCACGAACTATGCTCAGTAGTGTTGGCTTGGAGGAGAAGTTCTAGGCCGAGGCTGTATCTACTGCATGTTACCTAATTAATCATTCTCCAAATTCTGCTCTTGTTGATAAAACACCTTTGGAAGCATGGTCTGGTAAGAAGCCCTCTCTTAGACATGTTTGTGTTTTTGGCTGTGAGGCATATTCTCATGTGTCGGATGTGAAGAGATCTAAACTGGAGAACAAGGCTGTCAAATATATTTTTATTGGCTCTAGTGCTGTCATAAAAGGATACAAGCTTTGGAATCCTGATACAGAGAAGGTTGTATACAGCAGAAGTGTAATCTTTCGTGAGCTAAAACCTTCCACTTTGGATCTGCTGTCAGAGACAAAGTCAGAAAATAATAAGGATGTAGCATTAATTCCTCCTACACCAGAGAAAGAGGAATTGAGAATTCAAAATGTATCTAAAATTGAGGAGAGATCAAACAGTTCTGAAAGTTCTAAAGAAGAAGAACCTCAGCCTCAGCAAGTGAGGAGGTCAACCCGTGAAAGAAAACAACCAGATAGGTATGGGTTTTCTTTGATTGATTCTACTTGTGCCTATGCTTTAATTTCTAGCATTGATGATCCTAGGACTGTGAAAGAGGCATTTAAAATGTCTGATTCAGACTCTTGGTTGGAAGCCATGAATGAAGAGATGGCATCATTAGATAAGAATGAAACCTGGAGTCTGGTGCCCTTGCCTAGAGGCAGAAAGGAAGTTGGCTGCAAATGGGTGTTTAAGAAGAAAATTGGTTTGGATGGCAGTGTAGAAAAGTACAAGGCAAGACTGGTTGCAAAGGGTTATTCCCAAGTAGAGGGAATCGATTATGGGAAAATATTTTCTCCTGTAGCAAAGCTGACATCTATCAGATTTCTTTTGTCACTTGCAGCAACGTATGACTTAGAGGTCGAACAGATGGATGTGAAGACACATTTCTTCATGGTGATCTTGAAGAAGAAATCTATATGTCCCAGCCTGAGCACTTTGTTGAGAAAGGTAAAGAAAAACTGGTATGCAAATTAAAGAAGTCTATGTATGGGTTAAAGTAGTCACCTAGAATGTGGTACCAAAATTTGATACTTTTGTATTGTCTTTGGGATTTGTGAGATCAAAATCTAATCACTGCGTATATTATAAAGATGAAAGTGATCAAGTACTTGTTATTGCTCTCTATGTTGATGATATGTTGTTCATAGGCAATAGTAAGCTAATGATTTCTGATCTTAAGTCTCAATTGTCCGCTAAGTTGAAATGAAGGATCTTGCAGCAAGGTATATTTTGGGGATGGAGATAACCGGGAGGAAGAATAGAAAACTATGGCTCAGTCAAAGTAAGTATATCGAACTGTTCTTGAGAGATTTTGTATGAATGATTGCAAATAGCTAGTGGTTCCAGTCATGCAGGGAATGAAGCTATCTATTGAGGACTATCCAAAATCTCCTACTGAGATGGAGGACATGACCAGTGTACCCTATGCTAGTGTGGTTGGCAGTCTCATGTATGCAATGGTGTACAAGGACATTGCCCAAGCATGGGAGTTCTTAGTCGATTTATGGCTAATCCAGGGAAGAACGCATTGGGATCTGGAAGAGAGTGTTTAGATATTTGAAGGGAACTTCAGATTTTGCTTTGTGTTACCATGGGAACTTGGTTGAATCACAGAGGACTCTCAGCATTCGTGGTTATGTAGATTCTGATTGGGCGGGGACATTGACAACAGGAGGTCCACCTAGTGGATACATTTTCATGTTGAATGGTGGTGCAGTGAGTCGCTTTGTCCACTACGAAGGCTGGATACATGGCAGCTACACATGCTTGTAAAGAAGCAATTTGGTTGAAACGTTTTTGTTCTAACATTGGTTTTGATGCAGGTAAAATAACTATTTTTTGTGACATTCAGAGTGCAATTTGTCTAGCAAAGAATCCAACTTTCCATGCCAGGACGAAACATATTGATGTACAGTACCATTTTGTATGAGATATGGTTGAGGATGGAAAGGTCAGTTTGGAAAAGGTTGATACTCTGGAGAATGTTGCAAATTCATTGACGAAGCCAGTGAGCATAGACAAGTTCAGGTGGTGTGCAGTTCAATGGGCCTTAGTGCCCATGATTTTCAGTAAGTTATGTTGTGCTTTGGAGGTGCCTGTGTGATCTTCGTCAAGTGGGAGATTGTTGGAAAAGTATGCCTCAATCATCATAGGTTGAAACCTCCATTGGAGCAAAGTCGGTATGACATCTATCATGTCTGGCTGACTAGCAGCTTTGATACATTCTGTTATTGAACAGATCGTTGTGACCTTGCAGAAGTCTTGTCGAATGCTTATTCTTTGGAGCCTTCACTGTGACATAGTGTATTCACTATGACCTCTTATCGCGTGGAGTTCTTTGGCCGACAAGCCATTCAATCATAAATCGGGGAGACTCATGATGACTACGGGCTTCGGGATAACCTATGTTGGTTTGGTGAGAAGTCTTAGCGAACAGTGAAGGTCACGCCAACGGGGACACATCCAAACATTCATCGGAGTAACTCAAGCAATCGGGGAAAGGTCTTGGTGAGTGTTAAGTCTTGCTGACTGGTTGATGTTCGGTGTAACACAAAGGATCTCGGGGAGATCTCTTAGCAGTTGATGGATGTCTTGCCAATAGTCAATGGCTATCGGGGTAACCTGAATGATCTCAGGAAGAAGTCCTAGCAAAGAATGTAAGTCTCGCCGATGATAAGGGATCTTTGATATAACTCTTGGCAACGGATGAACACTTTGAGGTAAGTCTTGGAGTTTGGTATGTTCTCTCGGTGAAAGATGTAAGTCTTGCCGACTATTCTTTGGAGCTCGATATGACTTGTGACTTCGGTATAACCTTTGGTGACTCGCTATGATCTCCTGGCGAAAGCGATAGGTCTGGGCGACTGCTTGGTGTTTCGGCGTAACACTGAAAGCTCGATAGAACATGTTGGTGATAATGATATATCTTAGCAACATCGATATGAAGGTTATGTGGCATCGGCAAGACACTATTAGTGTCTCACCGAGATGCCTACACAGTACGAATTCTGTTGATCGATTGATCGTCCTATGTGGAGTCTCGTGGACCAATAGGAGAAGCCGAATCTGAACAGTTGGAAGATTGTTTGTTGCGATGGTTCTATGAGGAAGTTTGACAAATAGAGATCGACATGGATATAATCGGTGATTGCAGATGGTGATCGATTGGTTGGTTTGAAGGTTGATTCGATAGATTGTTGTATGATCAGTAGATGTATTCTAATCTGTAAAGGTTGTAACTTGAAAGTTTTTGTTCAAAGATTGTTCATGGTGAATGCTGTTGTAAACAAACATCAGAAAGATAAGTCTGAAACTTGTATGTAATCTTTATTACTGTAATACAAAGTGACTTCTCTTGGTGTGGTGGGTTTTTCTCCCGAAAGGGTTTTCCCACGTATATCTGGTGTTCCTGTGTGTTTTTCAAATACTTTGTTTCTATTATTTACTTCATAGTGCATCTTAGTTGAACTGTAATTGAAAAATTAAAAGTATATCTACATTCTTCTCTGAGGTATTGACGTTAGGAGAATTGTTTTCGCATCTGATTTTCCTTACATGTTTACCTCCTCAACTGGGTACAAGTCAAAGGTGATACTGGTAAGACCCCTTTTGAGCTATGGACTGGTCATAAGCCTACTGTTAGATATTTCAAAATCTTTGGGAGTAAATGCTATATCAAAAGAGATGATGAGATAGGAAATTTTGATGCTAGGAGTGATGAAGGAATCTTTCTTAGTTCTTCTACTAAGAGCAAGGTCTACCAGTGCTACAATAAGAGATTGAGGAAAGTAGTTGAAATTAAAAATGTCAAGGTTGATGAAGACATAACTAGACCATCCAGAACCTATGGATATGATTCAGATGATCAGAATAACAATTAAATTATAGGAAAGAAAGTTCAAACTCAAAATCAAGTCCAAATCATTCTGATGAATCAAAAAAATCAAGAGGAAGGAACTAGTGAAAGTGCAGAAGAGAGATCACAAGAGCCAAAAGTTTAAGAACATCCTAAGACTCCAAGGTATGTAAGACAAAATCATTCAGAAGATGAGGTTATAGGTGATAAGAACAAAGGTGTTCAAACTAGGAGGAAGATTGCAGAAGAATACTATTTGATTTCAAAGACTGAGCCTAATAATGTGAATGAAGCATGCAAAGATGAACATTGGGTAGAAGCAATGAAAGAAGAGCTATAACAAATTGAGAAGAATAATACATGGATTCTTGTTCCTAGACCTAAGGACAAAAATTTAATTGGAACTAAATGGGTCTTTAGAAACAAGTTGAATGAGCAAGGTGGAGTTATTAGAAACAAAGCAAGATTGGTGTGTAAAGGATATTCCCAGATGGAAGGAATTGACTTTGAAGAAACTTTTTCCCTTGTTGCTAGGATTGAAGCTGTGAGACTATTTCTTGCTTATGTTGCTTACAAAAACTACAAGGTTTATCAGATGGATGTCAAGTCAGCATTTCTAAATGGCAAACTAGAAGAAGAGGTGTATGTAGAGCAACCTGATGGATTTCAATTGACTGATCAAGGAGATATGGTTTGTCGGTTGAAGAAATCATTGTATGGACTTAAGCAAGCCCCAAGAGCATGGTATGATAGATTGGACAAGTATTTGTTGAAGCATGGATTCAATAAAGGTACTAATGATAGTAATTTGTATTTCAAGATTGATGATGATAAAGATTTGATTGTTGAATTCTTTGTTGATGATATCATTTTTGGAGGAGATGATAGTCTGTGCATGAAGTTTTCTAATGAGATGCAAAATGAGTTTGAGATGTCGATGATTGGTGAGATGAAATTATTTTTTGGATTGCAAATTACTTAGTTAGATAAAGGGATTTTCATATCTGAGTCCAAGTATGTGAAAGAACTGCTAAAGAAGTTTGGTATGGAAGATTCAAAGCCAGTTGGTACACCTATGGTGATCGGATGCAAGTGCACACAAGATGATTATTCTCCAAAAGCAAATCAGACTAGATACAAATTGATGATTGGTGGATTACTTTACTTGACTCAAACTAGACCGGATATCATGTATGATGTATGCATTGTTGCAAGATTTCAAGCTGATCCTAAGGAATTTCATGTAACTAATGTGAAGAAAAAATTTAGATACTTGAAGGGGACACTTGATTTTGGGCTATGGTATCCTAAAGATGATGATCTTACTTTGAGTGTTTTTATTGATGTTGATTGGGCAGGTGATGTGGATGACAGAAAGAGTTCTAGTGGTGGTGCATTTTTCTTGGGTAAGAAGTTGATTTCATGGTTAAGTAAGAAGCAGAATGCCATTTCTTTATCTGCTACAGAGGAAGAATACATTGTTACTATTAACAATTTTACTCAACTATTGTGGATGAAGTAGATGTTGAAAGATATCAGAGTTGTGTATGATGAGCCCATTGCTATGTTATGTGATAACTCAAGTGCAATTAACATTTCTAAGAATACGGTGGTGCATTCAAAAACCAAGCATATGTCTATCAAGTTTCACTTTTTGAGAGATAAGGTGAGTGAAAAGGAAGTCAGACTAGAGTATGTGCCTACTAAGGAACATATTGCAGATATCTTTACAAATCTGTTGCCTAAGGATAATTTTGAGTATCTCATAGGGAAGCTAGGGGTGATTACCCCTCCTAATAAGAACTAATATGCATTAACTTGCATCAATCCATGAATTTCGTGGTCATATTTTGATCTCGATTGATGTTGTGGTGGCTGCTACTCAGGGGGAGTAGTCATATGTTCAGATATGTGGTTTAGAGCTTGTGTGGAGAAAATAGATCTTTTTCATTGATGTCAAAGGGGGAGAAGAGTCGTGTGAAAAACTATGAATTATCCAAGAAGAGTTGTTGAGGAGAAAAAGAGTCAGAACCTAAGGGGGAGTAAGTGTTGAAGATAGTTGTGTTGATGGTGTTTTTCACATCATGTGTTGCCATCAATTCAGAAGGGGGAGATTGTTGGATGTTGTGGTTGTGTTGTTGATATGTGGTTGTCATTGATTTCAACACTATTAGCATTAATGCTTTAGAAGTTGTATATGTCGAGGATGTTGAGAAAATTGTAATGAAATAAGTTGCAGGTTGCCAATGGTGAAGTGAAGTTCAGTCGATTGGTTAGTCCAATACATTGATGATCAGAGGTTGTGGATTAAAGGGTTTCTTGTCGAGTATATCTAGTTTATCCATGTTAAGTTTCAGAGATCTATGTGAATATTTGTTCATGTTATGAAGATTTGTATTATGAAAGTTTTTGTGTTGCTTCAGTTGATGTTCCTGAATGAAGGTGATGTGATTTTAGTAAGTTCAGTTGTTGTGGATGCTTCTCTAGTGATTCATGATGTTTATGGATGTTTCTAGATCGTTCTCTACCTGTGTTGCACATCCGCATTGATCGTTGTGCTCGCAATTTGAGATTTTCTCTTGCGTGTTCATGTTTTTCATGTTCTTGGCCGACAAGGTGTTGTAGCATGTTGTGGATCTTTGAGGAATAATTTTTGAAGGTGGTTTGTGTTTGAGAATTTTATTTTGGATCTTCACTATGTTGTGGTCGACCCTGGTTGATTCACATTAATAATCTTTAATGTTTTGGGCCGACAGTTTGTATTCATTTTATTATTTCATTAAGGCCGACATGTAGCGATGTAATTTCTTGTTGCGGATATATATAAATGATTGTTTATACCATTTGAATACATGGTGTGCATGAATAATGTTTTAAATATTTTGAAGGCATAGTAGAGTGTGAAGAAGAGTGAAGAAGAGTGAAGAAGGGTGAAGAAGTGTTCATGTGCTTAACCAGAACTATAATCAGACATTAGCATATGCTATTTTTCTCAATTCAAATTGTGAATGTAATCCAAATCTTTGTAAGATAGTGTGTCTTCCTTTTGTAATTGATCAGTGAGCTCTAGGTAGTGCGCTTGAATGCATGTGCATTCCCCATTCATATTTCTTTATACTTTTAACAAGGTATAATCCTGTGGACTGACCTCCACTATGGTTTTTCCCCTAACAAGGTTTCCATGTAAAACAAAATTGGTGTTATGTGTTTTTCTGATGTGTTATTGATTCATGCTTCCATGGTTATTGATCAAATCTAAGAATAAGGTTAATAAGTTAAAATAAGTTTGAAATTCTATGACAACTAATTCACCCCCCTCTCAGTTGTCTACCCTTGTGTTTCCAACACTTGAGGCTATGGCGTTCCGCAAATGGAGTTCTGCCTCTCAATCTCCGCAATGACTTTAAACTTGACAAATTTGGTTTAGCATGCTGAGAATAGGATGGAGGATCATGTTTGATCACCTTTCTTGGGAACTTTGATTAATGTAAAAACTTTTTATGTGGGTTTCACTCATGTGGATGTCATCAAGTGTTTGGTAGTAAAGAGATAGCTCTGGGCTTACAAAAATCCACAAGCGGCCACCCGCATGTAAAAACCCGTAAAGGCTTGGACTTAGATATAGTGAGTTGGATTTCATCCAAGAATCAATTTGGCATGTGGGAAGCAAAATTGGAGTTGGCTTTGAGCCTTGGGGTGACAATTAGGGTGATGCAGGAATGACTAAGGAAAAATCCACCAAGGTAGGTTTCGTTAGGTGTTAAGTATTTGGGAACGATCAGGGAGTGGCGTTCCGTGAATAGAGTTCTGAATGACGAAACTGACATCATGTTTTTATGTGGAATTCTCATTTTCATTAAAACTGACAGTGTTATAACTGATGCTTATGTCACTGAAATTGGGCACTGAATGTATGCGGAAAGCATGAGGGTGGAAGCCACCAACCAGAGCGCCATTTATGACGACTGGAGTTGGATTCCCTTCCACCTATGACATCCCGCAAGGAATGACCTGCACAGACCTTGGACTTAGTGATTTTATGACTTTGGTTTGACACTTGTGGAAAATTTTGAGGCGGAAGCCACCAATGGGAAAGTCATTTTGATTTTGTCATTAACAATGGCTTAGGTTTCGTGGCCTTCCACCAATGATGTTCCATGAATAGAACTCCACATGGGCTTAAGTCTTATCTATTTTGGTTGATATGTTCACAGAAAATGTGTGGGAAATATCCACCAGCCAGGAGGATGATGGTATTTTGTCATTGGAAACAACTTAGGCTAAACAGACCCCTTCCAGTAGAATTCTACACGAGGGAATCTGCAAGGGCTAAAATTTAAAGCACTTTCTCCTTTTAGAAAACTTTGATAGTGATGGTCTGAGTGTGGGAATGGGAAGAGCGGGGGATGCATTCGTTTATGCCATTTCATAACAACACCTCAAAGGCAGGTCCCCCCAAATGAAGACCCGCACCATCTTAACATTTGGAGGTTTTGAGGTCTAGGGTTTACTGGCTTTTGTTAAGCTAGGGCCTCAAATTAAATTCTATGATTTTAATGACTCCTACAACCTAGAAACCCTAAGAAAACTCAACAACATAGAGACAAGAAGGGTATTCGAGCTCATACCTTCTGTTGTGCAAGTGGAGGAGGTAACTGATGCTTCAGTTTTCAACTCCTTTCGTGCATGCAGCAGTTTCCTCAACTCCTCAAATTTCAAATAATCGAGTGAAAATGATAGGTCAACAACCTCTATTTATAAACCTACATGCCATTAATGCGAGAATTTATCGTAGGAGACTTGAAAAGTGTCCTACGTACAATGTGGAAGTATGAGTAGCGGGTGTCAGAGTGTGAACGGCCATAGGGAAAAATGAGGTTCAGATGTCATAAAGGACGATGAAGTAGAGATGGAAAACTACAAACAGAAACCCGTAGTGCAGTTTCCACATACGACAAAAGGGGGTGCGGCTTCTGCATGGAGGAAACCCACAAATATTTTCCCACAAAAGCTTGAGACTTCCTAAAACTTTGGAAAATGATCAAAAATGCTAATATTTTGCAATTTCAAGGCACTTTAGTCAATTAGGTCCAAAAGTAGGGGCACAAAAAAAAGGCGAACGTGAACCAACTCGACAGAGACAAAACAAAAAGAGGGGGTCCCCAATCCAAGTGGGGCATGTGTGCAGAAGGCACAACAACACCCTTTATATTTGAAGTTCATTTTTATCATTCCCTTAGGCCTTCATGCATTTACAACTCATAGAAAACATAAATGCATGATACAAACTAATTAAAAGAACATGTGAGAATATGCACTTATTGTTTTTCATAAATAGAGATCTTGAATCATGAATGATTCAAATTGGGAAAATGGTTAAATAAATATCATGTCTTATTACCCCACATGGATCACAATGAGTTACAAAATCCTACTACAATAAGATACCATTAGAATTGCAAATATCTATCAGTATATATAGCCCACATCTAATTTATCCATGTCACCTAAGGGCATAGATGATCCATAAAACTATAAAATTTATAGATATTAGAGTAAGACAACATAGAAACACCAATTAATGTACACTCAAAAGCAAGAAAAATCAACACTAATTTAGTAATAAATAAATTGAGACAATAAGAGATAATAATGTAGATTCTTCAAAACTCAAACACATGAGTAAACCTATATTCAATTTGTTGCAAGCCCATAATAGAGTAACTAATGTTTAGGGAACCATCAAGTAAACTATGAAAGTGTTAAGAGAACAAATACATATTAACACATATATATTGAGAAGGCTAAAAATAACCTCCTCAAACCATACATGAAAACTTCCAACTATTTAACATTTAAAAATACCCCCATTGGATTTATACTCTAAAAAAAGTCTTCATACAAATCTACAAAAACATAGATTTTAATTAAACATGTAAAACCTACAAAACCATCCACGTCAAAAAAAATTGTAAATTTGAATCAATTTTCCATCTAGAATACCCACAAGTCTAAAAATATCAAAAAACAATAAAACAATTTCTAATAGAAAGGGCTAAAATCAAGAATCCAATATAAGTAAACCTACTGTAGTAAATAAAATCAATTCTCTCCTATGTATCTAAAGAGACAAATTTAGGCACCCAACATAAGAACTCTATTGCACATGACCAAAAATTACCAGACTATCTTGATACAAAATATAAGGAAAAATTCCCTATATGCACCTCCTATTTAATAATATTTACTAACAAATTAATTTATACACATAACTATTCCCATATAGTGGAATCAAGACATAGATGTATTTCCCGCATGAACCCTTACAGGAAAGAAATATAGATTTTATATCTAATTAAATTATAGTAGCAGAATGGAATTTAAATTAACATTATATGATCTTCCAACTTCTTATACACATCACACTAAGGTTTACACATAGCAATAGAGTTCTTATGTTGGTATTTTTTAATCAAGATTAGCTTTATGATACATATTTTGATAATAAAAAAAAATATAGTGATCAATAGCATGACTTTACAAATCCAAGGTGCATATTTACAATTCAGCTTGACTTTAACAAATTTGTTCATTTACAATCAATCTGAGGAACCATATGAGTCTTCTCTAATCTTTATTGTGTCAAGTATTGCCTCATGGATAGACTCATGAACTTTCCACAAGATCTTGTTCAATGGTATACCCCTATATTTGATCAAATGAACATTGGATGCCACAAAATTTTTGAGTAATGAAGAATCTTCTGATACATGTCAAAGTCCTCAAACAACTAAACATCAAACTTCTTAATTGGGTACCTTCTAAGCCATGTTCTAGTAACAACCACTGACCTTGTAGGATATTTCTCCATCTATAACAAGGGCCTCCAATTTATTTTTGGCCTCAACACAATGACACAAAATAACTACATAAACATACCTTGCATTGATATGTGCATCCAATTAGATGGATTTATTCAACATTACAAGAAGACTACAAAGAAAGGTAAAATTATGAATTTCTTAAACAATGCAAGTAGATATTACTTGGTTAAACTAGATCTAATACATTATCAAAGTCAACTAATGATTCCATCTCTATGATTTGTAGTGTTGTTGGGATTTGATGCATCTCAAGTGGACTTACACTTCTTAATCACCATTCATCAACCCACTCCTTTGACTCACACTCATTCCAAACTTTCTCTATAAATGAATAAAAAAAGCATACCATCTTCCATGTATGGATACTCCATGAAACTACATTGGAGCTTCTAAAAGAGTGCAGATCACTCGATCTTTTCAATGTACAACAATCCTCATATTTTGCAATGTTAGTATCATCAACCAACTAAAAAAATCTATGAACTAAAGACTTACCTTCATTACTTGGACCTATTGTAGCATTACACCACTTGACAATAGATTTCGCATCTGTCAGCTTTGCATTGTCTTTGTACTTTAACTATTCTCATGTTAAGGCTCTTTTAATACATGCTCTTGCACCATCATGCTCCCCCTTTCCATGCCCAGCCTCAGAGAAATTACACATATGTTGAACACTAGTGATCTTATGCACCATGTTCAATCTAGGAGTTCTTGAATTGTGATGTACAATTATCTAACCATATGATATGCTGACGAAATGATATGCTCCTACTAGCCAAATCACAATAAAACACTTGAAAGCAACCTTGCATGAACTCTATAGAATGTGTACAATCATCACTAATGTAAAAATGATACCCCCTCAATATCTTTTTTTTGTCCTCTATACTATCACCTACATGGATGAATTTTATATGCGCAAATATAGCAACTTGTGTGGAGCTGTAATATTGTGATTGCACCTCATTTTGTGGCTATAGTGTGTAGTTCTCTGAAAATTCAACAACTAAAGTGATGGTATAAAGTAGAAACGTGTCCTTGCATAACTTGAATTGTGAGTCCAACCATAGAGCTCTATGGGTATACCTTGCATACTTATACACTATATTCTCAATAAAAATTCCCATAAACCGATACATTGGAATCTTTTCACTGACCAATTCACACTTTTTTTCTTCTTTTCCATCTTTTAGACTGTAGGAAACTCTCTTATATTTTCCAAATTCCACTAGTTCATTTCTAATTGCATGTGTACTATCCATATGTTCACAAATTGGAAAATGTTGCAAGCCACCACAATGAACACACGTGTCATCCAAGCATAAGTTCTTGTAAAAAATCTGACCATCCACTCTTTCACATAAAATGATAGATATGAAATCCCTTGAAGATCTAGGCGAAGCCTTTATGTTATATTATTGAAAAACATTTTTAGTTTGCAAATCTACACATATATGTTCATAAACATCATAATGATTATAAAATTATATGTACTCTACAAAAACAAGTTGTTTGTGTGATTTATTTTGACATAAAAGGGACTTAATATTTCAAAATATCTTTGACTAATTTTAATTTGAGGATACATCTCTTGAAATTTGGCAAAAGAAATTATTTGAGTCATCAAAAAAATACTTCAAATGTGGATCACGGAGAGACCCTTGTGTTATTCTTCCAAAATTCTTCAATTAGGGATCTCAAGGCTTCAACAATTGCTTTATCTTTTCATGGTAGTCTACCAAAGAATGCCCATAATTCATTGTTATTTTGATCCTCCACTCTTTGGCACCTTCCCATGGCTCTCATTAGAGATGATCTACTTATTTTCAATGATTTACTTATCTTTGTAATGAGGAAATATTTCTTGGTTTGATTGCTTACCATTGTTGATTTCATGAAACGTTAGGTGGCATTACTATATTTCATGCATGAGGTAGAACCCACACTCTCATATGCACTCATTAAATTCCTTACAATAGATTTCTCACTTGAATCATATGATGTTCTTAGACCAAGAATCTTCATGATGGGCCTAAATTTAATTGCCTCATCATTTCAACAAATAGTTGACATCTTTTGGTCTCATTTAACTTGTCAAAAAATATCTCCATATCCTTAGTATATCTTTGACAAGTGCACTTTAGAATCTTATCAACCATTGGTTTCAAAATATTAGCATCAATATTCAAATACTTGGGATTTATATACAAAACTCTAGGAGGTGTTCTCAAAGGTAGATTTGCCTCAACATTAGAATGTCAACAACAATGGGGATAGATGGCATACCTAAAACTAGAGATGAAAAAGATTGCATACCTTGAAATTGAGACGTAAAAGATGGGGCACCATCAACTTGAGATGTGGAATATTGAATGCTCCAACTTGAGATGTGATTGTTGATGTACTTTTAACATGACATGTCATAGATGGTGTGCCTTCAACTTGACTTGTGGTAGATGACGTGCATCCAACTTTGGGATTCAATTATCTCATTCCACAAAGGTTTTTCATGTGTTTCCTTTGTGATACCAATTCCACATCTCTATTACATTGCATGGATGTTTCATTTTCCTCATTGAAATGAAGGATTTTGGCACCTACTTGCTCTCTATCACTCCTAAGGTTTTTCACCTAAAAGGAGAAAGGTGGGGCCAAAATGCACAATGTTTCATTCAAGATTAATGTAAGGATGAATGGGATATTGATGTGAAGTGTGTGTAGATGTGTTTGAATTCTTACAAATTAAATTAAATGAATGTAAACTACTCCAATACAAGATGTTGGAAAACACAATGTTGATTACAAATATGAACTAGAAACTTAAGAAAATGATAACAGAAACTAATGAGACTTATCAGAGTGCACCTGGAGGTAGATTACTATTACTCGAAGGTTTTGGAATGTTCCAGAAATCACTGTTAATGGCCACTGGGACTGATTTTCCATAGATGCGAATCAGTCCTGCTTCTGGTGAAAACTTCTAGAAACTGGTTTTTGACTGCTAAGAGTTGAATTCTGAGAAAATTAGTTTTCAGGCCTATAGGTGGGACTAATTCGCCATGCATGGTGAATCAGTCCTCCTACAGGAATCTGCAAAGTCGGGACTTGACTCTGTAGGTCTAGATCTACACTTCTGTCTTCTACAGGTGTCTGCTTCGGAAACTATTAGATTCAGGCTTGAAAATGAATTTTTGTTGATATTTTTACTTGTTGAATGAGAAGAAGACTTGAGAAACCTTGCAACTTGATTTTCAATGACTTTCAAGCTTCCAAGAGTCCTAAATCTGTATACAAACAAGACAAAAGAGAAATATGTTAAATGTTAGGGCATGGGGGTTTGCCTTGGTTAAACCCCATTTAGGTAATTAAACCAAAATGATGAAAGGAAGTAATGAAACATGCAAAATGGAATTTATTACCTTTCCATGGTGATTTATCTTGAAATTATGTAGCAATACATGAAGATTCAACCCTTGAATGCTTTAGAAAGCTAACTTGATGACTTCTAATGAAGAAACCCTAACTTTCTTGACTTGGATGAGAAGATAGATGATGAATTAATGATGAGAGATGTAAAAATGAGTTGTTAGATGCAAAATGAGGATAAAAACACTTATTTATAGAAAATTGTGTCTTAGTACCCGATAATACCTCATCACAGGTCGACATGTAGTGAAAATAAACTTTAAATTTCACTTTTTCCCGCTCAAAGGTCAAAATAGGGCTAGATAAGACTCATTTGCCACACATGGTGAATGGGTCCCTCTTGGATGGGACTGATTCACCATGCATGGCGAATGGGTCCCACAGAGCCATTCTGACGACTAAGAAGCTAGGAGATAAGGAAATAAAGTTTAAATTGCAACTTTGTTGGGTATTTGATCAATTTAAGCCTTGAGATGCACAATATGGGGGGCCTATTAGTGATTATGTAAAGGTCAATTAGGGCTTGTGACATAGAATTCAATGTGAAAGTGTGATTAAATACACTTTACAGCACTAAAATGAGGTCCACATAGCCTAGAAAGGCACAAGAACCAATGTGAATGTGTGAGATACATTACAACATTCATTTAACATTAATTTTAAGTTTTAATCCTTCTAGATTGATGTAATAATGTTATTAAACACATTTTGTAATGTTGAAGTAGGGAGAAATGGGTTCATTAAGTCTAGAAAAGCGTGAAAGTATCTTACAACACTTTCACAAGATATCAATAAACACATGTTATTCAATTTGTAAGTGTCCAAGACCTAGTTTGGATGCATAAAATTCCTCACAACACCTAAATCAAGTCCTCATTAAGTCCATTTATCATGAAATATTCCCATGTCAAGCAAAGGGTCCATTTTTCTATGGCACATTTAGCCCCCACTTTAGTGAGAGGATGAACCTACTTCAAACTCACACTAAAGTAGACATTCAAGAGAGGTCTACATGTACCAATGCGAATGACAAAGAATGACAAAGATCAAAGGAGGTGGCCAAGCCCCCAAGATCAAAAATCCTAAGTCAAGCCCCAAAGATTAAAAAAAATCATGCAATGGCAAGGAAGGAGTAAATAGGATGGATCAAGCTTTGATCGTTAATCCAACTAGTTGTGGATCAAATCTAGGTTGTTTGTTTGAAAAAGAGAATGTGTATTCACTCTGGGGTGACAGAACACATGATGTTCTGCCGAGTGAGAAGGCCCAACATACTCACTCTGGGACCACGGAACTAGTTTTCCACGAGGTGAGAAAGCCCAAAAAGGTAATATACATATGTTAGGTTGTATGCACTCACAAACACAAAAGTGGCTATGGGGAAAATTCATGCACTAGTTGGGCTTCCCGCTCAACCATGTCAAAGTTATACCTCCTAATAAATTTAACAAGGTGCCACAAGAAAATGTTCATGAACAAAAAGAAAAGGTACCATAGTCATGCAAGTTACGTTATGCAAGGTGGAAAAAGATGCAAAAATGCAAAAGTGTAAAAGTGTTAAGTGTGAAAGATGTTCAAAGGATTATTGTTCAATTCATGCAAGGTTAGTTGATTAGGGAACATTGTGTCTAATGTCTCCAAGAGAGTACCAATCAAATAATAGTATATTCAAAACTTAGGGGATGCAATGCATCGCATCAGGCCACCAAGAGGAATGTAATATGCTTAGAAAGATCACACTTATGAAGGACATCACACCCAATGTCATCCATAAAGTGACAAACACATCATATAAACCAGAATGCACATGAATTATGGTAATGTATGCCCCCCACTTTAAAGGAATTACTACACATCATTCTATGAGCAATTGCTTTAAATTAGAAGAGAAAGAAGAAGACGTGAGAGCTTACTCAAAAAGCCTTATGCCAAGTCATATGTTTTCAAGAAGCTTCATCATGAAAAGGGGAAGTATGTCACATGTGAGTCAATCTTAAGACATGCCATCCACATCCCAAGCTTGCTCTTCTGTATTCATGAAAAGTTAACGATTAGTCAAAAGAGACAATGACAAGTGACATACGGGGATAATGCTTTCTAACCCTTTGCTCCCACTTAGTGCAGGACAAAGGTGAGCCTGGAATGGATGATGGTATGCTACCCCTTGCAATGGATGTAAAACATGCAATAGTGAGTATGTGATGATCCTACAACTATGGCATGGAAAGGAGCAGCAACTAACATTATTTATGTGGACAAAGAAAAGTCTTGGAAGAGTCTTGTGTGATAGTATTGATGTTGAGTGAAGGTTTGGTGATCTTGGTCAAAGGAGAATAACCAAGACCATGAGTTGTTTGTTGTGTGTTTGGCTCTATAGGGTTGCAAATACCTTGTTCTCAAGAACCACAGCCTTTTCCACTATACCCAAGTTGTTTCATGAGGTCATACCCTTTTCCATAAAGTTGTTTCAGTGCTTTGAAATCAGGTGGTTGTTCAGTGTTGTGTTCGTCAAGGGTTGTGGAGTTTGTGGGAGTGTCAAAATTGATTGAGGCGGATGCTTTTTAAAGGTTATCTGAATTTTGTGTTGACATGATGGTTGGTTGTTGTTGTTTCTCATCTTTCTTTTGTGTGACTATTTATTCGCCCATAAATGATGGTGTGAAGTCTAAGGATCCCAAATTGTCACTGAATAATTTAGATGGTGATCCCTCATCGTTGTGTTCAATTTCAAGAGGATCTATGTTAGATGTTGGAATCAATGTTTTCAAAGGACTTGTAGCTCCTTTTTCAAGGTGCAAGCAACTTTCAGGCTTAGGATTTGCTTCAACTTGATAAATTTTATTGTTATAGACATATTTCATTATACGATGGAGGGTGGAAGGCACTACATTCATCTCATGAATCCATGGTCTGCCTAAAAGAAGTTTGTACAAAAGATCATAAGGCATGACATGAATAGGAGTTTTCAAAGTAACCACCCCAACCATAATAGGCAAAGTGATTACACTGAGCGGTTTCTTGGTTGTATTATCAAATCCTTGAATAGAGACAGAATTGGGTATTATTTGTGACCTGTCAACATGTAATCGATCAAGGAGACTCACACTACACATATTAAGGGAAAAACCATTATCTATGAGAGTGTGTTTGATACCTTTGCAATTAAATCGAGCAATTATCATAAAGGCATCATGTTGACGTAACTCCAAAGGAGGGAGCTCATGTTGATGGAAGGTAATGTCAAGGTTATTTTTGTGGATGAGAGTTGCCACATCATTTAGAGTGGTACCAGGAGGAATTGTGATTTGTTTTAAGGCTGTTTGAAGAATGTTGTAATTTAGTGAGTTCTGAAGTAAATCCCAAAGGGAAATATTTGCAGAAGTATTCATTAATTTTTCAACAAGATCATACTCCTTTGTGTGCGGGATGTAACGAGGAGCACTAGTTGGATTGGGTAAAGGTAAGGAGGGTGGGATTGGTTGCGGCGGTTGTAGATTATTTCGAGTGTTATATGTGTGAGCAACAATATCATGACTAGATTGTTGGAACACATTGGTTTTAGGTGGGTAAAGAGTGTAGTGAGGTTTATGGTTAGGATGAAGTTTATGCGAGGGTGGGTAAAGGGTGTATTGAGGTTTATTGGAAGGATGAAGTTTATGTGAGGGTGGGTAAAGAATGAGTTGAGGTTGAATAATGTTAACATCCCGTAACAAGTGAGATTCTTCATTGTATTTGAAGGGTATGTTATCTTTGTCTTGAGTCATAATATCCTCCCTAGAAGGAGAGTTCTTAGGAGAACAACAAACCACACGTTCATGAAAATTAAGGTTTGGTTCATCCAAAATAACTTCATCGCAACTAAGGGAGTTATTAATGGTTGAATGTGTTTGATTATGGGTAATGGGGAGATTAGGGGAAGAATTTATCCAATCATTCGGTGTTTGTAATGTCTCATTCTCTTGTTCCATATTATCTACCCTATGAGGAGAGCTTGTAATATGTTAATCTAAGGTTGAAATGTGCAATGTAGCTCCATCATAAGTATGAGGAGGATCAATGATTGAATTGTTTTTCTCAATAAAAAATTTTGTAGGTGAAAGGGGACAACTAAGATTCACATGACTCTCATTGGGTATGTTTTCTAACAACAAAATATCTTCATCACAACTAGGAGAGATACGAGGAGAAGAACAAATGTGATTATCATGATCATTTAGCACTTCATTGCTTTGTTCCCTACTATCTTCTAAAATAGGAGAGGTAGGGGAAGGATCATAAAGAGGGTTGTTGTAGACTAACATATCCTCATCATTTATAATCTCATCTTCCTCAAGGTGATCCTCACAATGGAAATTCGGTAAGGTGATGTTTAAGAAGGTGTCTATGATTTCATGCTCTTGTGCTAAAATCTCTTCCCAAAGGGGATGAGGAGAAGAAAAAACAAGATCCACATGATGCTCAACGATTGTATCTTCTTTCGCCAAGATACCTTCATCACTAAAAGGAGAGGTATTGGGAGAAGAAAAAATATGGTCATCATGGTTCTCTATGTTTGTACGCACTTCTATCACATCATGCACACAAATAGGAAAGATAGAAGAGGGTGTGAGGTTAAGGTGAACATTGTCATTTTTAGTCTCTTGTGCTAAGAGACTCTCACAACTAGGACATGCATGGAATGAATGACAATCATGCTTATTGATTAACTTTTTCTTTGCAAATTTAGAGAATATTGAAACTAATATTGTGAAAGAACAAACTATGCTAACCCAAAATGCAATGTAAAACGTTGAAATGAAATACAATTTTTAGATGATAATTGACTGATTATGATATGTAACAATATGAGAATGCAAATGTGAAATTCAAACGATGCATGAAATGAGCTAAATTAAGCTAGATTTGATGAAATGCACATTACAGAAATGCAACTAACTAATATATACAGGTTAAGGCACCAAACAGAAGCCTAGAAACAAATTTCTAAATTCTATAAAATGTTGTTTCAGTGGTCAAAAGGGACTAATTCGCCCAGGGTGGCGAATGAGTCCCAGTATGGACTTTTTTCAGAATTTTCAAAAAGTTGTGACTGATTCTGATGTGTTCTAAGTGCGATGATGCAGTTCTAAAAGAAAAATGCAGAATGCGGAACTTTTTAATGATGAAAGATGCATACTTTACAACACTTTACAACACTTTCACAAGACATCAATAAACGCATGTTATTCAATTTACAAGGGTCCAAGACCTAGTGTGGATGCATAAAATTCCTCACAACACCTAAATCAATGCCTCATTAAGTCCATTTATCATGAAATATTCCCATGTCAAGCAAAGGGTCCATTTTTCTACAGCACACTCTTGAATAGGCATGTCTTTTTATATGGTGTTCAATTTCCTTCCTAATGAAGTTGCCTCATTCTTTCTCCTTTCTTTGCATTCTCAATTTCATGCTCATCTG
Organism: Sequoia sempervirens; assembly: GCA_007258455.2. Classification (NCBI taxonomy): domain Eukaryota; kingdom Viridiplantae; phylum Streptophyta; class Pinopsida; order Cupressales; family Cupressaceae; genus Sequoia; species Sequoia sempervirens. The sequence continues at coordinate 1,200,854,764 of VDFB02271358.1, read as the reverse complement.
GTGTTAGATTCTTTGGTTGTTTCCTCGACATGATGATGAATTATACATGTATGCACCATTAAGCAAGGTTGACCAAATTTAAGTAATGTTCACTTGTGTCAACATGGACCACTTAAGGTGTGCACATATCAATGGCATATTAAATAGGAACATGCTAACATAATCATAAAGTCAAGTAAAAAAATACAAAAAGAAAAAAATTAAATGAAAAATATTGTAATTGAACTATGTGAGAAGGTGACAAGCATAAAATACATAAATACAAATAGAATGCACCTTAAAATTTGAGATTCAATATTACAATTTGTAAATTATGTCATGTAATTTCATTTTTTGCTTCAAAATCCTTTTTTTTAACTTTTCACGTAACTTCCTTCAAATTCAATGTTGAATTCTATGTAAATCTAATAGGATTAGTAAAAATTATGAAAATAACAAGTATATATTCTTGAATTTAAACAAAAAAACTTTGAATTATAGAAACATGAAAGTATTACCTCATATAATCAAATTTGATCTAAAAACTTCAAATCTTCATCTTATACATTGTCAAATGAACAAAAAGGTGTTGGAAAGGTGATGGAATATGTAAAATATGCTTGTGAAAGATGTCAACATCATAAAAAATCATTTATTTGTCAGATAATCCATAGAAACCAAACAAAATCAAAGAATGTTGGATTGAAACATGGGTCACATGCCTCCTTTTACCATTTTTAGTGCAGGCTATTTGATGTTAGCCAAATTTGGAAAGTGTGAAATAACCTTTACAAATATTTTTTAAATCTTAACAAATTTGGAAAGAAGAGAGAGATAGAAGACAAAAAGAGAAAGATAGAAGGAAAGGGAAAGAGTGAGAGAGACACACACACAAATACCCTCACTTGTAAACGCTTTACCCTAAATCATAAACCCTAAACTCTATATTGATACCCTCAACTGTAAATTGAATACCTAAACCATACATGTCAACCCTAGATACCTTATACCATCAACCCTAAACCCTACACCCTCGACCTATACCCTCAACAATACTTACAATACTGCTAACCCTATAATCAATACCCTTAACCCTAAATTGTACACCCTAAACCCCAAACCCTATACTAATACCCTCAACCCTATAACCATGTATGTTGAACCCTCAACCCTATGCCTTATACTTTATACCCTTAACCATAAATCCAATACCCTAAACCTTGTACCATCAATATTGTACCATAAACCCTATACCAATACCATAAACCCTATACTAGTACCCTAAACCTTATACCATCAATCTTGTACCCTAAACCTTATACCCTATAGTGTACCCTAAACCTTGTACCATAAATCTTGTACCCTAAACCTTGTACCATCAATATTATACCTTAAACCCTAAACCCCATACCCTATGCCCTATGTACCATAAACCTTGTACCATCAATATTGTACCCTATACTCTATACCCTAAACTCTATATCCTATACTTGGATGGGTAGAGAGAGGGGTGAGATGGACAAAGTGGGATTTGTATAGTCCTAATGAAGGTTGAAGAATAATGCATTCTTCTTTGGCATGAATGAGGTAGTTGCTAGTACTCCTCATATACCACCTATATCATCACAATTTCACAAGATGGAGGAACTAACTGATGATAGGTTAAACACTATGGATAAATTTTTCACTTATTCTGAAGTATTGCTTCAAGATCATGTTTCTAGTTTTGAGGTTATATGCTTATAAAATAATATACCTAGATCCTCACATGGAAAAAAGAACAAAAAAATTCTAAATACTATTGTTGAAGCTTCTCTTTGCACAAGTATTGAAAGTACTAATGAATCCCCTCACAATGAGGTGTGTCTTATCAAATGACAAGAAGCACACTTAGATTAAGTGGGAAAGGAAAGAAAAAGAGGAAAAATTAGCTTGGATCTTAACTCAAAAGTTGAATTGGAGCAAGAGCAGCTTGACATTCCTACAATTAGAGTTGGTTTTCATAGCAACACTTATGATACCAATGGAAAGAATAATGGGTTTTTAGGGATAAAAAAAATGTTGGAAGTACTAAAAATCACATCCTCTTCCGTAGTGGTTGTCTTGAAGAAAAATATTGAACAATACCCTATAGACTAGAAAGGGTGGACTAAATGCTATTCACAATGGGTAATTTTTCTTGCTTGACTACAGATATCAGAAATAAAGGGAGTGGGATTTTTTATGATCATGCAGTTTGTGCTTGTAGAGGTATCAAAAGACCTTTGTGTTATAATTTTGAAAATATAGGTGAACAAGTGACAATAGGAGAGAATACAAATGATAAAAAATTAGGGAGAAAAAAAAAGCCCTTGCTTCTTCTTGGGGTAAGGGTAAATGACATAATCATATAAGTAATTAATTATTTGTTGGTGAAATAAAAGTTCAAGATCATAATTAGACCGGTGAAAATATAAATACTTCAAATAATTTGATGTGTTTTAGTAATTTTATTTAAAGAAATTTTATATCTATTTATGAGGATCTCAGCAATACCACCTGTGGCAAGATCCACCTACCCATGACCCATTCATGACAAGGGTAGAGGTTCTTAGATTCAGAGTTTCCATAGGTTATGGTGTCTAGAAAATAGAGAAAGTAACTCTACCAAGGAGCATTAGAAGTTTATGAGAAATCCAGGACAATGGAACACCACAAAAAATCATTGTGAAATGCTTCCATAGTATCACCCACAACTAAATTTTTGGGTAATGGCATCGGAGGTGGTATTGGCCTCAAATGATTATAACACGGGCTTTATCTTAAGGGTTGATTATCTTTTGTCTCAAATATCTCATATTGAATAATGATAAATTTGCAGCCATCACATGATTTGAGAGGCCCAACATCAATGACTACACCTTTAAACCATGCACCTTCATAACCATTTTGATTGTTATAACACTCCACCAAGATTTCTCTTTAGAACTCCATTTTACTCGCACAAAACTTTACCCAATATCCTCAAACCTAATCCCTATACCTTATACACTTAACCCTGTACCCTCAACTTTGAAAACTATACCTCAACCCTATACTTAAACCCTAAACCCTACATCCTCAAACCCTCAACTCTATACCTTACACCCTCAACCCTCTACCATATGTACCTCGACCCTAAATAAATACCTTATACCCTCAACCATAAGACCAATACCATCGACCCTATACCCAATATCCTCAACCCTAATCCATTTACCATATACACTTAACCCTATACCATCAACCCTGAACACTATCCATCAACCCTATACCCTACACCCTCAACCCTCAACCCTATACCTTATACCCTCAACCATAAACCCTATACCTTAAACCTTATACCTAACACCATCAACCCTAAAGCTTAAACCATGAACATCTAGACCAGACCATGAACAAGGTGGATGTTGTGAAGGGTATTACCAAGCATGCAAAGATCAACAAGAAAGAGAAAATTTCATTAGTATTTTTGTTTGTTGAAGAAATCAACTAGGGGAATTTGAGGAAGAAATGTGTTAATGAAATTCTAGACTTTAATAGGCAACTTGATAGTCATATTTAGCTACAAGAAGGTTGCACATGTAAGAGAGGATGTATCAAGAATAGAAAAACTATAAATTAATGCAATCATATAGTTAGAGTAAAGTCTGAATTCAAAAGAATCTACCTCCCATTCAAAATATCAACAACCACAATGCTTCTAAAAAGAGCAATTATTTATCCTCTGATTTAAGTCAGATGCCACCAATATGCCCTATTTTGATAGTGAGAAAGATCTTGAAACGTGTGAATCTCATTTTCCTTCTAAACATTGTGAAAATTTAAGTCCAAGTTTTTTTAAAATTCACTCAAGGCTAGCTATTTTACACACTAAATAGACATTTTTTCCCCATGTGATCACCATATAATATTCTTTGATAATAGAAGCATAGATCACTATGAACATTCCTCACATCCTTAAGAGTGCAGATGTTGTAATCCACATAGTTTCAATACGAATGCATCATCAGAGAGTATTAAGAAGAGATGGAGGGAGAGGTATATGTGGAGGGAATGAGAGACCTAGGGAAAGAGGAGATAGAGGGGAAGAGAGGTGAGAGACCTACAAAAGGAGAGAGAGGTGAGATGGGGGTTTAATGAGGGAAGGGGGGGGAGAGATGGGGGTTTAAGGAGGGAGGGAAGATAGAGGAGGAAAGGAAGAAAGGGAGGGAGGAAATGGAGAAGAGGATAGATTAAAGAAAAGAGAGAGAGAGAGGAGTAAAAATGGATGGAGGGAGAGGTAGACATGGAGGGAGTGAGAGACCTAGGGAAGGAGGAGATAGAGAGGTGATGAAATAGAGAGGGGAGAGAGGGAGAAGAGGAGAGAGATAATAATAAATAGAAAGAGAGGGCTAAGGAGGGATGGAGAGGCAGACAATGAGTGACTAAGAGACCTAGATAGGGGAGAGAGGTGAGGGGGAGAGAGAATAAAATGATAGATTGAAGTTCACATAGAGGGAAAGAGGGGTAAGGAGGGAGGGAGAGAGGTGGAGAGGGAGGGAAATAACTAGAGACGGTGAGAGACATATGGGAGAGATAGAGGTGAGATAGATAGAGAGGGAGAGAGGTGGGTAATGAGACAAGAAGGGAGAGGTAGAGAGGTAATGAGTAGGGAGATACCAAGAGATGGGGAGAGAGAGGGTGGGAGGGAGAGGTAGTGATTAAGAGAATGGGGATAGATGAGAGAGAAATAATAACAAAGGGAGAGAGAAGTGGTAGGGAGGCAGGGATAGAGATGAGGTTAAGGAGGGAAGGAAAGGTAGAGAGGGAGAGAGGGTGTAAGAGGCATAGAGATGGGATAAAAAGGTGAGAGAGAAGAGAGGGGGAGAGAAAGGGAAGTATCAATAGAGAGAGAAAGAGATAGAGAGGGAGTGAAAGCTAAAACCTCAACTATCCATCATAAATCGTAAACACTGAACTCTAAGCCTTGATCAAAGTGGGAGAGAGAGAGAGAGAGAGAATTTGGCTCTAGTATTCTAAAAATGCATTTTCATTTGGTTCTCGCAAAATGGTTTGCATTGGGAAATACTAACCCTTTGGGTTGTATTTTCCTTGGGAATCCAACCCAAAGAGTTGGATGACTATTTCATGCCAAAGATGTTTTTTCTGAAAATGTAAAAAATTCACATATTTTTGGTTGTGCTCTTCATCATGTTTGCACGTGTTTCAATGCAAATTTATAAAAATACCATAATGACATTAAGCTCCCTCTTAGCTATCTAACCATATAATTTTTTTTCACATTTTGATTATGTTAAGGTTTTCATCTTTAATTTTTTTTGTTAGTGTCTTTATTTTTTGTCAAAAACTAACATGTGGTTTTTTGGGTATAGTTTTTTACTCATTTAATGAATTTTGAAACAAATTACATTTTTAGAAACTAGACTCCATTCCATATGTATTAAAAAAAAAAATGATTAGTTTTCAGAAAGTTTAGGAGGGAGCACACCCAAAAAAAATTATTTTACAAGACGTGTCCACTTCAAATATTAGTAAAAAATCATATATTCATTAAAAAATTAGCCAAAAAATCTGGCATAAACTATATGGTGTTAGTTAATTTCTCATTGAAGCAATTTTTGAAATTCTAAAAAAATTAACATTTTAGGGGGAGCGCACCAAATGCTATGTTATGTTTTTGTGAAAAAATAGGACCACTTTGTGTGCTTCCCCTTTTTGAAATCCTATTTCTTCGCTATTTTAAAAAAATATTAGTAATTCAGAAAGTAGATTCAAAGCATTACTGCTCTTGTTCTTGTTGTATCTTCAAATTTTGAGCATAACTATCTTCATTTTCTCGTCAAATATCAATTTTTGCTGATTTTGAAAAAAAAGTGGCATCTTAAGAGCCCCTCTTTGTATCACATATTGGTGCACTTACCCCATATACAACTATAAATGGTATTTTTCTTATACTTTATTTTACTAAATTATTGTGCAAAATCTACCTATGGTAAAACCATGTCTCAATTTCCTATCTCTTCTCCAACTAAATATATCAACAAATTTCCTAAACTCGGACTATTTACAACTTTTGTCTACTAAGTTTCAAATATATCTTCATCTTCTTCCATAATTTCTTCCAAAATTATGCAACAAACTTAGTATCTCTATCTAAAATAATTTATGGTAAACAACCTCATAACTTATTTCAAAAATAAATCAACTACCTATACCATATTATTATTATTCTTACATGGAATGAAATGCGCCATCTTAAAAAATATATCCACAACTACAAATGTTAAATCATGTCCTCTCTACGTTTTTTGCAATCCCAATAAAAATTATACTAATATCTTTCCAAAGTTTCTTTGGAATTGGTAATGGGTAATACAAACTTACATTCTAAACACTTCTCTTTGCAACTTGAAAATTTGTGTAACTATAAACAAATTTCTTGACAGCCTTATATATCTATGGAAAAAAATAGCTCACTCACCAATGCAACTATCTTATCTACTCCAAAATTTCTTACCAAACTACCACTATGTGTAGGAATAAACAATAGATTACCCTCAAGAATAGAATACAATTCAAGATGATATAGTCAAGCCATTTACTTTTACACTTATCATTTAGTTAAATTGTTTCCATGATTTTACAAATTTGGATCAACTTCATACAAATACTTCAATTATTCAAATCCAACTACCTCTACTCTCATATCCATCAACAAATTATGTCTACTCAATGTATTTTCAACCTTTTCTTTCTTTTCCACTCCTATGATTCAAAATATAAGTATAAATTTGCATGAATTCTAGCCATCTCATATATCTCTTATTCAACTTACTTTGGCTATTTAAATACTACAATTATTGATGATTGTTGTATAACACAAATTATTTTAGAAATAAGTATTCTCTCCACTTTTTCAAAGCTTGAATTATGGCATAAGATTCCTTATCATAAATTTAATATCTCCTTATTTCATCATTTAACTTCTCACTAAAGTATACTATTGATATTCCTTCTTAACTCAATAGTAATCTAATTCAAATTTCACTTGTATCACATTCAACTTGAAATACTTTATTAAAATTTAGTAATGTTAGTATATGTATTCTATCACCTTCTTCTTCAACAACTCCAAACTCATATCTTCACCTTATGTCCATTCAAACTCCTCGTCTCCCCTTATTTTCTCGTTTATTGGTGCACAAATACCATTGAATATTTTAATGAAATTCCTATATAAAGTTACCAAACCATGAAATTACCTTACCTCTCCAACATTTAGTAGTGCATACTCCTCCACAATTACTCACACTTTCTTTGGATCCATCTTCAAACCTTTAACTAAGATTATAAATCCCAAGTATACTAATTGTCCTCATGAAACTACACTTCTTGATGTTTATTAGAATTTTTTATTCCCTCAACCTCTATAATAATCATTTGATATATTTTACATGCTCCTCCTTATCCTTACTAAAATACAATATAACATCCAACTAAACAAATACAAACTTACCGAATAATTTCTTCAACACTTCATTCGTCAATCTTGTAAATATACTAGGTGCATTAGTCATCCCAAAAGGCATAACTAACCACTAAAATGGTCTATTAGTCTTAAATATTATTTTCCACTCATATATTTCTTTGACTCTTATTCAATGATAGTTGCTCTTCAATCAATCTTAGTTTAAATTAGTTTCCTCCACTCAAATAGTCTATTATGTTATTCATCCTTGATAATGAGAATATATACTTAATTGTGATATTATTGATTTCTCTAGAGTCTCTACATATCTTCCACTCACCATCCCTCTTAGGTGTTATTAATATTGGTATTGCACAAGGGATCAAACTTTCTCTAATCAATCCTTTCCTCAACAACTCCAACAATTGGAAATTCAATTCTTCATTTTTTGACTAGTGTCATCCTATGTGCCACTTTATTTGGAAAGCTAGATACTAGTATTAGATCCATGTGATGACTAATAATACTTACTAGTGGAAATCCATTTAGAATATTATTTTATAGGGCTTCCTAATATTTTTTTAATAGTTCTAAAATCTCCTTCTACAATATCTTTTCTTAATTTATGGTGGTGTATGGAATATTTAATGTGGTGTTGCATACCATTGTTATTAATGCAAAACACATATTCTTGTGCCATAAACCCTCTAGGAATTTTCTCCCATCCACCATATAAATTTTAGCATTATTATAAATATTTCCTTTATATTTTAACAAAAAAATTATATCTTCTATCATTCCTTATTATGGTGTAAGTATTTTCTCTCCCACCATGTATAAAACTCTTATCAAATTTCCATGGTCTTCCCAACAGTAAATGACATGCATTCATTGATATTATATCAAACAAAACTTCATCATGATATGTTCCTATCTTGAATCTTACCAAACATTGTTCTTTCACCACCACCATATGCTCCTTTTTTAACCAAGTAATCTTATATGGATTGAGATGTTCTAACCTCATCAACTTGAACTTATCAACCATTTACTATTAGACATTAGTACTACTAGTATATAAATGAAAATTGTACAACACTTACCTCCTTATTTGGATATTGTCCCAACAAGTTCTTTCTATGTATTTTTCTTTCTCACTATTATACTTCAATAGATATCTCTTCATGATAAGTGATTCACTAATTTCTAGTTCATCTTCTACATTAGGTGATCTTCTAGGTTACTCATCTACATATGTAGCTCTTGCACACATTCAAATATATTTCTTGTGTTTCTCTAACCTTTTGAATATTCAAATTCTCTTTGACATTATCCTCTACACTTGAAACATGGTCCTTTCAATATTCATGTTTTCATTGAGTTAAAGAATAATTATGAGGTGGAATATGAAAATGCAATAATAAAATTGTTCAATCAATTATTGAACAATGTTTATGTCTAATGGGTTGATCTTAATTGGCTAAAGCATTGAATTCTCAATGTGGAGACCCAAGTTCAAATCCCAATGGGACATCTAATATGAAACTCTAAGTTGTGACTTGCTATTCCATAGTTGGTCTCTAATATGGAGGTGGTTTCTAAATAAGTGGATTTCTAAGTTGTGACTCTTGATCTTTCTTAGGTGGTTTCTAGTCTGACTGCATGAAAGGAGTTGATATTAGTCTCATGGTTGTGCTCACAAGAGCTTGTATTGTTCTTCTCACATTGATGTTTGTATGATTGAATATTTGTAGATGATTATAAATAAATTAAAAAAACAATGATTATCAAGATTGGCTGAATAATTTACTAGACCATTGTACTTCAACTTGGGATGAGATTAAGGTAGTTTTTATTGATTATTTCAATGAAAAAATTGATCTTATATTTCTAATTAATAAACTCATTAATATTCAAAGAAATTTTGATGAATCTATTTATAAATTTGACACTCAATTTAAAAAAATATTTTAGGGATATTCTAAACCATGTAAGGCCTAATAAGTCAGTGTGTTTGATTTTGTATTGCAAAGAATTTGGTTTAGGCTTGGTTTTTCTCTTAAGAGATAAAATCTCATGTATCTAGTGGGTGAAGCCACAACAGTGGTTTACAATTTGATGGAGGAAGGAAAACTGAGAAAAAATGAACCCATGGAAAAAAATTGGTTTTAGGGGTTCGAATGAACCTACAAGTTCGACCGAAACAAAAAGGGGTTCAACCAAACTTGGGTTTGACCGAACCCATTAATTACTGGGCCCACATTTCCTACCCAAAAAACAAAAGAAAAATGCAATTTGAAGGGGGTTCGAATGAACCCTGGTTCGAACAAATCCCTAGGGGTTCATACGAACCCCCTTATTCCTCATTCTCCCCCTGAAACATAAAAAAGACCTAAATTTTTAAGCTTCGAAGCTCGGGTTGAGGATAAAAATGGAGGAATCTTCACAAACCCAATTGGAATCAAGTAGTTCTCAGAACGAGCTATCCAACGAATATAATTTTAATATGTTTTGGTTTTATTATGTATTTGTTTTTTTAGTTTTATTAAACATTAGTTTTTCATCGAAAATGAAGGTCTTTGTTTTGCACATGTGGAAAAATAGCAGATTATAAAAAAAAAATTGAAAAATATGAGTGCACCAGATATTGAAGTCCTTGATCCAACAAAAAAAATTGAATTTTGATAGATACAAAAAAAGTTACACGTTATACGGTCACGCTATGTCTAAATTGTAATTGGTTTGACTTCGAAACTTGATTAAAGAAAAAATATTCAATAAAAAACTATCTAATCAAGTGGAAGCACTAGATATCGGAGTTTCAAATCTAAATTTGAAAGAATCAGAATTTTATCCTTCATGGAAAAAAATTTATGCATTATACGGTGTGCGTCACTTTTTAAAAATGTTGTTTTCTAAAAAAAACTAGTTTTCGTGGGAGATGGAAAAAGAGGTGCAATCTGATTCCAAAAATTTTGAGAAAAAATATTTTTAGAATCTACAGACAAAATGTGATGAGACTCTAGTTTGCATCATCTTCAAATTCATCACAGTTTAGTCGCTATAGGTGCCCGAATGTGAAGATTTAGTTAAAAATAATAATTTCAGTGTCTAGTTTGGCCAAAAATTGTAAACCACTATTGTGGGATCACCCTAGTAGGAATATAATTGGGTTGTTTGCACTAAATCAAATCTTAAGGTTTCATGATTGAAGGAGTTTCATTGAAACATACTTATGTTGTTGAATCATTTTCCATGGGTGTATTGTGTGTAGAGAAAATGTAAAGGTTTCTCATGTAAATCAAAATCTAGTGCATTTTAATTTATTAATTTGGTGTAAGGTATGTCGACTACCTCATACATGGTGTAATACTACAAAAGTATTTTTGAGAGAAGATAAGTCTACAATTGGGGTTTAATTAGAAACATTTATTAATAACCTAATTTCACTTTTATTAATGAATTTAATTGCAATATGGATGCTTGCATAGTTCATTACAATGAATATAAAAAAATTCCATTCAAATTTGAGAGGGCATTCTTAGTGATGATTCAAGTTAAACATGGGTGATTTATGTGAATGTGAACCCATCTATCCTAATATGACTACTAATTCTAATTGATTGAGTGATATTATTACGTCTATTGATTAGGTCATCTTGTTTGAGATGAAGTGTTCAAATCAAAACATTCGTTAGAATGAATCACAAATAATTTTAAGTATGAAGGCTTACATTTTGATGAATATTTATGTATTATTATAGATGATAATATTGTTGTAACTAATATTTCAATTCATCTATAACTTGTTTAGATAGTTTTCCTAACTTTGATACTTTTCATAAGGAATTACATGATTAAATTATTTTTTTGACCAATTAATAGTCAAGTAATTTATCTTGGATCCCCTACTGGGAATTTAATTTTGAACTTAATACACATGATTATGTTAATATTTAAATTTATCTAGCACCACTAGATTTTGGGATCATTTATTTTAACATTCATTTGAAAAAATTATTTAGTTTGTAGAACAATGAATATGCAATAGAGACCCTTATGACAATTAGAATTATGTAAAAATCAATATGGATGTCCCATATGAATTGGGTGTGAGTATATTTTTTAGAAAAATGAAATAAAGAAAATACTTTATTGAATTTTTTTATGGTATCAATCATTTACGTGGGGATGTTGATGTTATTTCTTTTCAAATGAGTAATTCATGCATAATTAAGGGAGGGTGTAAAGATCAGTAGAAAATATAATGTTGGATAGGGTCTTAATGCAGGAGCATCCAAGGTGTAAAGGCAATCCTATGTCACCAAAAATATTTTAATTTTGATTTGTTTGATTTTAATAAAGTCTTAGGGGTTAGGAAAATAATATTTTCATTTTCAATAATGTAATTTCCCTTTGTGTGAAATTGTAACTGTAAATTTGATGGGAAAAAGGTCTCAGTAAAATGGTAAAAACATCTTTTAGAGGAATATGCCTTTTGTGCATCCCAATTTTGGAGGAGGCAAAAAATTCTTGTCTTGTTGTGATTTTGGCATGGTTTGCATGTACATGTGTCATAAAATTTCATAAAGTGGGATGCAACAGAATCTTGCATGTTGCTTGCATGTCCTTGCATGCAAAGTGTAATCAACAAGTTGTAAGGAATATGTAAGAGGTTATAAGATATCATAAAAAAAAAAATTGATTGGAAAATAGTTTAGGTGCCCAAGAGAAGGTTAGCATGCATTGGAATTCATTTCTTATTGCATATTTTGAAACTCCCAAGGTTGGGAATGGATTTCTCAAGGTGGTTTCAAGAGGCTATTTTGTAAAACCATGGATTGTATTCTCTTTGCTCATTCTCTATTTATTGTTGCCTATTCATTTGGAGAGGGGGGCTTGGAGAAGTGAAGTTTGCATACCCATATGTTACCAAAATTGTGCCAGATTGTTGAAGACACATTTGTTGCAAGTGTTTCATGTAGGATTGAAGAGGAGCCCATGAGCTTCATTTAGACGTAAACCATTTGCATATTTGAATGAAATAAAGTTGCATATTTCTCTTTCATTTTCAATTATTTATATGTATTTTCAGCCTTCTTGCATAGCATATTTTTTTTGTATGTAATCATATTTGAAAGGGAGAGTCTCTCTCTTTTCATTAGTGGTATCAAACTGGGTTGTCTTGAGACTGTAAACAGAGTGCCAAAGAGAGGTAGTTTATAGCAAGACCTGTGAGTTGTGGATGAAGATTAAAATGCCTCCAAGAATTTTCAATCGTGGTAGAGGTAGAGACAGAGATGGTGGAGGAAGAGACCCTCTTAGAGATGAAATTAGAGCCCTCAAAAGGCAGCTAAAAAATTTGTACGAGGAGATCCATAGAGGAGAAGTGCATAGAGAAAGAGATGATAGTGAAGATGAAATTGAAGAGGAATTGGAAGAGAAAGAACAGGAACAAGTAGATCCTAGAGAAATTAGATTGTTGAGAGCTATATCAAAAACTAGAAAGAAACCAAAAATGGAGGTTTCAACCTTTAATGGAAGTTTAAATCCTGAAGAGTTGATAGACTAGATTAATGACATGGAAGAGCTTTTTGAGTTTGAAGAGATTGAAGACCCTCATAGAGTGAGGTTTGCAAAAACAAAATTAAAGTGCCATGCAAGCATTTGGTGGAAAGAAATCCAACTTGAAAGAGGAATGCAAGGGAAAGACAAAATTTCCAAATGGGATAGAATGGTGGCAAAAATTAAGAGGAAATTTATCCCAGTAGATTATGAGTTGGAATTTCTCAAAAAGATGCAAAGCTTGAGACAAGGAATGAGGACTATGAAAGAATACACAGAAGAATTTCACAAGGTCCTGATTTGAACAGGACATTCTAAAGCAAATAAGGAGAAAGTAGCTCATTACATTAATGGGTTGAAACCTAGCATATAAGAAGAATAGGCATTGGTGAGAATGACCACCATTGAGGATGTATACCAATTTTCATTGAAATTTGAAGAAGGACAATAGAAAAATTGAAATTAAACAAAGAGGAAGAGGCCATGGTGGAAGAACTAGAGGAAGAATTTATGATGGAAATCATAAAAATCAGAAATTTGAAGAGCATGGCAGCAGCAAAAATTAGAAATCATAAAAATTATTACCCTCCCAGAGATCAAAATCCAAGAGGTAGAGGAAGATTGAGTAGAGAATTTGGAAGAGGTGGCTTTCACAAAACCTTTTTTTGATGTGGTGAAGAGGGGCATAGAGCATATGATTGCCCTTATAATCAAGAAAGGACCAATATAAGACCTAAAAATTAGAATAAAGAAGAAAATATCAATGAGGAGGATGCACACTCATCACATTGAGAAGTAGACAGAGGTGAAGTCCTGATGACAAGAAGAGCATTGTTGAACGAAGAAAAAGAACCAATTCAAAGAAAGATATTATTCAAGAAAAGATTCAAATGTGAAGGGAAGGTTTGTAATGTCATCATAGATAGTGGAAGCATGGATGACTTGGTATTTGAAGACATGGTGAGAAAATTGAAGATGGAAAGGAGGAAGCACTTGAAACCGTACCGAATATCATGGGTACAAGATAATCAAAAGCTTTTGATCAATAAGCAATGTTTGGTAAAATTTAAATTAGGAGGTTATTTTGATGAAATATTGTGTGATATAATTCCTATGGATGCATGTCATATTTTTTTAGGAAGGCCTTGGCAGTATAATAGGAAGGAAATGCATGATGGTTGTGCTAATACATATACCATAACTAAGGATGATGTGAAACATAAATTGAAACCTTTAAAAGAAGATTTGGTTCAAGTTTGTGGTAATGTAAAGAGTTTTTTTAGTTCATGAAAGAAAATTCCTAGATGGTATGAGGCATAAAAAAAAAAATGCTTTGATTCCTAAGTCTAACTATGAAAAAGTGGAAGATGTTCCAGTGGAGGTTGCAAATTTGTTGCAAGAGTTTCAAGAGATTGTTTTTGACAATGCACCTAAGGGGCTGCCCCCTGTGAGGAAGATAAGTCATCAAATTGATCTAATACTAGGATCAAGCTTTCTTAACAAAGCATCCCATAGAATTTCTCCAACCGATAGTGAAGAGTTGAACAAAAAAGTTTAAGAATTGTTGCAAAAAGGCTTGATTCGGGAGAGCCTAAGCCCATGTGCAGTTCCTTTTGTTTTGGCACCAAAGAAAGGAGGATAATGGAGGATGTGCAAGGACTGAAGAGCTATCAATAAGATCACCATAAAATAAAAATTTCCATTACCCAAAATGGATGATATCATGAATTGTTTGAGTGGGGTTGAATACTTCACCAAGATTGACTTGAAGAGTGGTTATCATCAAATATGAATCCGAGAAGGTGATGAGTGGAAGACAACTTTCAAGACGAAGGAAGATTTGTATGAATGGTTGGTCATGTCTTTTGGGCAAACCAATGCTCCTAGTACATTTATGAGATTGATGAATAAGGTATTGAAAGATTTTTTGGGCAGATTTGTTATTGTTTATCTAGATGATATATTGATCTTTAGTAAGACACTAGAGGAGCATTTGTTGCATATCAGATTTGTTTTTTAAAAGTTGAGGGAAGAAATTTTTCTCATTAACTTGAAAAAGTGTAGCTTTATGAAGAGGAAATTTGTATACTTTGGTTTCGTTGTTTCAAGAGAAGGTCTCAAGATGGAACCAAAAAAGGTGAGTTATTTTAGAATGGTCTACACCTAGAAGTGCTACAGAGGTGAGATCATTTCATGGTTTGGAAAGTTTTTATAGAAATTTTATTAGAGGTTTCAGTAGTATTTGTGCACCATTAACTGAGACCATGAGAGAAGATAAAAGAGATTTCAGATGGACTACATGAGCAACAAGAAGTTTTGATTTGTTGAAGGCCAAAGTGACAAAGCAACTTGTTTTAGTAGTTCTAGATTTCAGCAAGGTATTCCAAGTTGATTGTGATGCGAGTGGAAATGTGATTGGAGATATCCTAAGTCAAGAAGGTAAACCCATTTCTTACTTTAGTGAGAATTAAAATGATGCAAAAATAAAATATTCAGTGTATGATCAAGAATTTTATGCTATTGTGCAAGCCTTGAAAAAGTGGAAACACTATCTTTTACCTAAGGAGTTTGTTTTATTTACTGATCATCAAGTTCAGTATTTGAGTATTCAAGGGAAGTTAAATCAAATGCATATAAAATGGGTAGATTTCTTGCAAAGTTATAAAAAAAAATTGAAACATAGGAGTGGGAATTCTAATAGGGTTACAAATGCTTTGAGTAGAAGATAGGGTTTGTTGATTGAAATGCAAGTTGAGGTTGTTGGATTCAATGAGTTGAAGGAGTTGTATGAAGAGGATCCAGATTTTTGAGAGGCTTGGAAGGCTTGCAAAGAGCCTATTGCTAGTGATGAAACCAAGTGGTTGGATTATTTAATCCAAGATGGTATGTTGTTCAAAGGTAACAAGTTGTGTATTCCTAGAAGTTCAATGAGAGTAAATTTGATTAAAGAAAAACATAGTGGAGGACTTGCAGGGCATTTCAATTTTGATAAAACCATAGAACTTGTTGGAGAGAAATATTATTGGCCTCAGTTGCAGAAATATATCAAAAAATATGTGCAAGGTTGTAGAATTTTTCAAGTGGCAAAAGGAACTAGTCAAAACATAGGTTTATACTAACCACTTCCAGTACCTGAGAGGCCATGGGAGGAGATTAGTATGGATTTTGTTTTGGGTTTTTCAAGGACCCAAAGGGGACATGATTCAATGTTTGTTGTAGTAGATATATTTTCCAAGATGGCTCATTTTATTTCATGCAAGAAGACTAATGATGTCGTGAATGTTGCAACAAAAAAAATTTAGGGAAGTTGTGAGGTTGCATGGTCTTTCAAAGAGCATTGTTTCAGATAAAGATACAAAGTTTGTGGGGTACTTTTGGAGGAAATTATGGAAAAATATGAAGACCAATTTGAAGTTTTGTTCAGCCTACCATCCACAAACATATGGTCAAACAAAGGTGGTAAACAGAAGCTTGGGTAATTTGTTGAGATGCCTAGTTGGAGATAAGCCAAAGAGGTGGGATTTAATTCTACCTCAAGCAGAATTTGCATATAACAACTCAGTGAATAGAAGTACTGGTAAGTCCCCATTCCAATTTTTTTATGGCAGCAATCCAAGAGTTGTTTCAGATCTGAAAAAGATGGATAATGTTGATAAGAAGAGTGCAGAAGTAGAGGACTTTGTTGAACACATAAAGAGTTTACATGAGGAGGTATGAATCACATCAACAAAATGAACTTTTAGTACAAGTACAAAGCTGATTTGAAGAGGAGACATAAGTAGTTTCAAGTGGGTGATGAGGTAATGGTACACTTGAGAAAATAAATATTTCCAATTGGTACCTATAACAAGTTAAAAATGAAGAAGTTTGGGCCTTGCCAAATTGTGAGTAGGCATGATTCTGGTAATGCATATGAAATAGAGTTTCCTACTGGACTTAATATTTCACCTATATTTAATATTTCTGATTTAAAAAAGTTTCATGAAGCTAAAAGTGATGAAGGTACAATAATTGAAACAATTAATATACCAGCACCTACTTCAAAAGAGGGGGAAATAGAGACAATTTTGGACAATAGGGTGAGTAGGAGTACAAGGCACAAGCAATACTTTGAGTACTTGGTTAAATGGTTTGGGAGGCCTATTGATGACTCATATTGGATGTCAAAAGATAAAATTAAATGTCTTGGTTACCCTCTTGAGAAGTTATAGGGTCACTTTTCTTCTACCCTAGGTGTTTGATGTAGGAGCATCCAAGGTGTAAAGGAAATCCTATGTCACCAAAAATATTTTAATTTTTCTTTGTTTGATTTTAATAAAGTCTTAGGGGTTAAGAAAATAATATTTTCATTTGAAACAATTTAATTTCCCTTTGTGTGAAAATTTAAATGTAAATCCAATGGGAAAAAGGTCTTGCTAAAATGGTAAAACATCTTTTAAGAGGAATATGCCTTTTGGGTGTCCCAGTTTTGGAGGAGGCCAAAAAGTATCGTCTTGCTGTGATTTTGGCATGGTTTGCATGTACATGTGTCATAAAATTTCATAAAGTGGGCTACAACAAAATCTTGCATGTTGCTTGCATGTCTTTGCATGTAAAGTGTAATCGACAAGCTATAAGGAATATGTAAGAGGTTGTAAGATGTCATAAACAACAAAATCTGATTGGACAAGAGTTTAGGCACCCAAGAGAAGGTTAGCATGCATTGGGATTCATTTCTTATTGCATATTTTGAAACTCCCAAGGTTGGGCATGGATTTCTCAAGGTGATTTCAGAAGGCTATTTGGTAAAACCATGGATTGTATTCTCTTTGCTCATTCTCTATTTATTGTTGCCTTTTCGTTTGGAGAAGGGGGCTTGGAGAAGTGAAGTTTGCATACCCAAATGCTACCAAGATTGTGCTAGATTTTTGAAGACATATTTGTTTCAGGTGTTACATGTAGGATTGAAGAGGAGCCCATGAGTTGTTGAACAGTCTGGATAACCAAGAGGGGGGGTGAATTAGTTATCATAATACAATTTTCTTTACTTTAATTAATTTTGAGAAATAAATCAATCAGATAATTATCTAACAAATATGAACATGAAAGCACACAACAACACCATGCAAAATGAACACCAGAATTTACATGGAAACCCAAGAAGGGAAAAACCACGAAGAATGCTAATTCTCAATTATAAAAGTATCGGTTAAGGTGACACAGATTAAGGTGATTTTTACAAGGGGCTCACTTCCAAAATGCTCACTACAGGTAAGGCTCATTGCCAGTGGGCTCACTACCCAATTAATACATCTAATTACAAAATAATCTCATTGACAAAAATGAACTAATGAAGTTGCATCTACATATGCATAAATTTTCTTTCGATTAAGAGCACAATATTTGTCTGTAGCAAATCCAATCAAGAATCTTCTGCACACCTTTCTCACGCATCTCTACAAAATATATTACTTCTTCCTAATAAACCCTCGCACCCTTTTATCTACTCGCACAAACCATACACCACACTTCTTCTCTCATTCAGAACCAAAGAGATGTTTAGTACATATATGTACCCATAGAACAAAATAAGTCGGCCAAACACCATGTCTTCATATTCTCCTAAGTCAGAAAGACACAATTTGAATTAGATCATCACAAAACATGTTGGCATGAAGAACAACCTTGAAATATTCAATAAGGCTTTGCACGCTAGCACCGAACCCAAAAGATGGGTCGCACATAAATATATTTCCACGTTACCAAGGGACCCATAAATAGGTCATGCATAAGATAGGTTCATCACATAACATAATTATCAAAAGATAGAAAACTTTGAATTACATGAAGTGTATTTTGAAGCTAATGGGAATGCCACAACCAAGACCAAATCTTGATTTTCATCAATTTCAGTATCAACTAGAGAAACACATATAGACATGCCAAAACTTGTAACGTGCTACATGAATGCTTGGGCAACAAAGATACCTAGAGTAAGCTTTGAGCACATTAGCCAACATCAAAAGATTAGTCTTCATTATTCTGCATTAATTGACTTCCACGGATGTCCCAAAAAGTACTGCCACATCTAGGTCAAGGATAACATACACACTATGTAACATTATAGCACTCGATAGGATAGATCATTTTTTTGTATATCATTCAAAGCACAACCTTCTGGATCCCAGGTTTTGACATCAACGACAACAATGCTAAATCATCTCAACAATTTCTCAAAAATCTCCCCCTTTGGCATTGATGGAAAAATAGCAAAAACTCAGAAACAAAAAACTCCAAAACTCCAAGCACTCCCCCTTTGTCAAGCAATTCAATACCTCTTCTTGTTTTTGTTTTCTCTTTATTTTATCCCCCTTTTTTCCATCAAGGGAAAAGGGAAAAATAAGAACATTCAGGAGATCAAGTAAAAATAACACTTTTCACATGAAAAATTTTCTTGTACCTTTCTCTCACAATTGGAAGAATCCTCTTCCAAGATTGCACAACAGAAACCATTCTGGCACACATACTGTCCAGTAGATTCAATAGCATAAATGAAGATGACCAATTTGGAGACAGGCACTATTGTTCACAATCCTCTGCATCAAAAAGTATCATAGAGAGATGATCCAACTGGACCTAAATAATTTCTTTGACCAACCAGAAATTTCTAACCAAATCTTCCCTTTGTCTCTATGTAGACAATAACTCAGCTTGCAACTCACCAACTCTTATTCTTTTTTTTCCATCTTTATCTTTAAAGAATTCAAAACAATTCCCAATATCATTCAATTCAGATTCAATAGCTCCATTTTTTCTTCTAAAATTATCAACAACAACAGGCCACCGGAGACAATACCTATAGATGTCAGACATCTCCTTAATGCATTCTCTTGTCTCACCAATGAGCTTGGATAATTTATGTTTGGATTTGACACACCTTCTCTCAATCATAGCTTGGATCATATGACCTTCATATCCTTCCTGCAACAACCCTTCTTCCACAACTTCTACCAGATCATCCGATAACAAATCAGAAATAACTAATTTTGAAAGGTGCAAGACAACTGAGAGGGGGGGTGAATCAGTTGTCACCAGACTCAATCTTAAATCTCAAACACGTATCAACTTCACAACCACTTTATTTTTTATTAAGTGTGAACATGAAATGCAAATAACAGAAAGCAATATCAACACAAGAAACACCAAATTTACGTGGAAAACCCAATAAGGGAAAAACCATGGTGAGGATTAACTCACAATATAAATTAATACCGAAACCGATTACAAAGAGGCTCACTGCCAAAGGGCTCACTGCCCAAAAAGGACTCGCTGTCCAGATACAAGGCTCGCTACCTACATATAGGATTCACTATCCAACAAGGAGGATCACTGCCTATAGGTATAAAAGATAAAAAAAAAAACTCCACCACAACAGATTACACACATCCACAACCTTGATCAGAAGAATTGCAGACACCGTCAGCTCACTGCTTTTAAGAATCTGACACATTAAAGTACTGCTACCTCAATTCACTTTTGCATACTCTACTTCTTACACTTGTGGTATTTTGATACATCAAACCATAACATCTCGACTTGCATTTATACCATCTTCAACCTTAGAAACTTTCTCCAAGGTTGGCTACACACACTTCATTTTACAAATTCAAATTGGGTCAGAAACTCAACATTCTCGTTGTGGAAAGGAATGAGAGTGGACCAAACCAACACTTAACCAAGACCCAAAAAACATCTCGGATCAATCACATGCTTCCTTAATTGATTCTTATCCTTTGCATGAAGTGTAAATACCAGGTCGGCCAAACCTAATGAAAACACAAATGAACTTTGAAGTACATGCTTCCGCAAAAAGAAGATAACATGTAGAACACATAACATGCTTCACCAAACATTGGAACACATCTCAAATGCCTTTAGACTCATTTGCAGTAAATGCAACAACCTTCATAGATAGAAAACTTCTCATCAGTCCATCTAGACTGTACAAACACACACAACTCTAAAACTCGACTTTCGAAGCACCAACCCATGAACATCTTTGCCAGAACATAGAAATATTAACAATCCTTTTACCAGATCTGCAAAACCTGGAACAAACCAGCGAAGGACTACAGAGAAAAAAAATTTCTCCCAGTCCATAGACAAACAACTCTACCAAACCAATTCACACACCGATGAACACAACTTTCACTCTCCATCAAACTAGAAGCTATAATCCAAGATATATCACCAATAGATGCCCATAAACAACACTTCATATCCATACAAGCATAGGATCAACATAGAAGAAATGCGGAGCACAAATCGGAGCACATTCTGTACACATACTCAACTCTATCTTCACTATTTCTCAAAAGCACTTGGAAACTCATCACATTAGCACACCTAAAACACTATAAAGATAGATCCATGTACTCACAACATCGTAACAACATCTCAACTATACATGCACAACCTGCAATCACCTAATTCATTTCTCTACAACATCTTGTACTATGTTGATATTAATGACAACATCAATGACAACACCACCAAACTTACTCATACTTGCAACAATCTCCCCCTTTGTCATTGATGGCAACACATGATGTGAAAAGCCATCAAAGACAACATCCATTTCATTTTTTCACTCTCAATACTCTCTCCCTTTTTCTTTCACTATTTTTCACATGACTTTCTCTCCCCCTTTGACATCAATGACAAAGAACATAGCTTATGATTACTCCCCCTTAGGAGTGCACCTATACATATCATACTACAACAATGAAACTTTCTACTCCCCCTGTGGAGTAGAACCACTCATTAGTCCAAACAAATGAAGAATCTATAGATTCACTGGACTAATGCACCTCCATGTGCACATAGTTCAAAGAAGGAGGGGCAATAACCCCCAAATTCTCCCTAAGATACTCAAAAGTATCCATCGGAAGAGCCTTAGTAAAAATATCTACAATCTGATCCTTTGTAGACAAATACTCCAGCCTGAATTCATTCTCCAATACCTTCTCTCTTAAGAAATGATATCTAATATATATATGTTTTGTCCTTGAATGCATCATCAGATTCTTGAAATTTTTATAGCACTTGTATTATCACAAAGGATATGGATAAGCTCATCACATATCACACTTATGTCCTTCAATGTTTGTTGCATCCATAAAACCTATGTGCAGCAAGATGCTACAACAATGTACTCAACTTCTGCAATGGATAAAGAAACTGAATCTTGTTTCTTGCTTAGCCATGAAACCAATCTTCCACCAAGAAAGAATGCACCACCACTTGTACTCTTTCGGTCATCTACACAACCAGCCCAATCTGCATCAGTGTAAGCACTCAAAGTGAAATTAGTATCCTTAGGATACCAAAAGCCATAATCTGGAGTGCCTTTAAGATATATGAATATCCCCTTCATAGCTATAACATGTGCTTCTTTATGTTCTACTTGAAATTTGGCAACCAAACATACTGCATGCATGATATCTGATCTAGTAGCAGTAAGAGACAACAGTTCACCAATCATGGATCTGTACATGCTCTGATCAACTTTAGCAGATTCATCATTTTTACTCTACTTGCATCTGGTCACCATAGGGGTACTAACCGGTTTGGAGTCATCCATTCCAAAAAAATTCAACAACACTTTGACATACTTTGATTGTGAAATGAATATCCCCTTATTAGTTTGATTCACTTGAATTCCAAGGAAGAAATTCAACTCACCAATCATAGACATTTCAAACTCTTTTTGCATCTCCTCTGCAAATCTTTTACACATACCTTCATTTCCCCCAAAGATGATATCATCCACATACACAACTACTATCAATATTATGTTTCCTTCAACCTTGAAATAAATATTACTGTCTGTGGATCCTTTATTGAATCTTTGTTGTGTCAAATATCTATCCAATCTTGCATACCATGCTCTAGGAGCCTGTTTAAGTCCATACAATTCCTTTTTCAACTTATATACCATATATGGTTTATCTGATAACTGAAATCCCTCTAGTTGTTCCATGTACACCTCTTCTTCCAATTCTCGATTTAGAAAAGCAGACTTGACATCCATTTGATATACCTTGAAATCTTTGTGAGCAGACAATGCCAAAAACATTTGATAGCTTCCATTCTTTCCATCGAGGCAAATGTCTCCTCAAAATCTATTCCTTCAACCTGTGAATAACCTTTTCATACAAGTCTTGCTTTGTTTCTCACCACTTCACCATTCTCATTCAACTTATTATTGAATACCCACTTAGTACCAATTGCATTCTTGTTTACAAGTCTAGGGACTAGTTCCCATGTCTGATTCTTCTCTATCTATTGCAATTCATCTTTCATTTCTCTAACCCAATTCTCATCTTTGCATGCTTCACACACAGACTTAGGTTCTATTTTTTAAAGTAAACACATATTTACCTCACCTGCTATCACTTTGCTTCTTGTCTTTACACCTTCACTCTTATCTCCAATTATCTTTAGGATGATTCTTCTGTACATACTTAGGAGTCTTAGGAGAAGGTTCTGGAGTTTCTTCTTCTTCTTCAATCTGTTCTTTTTCTTCCTTATTCTCTTCTAGTACTTGTCCATAGATAGGTTCATCGGGTTCAATTTCACTTATCTCAATTGGTCTATGCATATCTTCATCAACTTTCACATTTTCACTCTCAACAATCTTCCTCAATCTTTTATTGAAGCATCTATAATATTTGCTACTAGTTGAATACCCAAGGAAAATACCTTCATCACATCTACCATCAAACTTTCCAAGGTTCTCATCATCTCTTTTGATGTAACATTTTCTTCCAAACACCTTAAATTACTTCACAGTAAGAATCTTGCCATTCCACAACTCATAAGGAGTCTTAGTGTTGTTACCTCTGATATCAACTCTGTTAAGAATATAAACAACAATGTGGATTGCCTCTCTCCAGTATGCATCAAGTACATTTTCTCCTTTCATAATTGTTCTTATAGCCTCCTAAATAGTCTAGTTCTTTCTCTCAACAACTCCATTTTGCTGAGGAATTCTAGGAGTATAAAAGTGTCTCTTTATGCCATGCTCTTCACAAAATGTATTAAACTCACTGGAAGTGAATTCTCCATCTCTATCAGATCTTGAACATTTGATTGTCAGGTTCACTTCATTCTCTACCCTTTCCTTGAACACTTTAAATCTATCTAGAGCTTGAGCTTTCTCCCTAAGAAATGTGACCCATGTCATTCTTGAATAATCATCAATTAGAAGCATGAAATACCTATCAAAATTAAGACTTCCTATCCTTTTAGGACCATAGAGGTTAGTATGAACCAATTCTAGCATTTTGGTAGTTGGTTGATCCTTTCCTTTAAAATTGCATCTTGTTTGCTTTCCCAACTGACAGCTTTTGCACACAGTATTAGTAGGATTTGTGATTTTAGGAAAGTCTCGAACAACCTCTCTTGAACTAATCCTAATCAAATTATCAAAGTTTACATGTCCCATCCTCCGGTGCCATAGCCAACTTTCATTAACTTGAGATACAAGGCACTGACCATCAACACCCTTAAGCTGATAAATGTTTCCATAGGTTCTTCTTCCTACAGCAACCATAGTTCTAGACCCTTTTTTTATCTCACAGGTGTTATCTTGAAACACAAGCTTGAATCCTTTGCTACACATTTGTCCAACACTCAAAATATTATGCCTTAATCCCTTAACATAATAGACATCATTAGTATTGTGTTTTCCATCAAAACCAATTGTTCCTTTCCCAACAATCTTTGTACCTGAATCATCTCCAAACATGACTAATCCACCATCATACTTTTCAAGCTTAGTGAATTTACTTTTATCTTTGGTCATGTAATTTGAGCAGCCACTCTCAATCACCCAATATTATTCATCTTGTCTAGCATGAAAGGTAGTAACCAAAGTACCTTCCATCTCTTCCTTCTTGCTCTCCGAACCACTTTCCATTGCACATCCTTTAGAGTTAGTAGACATTGATTTATTCTCTAAGGCTAGAAATAAGCATTCATCATCATCACCCTCAAAATTAGATTCATCATTAGAAATTCCAACATATTCTCTAACATAATACAACTTCTTGAAATTCTTATCCTTTTTGTCTTTATTATCTTTGTTCTTCTTGTATAGCTCTATTTGGACATCTTGAAGCATAGTGACCAATATTTCCACAACTAAAACATTTAAAAGGTAGCATACCTTTGTACTTACCAGTACCTTTCTTCAACTTCCTTGTAAAATTTGCTTCCAACTCATCTGAATTATTACTATCCGGATCATCTTCTGTCTTAGTGGCTTTAAAGGTTGATTCTATCTTCTCCTCTTTCTTTCCAAACTTGCTCATCTCAAATGCAGTCAAGGTGACAAATAGTTATTATTTAGTAAACTGCTTAGGATCATACACTTCTTCAATAGCTGAAACCTTATCATTGTAACTCTCTAGTAGAATGATCAAAATCTTCTCCATTACACCTTCATCAGTTAGGGTACCACCTTGATTTTTCACTTCATTCACTACAATATCAACCCTCTGAAAATAGCTTGCAATATCTTCATCTTCTTCCATTTTCAAGTTCTCATATTTGCGCTTAGCTGTTAGCTTTTTTGACAATTTCACTCTATCATTTCCTTCATAGATATCTTCCAACTTTTTCCATACTTCATAAGCAGTTCCTAAAGAAATAACTTTTGTTCTCTTAGTCTTAGATAAAGCACTATAGATTGCATACCTTGCTTTCTCATTTTCCTCATAGGTAGAAATATCATCTGCAAAAGAAGGACCACTTTCCGGTGCAGCATATTTTGTCTCAACAGCTTTCCAAGTCTTGTAACCAAGAGAGATTATGTAACCTCTCATCTGCACTTTCCAGTCACTGTTGTCAGATCCATCAAACATAGGGATTTCCAATTTGTGCATCATAAAATCTACCTCAAGTAGTTAGACTCTTCACCAAGGAACCAAAGCTTTTATACCAATTGTTGAAAGGTGCAAGACAACTGAGAGGGGGGGTGAATCAATTGTCGCCAAACTTAATCTTAAATCTCAAACACTTATCAACTTCACAACCACTTTATTTTGTTATTAAGTGTGAACATGAAAAGAAAATAACAAAAAGCAATATCAACACAAGAAACACCAAATTTATGTGGAAAACCCAATAAGGGAAAAACCACGGTGAGGATTAACTCATAATATAAAGTAATTCCAAAACCGATTACAAAGAGGCTCACTACCAAAGGGCTCACTGCCTAGAAAGGACTCATTGTCCAAATACAAGGCTCATTGCCTACAGATAGGACTCACTGTCCAACAAGGAGGCTCACTACCTATAGGTACAAAAGATAACAGAAAAATCCACCACAACAGATTACACACATCCACAGCCTTGATCAGAAGAATTGTAGACACCATCGGCTCACTACTTTTAGGAATCTAACACATTAAACTATTGTTGCCTCAATTCACTTTTGTACACTCTGCTTCTTACACTTTTGGTATTCTAATGCATCAAACCATAACATCTTGACTTGCATTTATACCATCTTCAACCTTAGAAACTTTCTCCAAGGTCAACTACACACACTTCATTTTACAAATTCAAATTAGGTCATAAACTCAACATTCCCGTGGTAGAAAGGAATGAGAGTGGACCAAACCAACACTTTAGCAAGACCCAAAACAATGTCTCAAATCAATCACACGCTTCATTAATTAATTCTTATCCTTTGCATGAAGTGTAAACACCAAATTGGCCAAACCTAACGAAAACACAAATGAACTTTGAAGTACACACTTCCGCAACAAGAATATAAGTCTGCCTTGGTAGTGTTGCATAATTTTTCTTGCAAACTTACTTTGTTTTCTTATCAGCATTGTTGGTCATTGACACAATTTGTGCAGAATATAAGTCACTTGCCATGGTTTTATTGAGTTTAATATTGGTTTGGAATCTATACATGGTTGAGTCAGTTTTGGTTGTGCTTTATTTCATTTTAAAATAATTTTGTTGTTACCTATTAAATGAAGGCAATGATTCTGTGGGTTTTTTATTCACATTAAAAAAAAAATTGTTGTGACAGGGTTTTATAAATAATTCTTGCAAACTCTATCCAATTATTTTCTCATCAATATTATTGACAAATACACAATTGTGGAGAGTTTTGAGTGAATTTGATTTTATTTTTGAAATTTTTACTTCAAGCATAGCAGATACTAAACCGAAGCACTATTAAAAGATCATTTCTAATGAGATCCTATTTTTTTTAATATATATTTGATGTGTATTTTGAACTCTCCCCAGATATAATTTTCTCTGTTCAACCCACAGCAATCCTCAGCTTATGTATTTGCAGTCTTTAAATATTATGTCTTTCAAATCAGCAACATGACTTCTAAAGCCAAACAAATTTGCATTCCACTTAAAATTATAAGTTCATTTCTAATGAAATTCATTTTTTTCAATATTTGATGCAAATTTGCCTCACTCAACTTTATATATATATCTTCTATCAAGCTCAAGAATCTAGTAGCAACAGTTGTAGGGAGAATTTTGTTTTGTAGATCCACCCATTTGTGCAGATAAACTCTCAATATAATATTTCTTTATATTTCATCTTTATTTATTTTATCTATTTGTCTACTCAAAATTTACCCTTATCTTTTCATTTGGTCAATGTGAATGCTTTATCTATATTTTATTTCATTATGAAACAATTCAGTAGTTACCCGCTAAACAAGGCCTTAGCTCTGTTTCCTTTTTTCACCTATACTTTTTAATAAATAGGAAATTGTTTTTACTTCATATTTTACCCCGTTGTAAGTCTAGCACAATTTTCAAAAAAATAATAATAATAAAAAGAAGACTTAACTTTTATTATGTCTTCCCTCTTCCACGCAAAGACACAGAGTAAAATGAATGTAAATTCAAATAGGAAGTATTCATGTTATATTTTCTTTAAAATATATAGTTTCAATTTCCTCCTCCTTTCCTCACGTGGAGTTAAGAATGGCCCACATTTACTTTATTTTATTTTATTAGATATGAGATGACAGTATTAACAAAATTATATAGATTAGAAGCTATATAAAAATAATAAAATGAATATCTTAAAGAAAAAGATAGAGAGAATCAAATAATTGGGTGAAAAGTTTGAAAATTAATTATATTTTTATTTATATGATGAAAAATAATATATTTATAAACTTTTAGAGAATATATATATGAAATATTATATACTGGAAATAATAAATTATAAATAAGTAAATAATTAAAAAAATATTATTTTGGGTTCATGGGTTAATTTAGTAAATAAAAAAATTTAATATTTAAAAGAAAAAGATAGATGGGATCAAAAGTTTGGAAGGTAATTATATTTTTCTTGATTTTAAGATATAGAAAATTATTTATATTGTGAAAAATAATATATAAAAAAATTTATAAATATATATATATATGGAATTTTGTACATTGGAATTAATGAATTTATTGATAAGAAAATAACTAATCAAATATTACTTTGGTTTTATGGATTAATCTAGTTAAAAATAAGTTAGCAATACATGATTTTATATTATTGGGTTATTAAGTTCTAAGCATTAGCTTTGTTAGTGTTTGGTAGCTTCAGGAGATATTTTCTCCTTAATTAAAGGCAGGAAGCCTACATATTGCAAATTATATTTTATATTTATATTTCTTGAATGAGGCTGAACCTTGTGAAGAGTCGCCTTGCTTGTGAAGAGGCAGCTTACCTTGTATAAAAAGAAGGTGATGCTCATTCTTACATCATCAATTATATTCTCAAGACATTCGCAAGACATCAAGGAATTCCTACTTCTACAGTAGAGTATAATATTGCTTAGTGCAGATCGATATCAAGGAGAAATCATTATCATTGTGTATTTTTCATCTAAGAGAGGTGCAATTTATTATTGCATCAAATTGGCCTTGAGTTTGGCCTAAGATTGTAAGCAGATTTCTGCTCATTCAATTCAATAAATAGGAGATAAATTTTGGTTGGGTTTTCCCAGGGTATATGTTGTGTTCTATTGTTCATGTGTTGTATTTCTACTTTTTGTTAAATCTGATCCTAAAATTAACATGGTATCAGAGCGGGTTTAAGAAAGAATCGGATTAGATTTGGGTGAGCAGTCAAGACAATGCTTCGAGCATCATTCTGGAACTTGAAATATTTATAGTTCTTTGTGAAGTGTTGTGATCAATGTGTGGAGTCAAAATTTGAATAGAGGAGATCGATAAACTGAAGGAAGAAACAAACAGCTAGCACTTGCAGATACAACAAAGAGATGATCGATTATTTATCTAAGGCAGAATAAAGACAATTGGAAATGGTCAGGAGGTTCTTAAAGGTCGATATAATTTATCTTTTCAAGAGTCTAGCAACCAAGTCTTCATTCTAAGACCAAGGGAAAACTGAATTAGATAAAACTAATTTATTGATGGAATCGTGATTATCCTTAGGGCACAATTTCTATTAAAAGATCGACTTCATAAATACCTGTAGGAATTGATTTTGTCATCATTAGAAAAGACAAAGAACTTTGTGGATTAAGGAACCGATGATAGGAGAACTGTTGAACCAATATCATAAGAATTGATTATAATAATCAATTCACATTAGAAGCACTGCTAATCACTTAGAAGGATATTCACATTTATCTTGGGTTCATCAAATTTGTCACTCTTGGCATCCTATTGCTTGAGAAAATCACGATTTGTTCACCATCATTGGTTAACTCAATCTGGATGCAATATTGGACGTTACTAGCATCTAGCGGTCATTGAAGGATCATGAATTGTTGAGTCAAAGAAGGATTTTAATCTGGAAAAGAATTATGTAGCAGTATTGCATGGTAGCTGCATATTGCAATCTTTTCAGTGATCTATGCCTGTATGGTATGCATCATTTGAAAGGAAACCAGAGAGGAGTCAGAATTGAAATGTGGTCGAGCCTGAGTGCAATTGTATATAAAAGCCAACGTTCATATGTAATTCTCGAATGATGATTTCAGATCTAAATCTTTAGGTGTTGTTACCTAATTTTCACCCTCAGGCTCAATCAGGCAAGGCAAATTGTGTTTAACAGGTTCGAGAAGGCCAAATGGAGCATTCGGCCTAGGGAAAAAGTCATGAATCTGATGCTAGGTCACAGGGAACTCAGTGAAGAATCCTGCCTTATTCAGGTTCAGCATGAAAATCTTCTAAGGAGAGAGTCGCCAAGACCCCAGGAATGTCATGGCGAGTGGGATTCACCTACAGGTCCCTATCGGCAAGACATCGATCATTGTCCCGACGACAAAAGGATATTCATTTCGGTGGAAGTTCTTTTCTTCGGAGAGAAGTCTCGGCGAATGCATCGGGTCTTGCTGACAAAGCAAAGTTGGATCCCTTCGGCGTATGTGTGCGGGTTTCGGTAGGAGGTCTTACCGATCGGAAGAGGTCTCACCGAAGTCAGGCGGCGTCAGCAAAGCAAGCCAGCCGTCGCCCTAAGGTCTTGCCGATATGGCAATGTCTTGGAAAACGAAGGTACTTTCGGCTAAGGAAAGCAGTTTCACCGTGATGTCTTGGCGAAGGCATAGGGTCTCCCCGACCGAAGAGAAAGTAGCTTGTCGCCGAGAGTTAAGGAGCCCGGCAAGAGGTCTAGCCGACAGGCCAATGTCTCGCCGATAATGAAGGGTCTCGCTGGGTGTCTTGTCGAATGAGGAGTTCGCCGAAGGAAAAGAAATTCTATAAGATGTCTCGGCGAATGAAGGCGGTCTCAGCGACGGAAGCAGGAATCGATATGACTGTTGGACTTCGCTATGAAGTCTTCCCGACTTTCCACGCTCTTGCCGAAGGAGACCTGGAGCTCAGTGGAATAAAATGTCTCGGGGTGACATCAATTAAGTCACAATGAAGGAAATGTAGGGCCCGGCAGAGTAAAATGTGTTCGGGGAGACTCAGAAAGGAGGTCTTACATTCGGTAAGATGTCTTCCCGACTTGATGCGGTCTCAGCGAATAGAAGAGAGCTCGGGTAGACAGGAGGAGTTCGCTATGAAGTCTCAGCGACCGTGTGATGTCTCACCGACTAGAAAGTAAAGACCTCGCTGAAAGAACTTGACATCGGCATAAGGTCCTGCCGATGTAAGGATGTCTGGCCGACATAAGGAAAGGAGCTCAACGGTATGATAAAGGAGGCATCGGCGAAGAAGAGAGTCCTCGACAAGATGTTTTGCCGACTTGGTAAGGTCTCACCGAAAGCAGGCTGAGCTCGCCAACAGTTGAAAACTTTGTCCTGAGGTCCTGCCGACACGGGGAGGTCTTGGCCATAAAGGAGGAGTCATCGGCAGAGGTCTCGCCGAATGCAGAAGGTCTCCCCGAAATGGATGCCTTCGCTAAAGAATAGGGATTTTGTCATGATGTCTCAGCGACAAAATTGTGTCTTGTCGATGGCTTCAATGATATCGACATGACTTGTGGGCTCGATAAAACCTCTCATCTATAGTGTCATGTTATGCTGATAACTTCAAAAGGGCATAATCGCATCGGTGAGACACTTCCAGTGTCTCGCCGAGATACAATTCTAATCAAAGGAGTTTTGACCACCCAAAGAATCTGCATGGAGTTCATTCGACCAACCAGAGAGATCTGAAAGCGAGTCGTGGAAGTTTGAAGAACATCAACGGAATGAAAAGCAACGTGTATCTGTTCTGAGCTCAGAAGCATTGGAGGAACTCGACAGGGAGGTTCGAAGATCGACACAAGGAACAGAAGTGAATGCGATGGTTATAGGAAGATTTGAAGAAGGCTTCTCGGGGAATTTTTTTCTTCACTGACATAGGCAACAAGGACACGAGGGTGCAGCATTTTTTTATTT
The DNA here is from genome assembly GCA_007258455.2 of Sequoia sempervirens. Classification (NCBI taxonomy): domain Eukaryota; kingdom Viridiplantae; phylum Streptophyta; class Pinopsida; order Cupressales; family Cupressaceae; genus Sequoia; species Sequoia sempervirens. The sequence goes on along the minus strand of VDFB02271358.1, from coordinate 1,200,822,844 downwards.
TTACAATCAAAAGATCTAAGGGGCAGATTTTTCTGAGCCCTGATATTTTTTGTAAGCCCTAAGGGGCCGACATAGTTTGATATATAAGGCATTTTTTTCCTTTTTGTATATAGTTCAGATTATACACTCAAAGGAGTTAGTGATTCTTATCTATCCTTTCGCGACTAAATGTATTTTTTGTAACTCAAACTGGAATCTGGAATACAACACAGAGTTTACCTTGGGAACTAGTGTTCATATTTGTACTACTTTCATTTCTGTATTTCTCTTTTGATTATGAAAAGTCTTTAACTGTGTTTTATAACTCTGTATTCATACCACAAAGCTGTGAAGTTTGTCCCTTCCTTCTTGAGATATGTATGTAGATCAAACCTGTCAAGAGTGATGCATAAGTCAAATGGGGTTATGTTGAGTAAGTAAAATAGTTGCAGTCTAGTTTTCCCAGTGTATTTTCTTCTTGTTTCATTTCATGATTTCCTATCAATACGGTGTATCCCCATAGTTTAGTTCCATTTTTCTGCATTTTCCTTCTCCCTTTCCCTTCAAAGAATCAGTAGTTTAGGTGATAACACAAAGGAAGCCGGCCTTCTCCGGAGGTTGACCTCTGTCTGCAAGAAACCCACATCTTTGGAGGTCTTCCAATGTTACACTGAGGTGTTGAACATCGATTCAACAAGGGTGCAATTTGAGGTGACAACAGATGCAAAGATCAAGAAAGATAAGTGCAGACCTGAAAAGTGTTTAAGTGCAGCACTTAAGGATATTCTAATTTCAATGAGATAAGTATTTCATGTTTGAATAATGTTTATGAATTTTTTTATGTAGTTATTAATTCATGCTATAACATTGGGATAGTGAATCATGTATGATTCTAGCATTGGTATTTCTCTTTGAGATAGTTTAGTTCTATGAACTATTATTAAACTCTCTAAAATGCTTCCAAGACGGATCGAGGAGAAAAAGGATGATGAGAGATTACATTCAAAGGAGGAAGAGCTTGATGCATCCTATGAGGGAGTCACATAGGCTAAAGAATGGAGTCACAGCTTGCTGCCATGGGACTGAGTTGCTGGCTGGAGACATCTCTTGAAGAGGAAGAACCCATACAGATTATCTTTGTGATCAGTTTCTTCAAAGAGGAGGAATTAACATTCAGAGGGAGTGTTGATGTAAGTAGTGGTGAGAGATTTCTTTCTCCTACAAAATTTGAAATATATAAATTATATTTTTGAGGCCGACTTAACAAAAGGACGTCTTATTTTGAGAAGTCATCTCACTTGGTGAAAGAAGCCAACCCTTCATGAAAAGACATATTGAAGTGTATAAATACAAGGCATCTCACATTCATTTGGCATTCAATAATATTATCAAGACAAGTTCGCATACTTCAAGCAGGTGTTCACATTCATTCAGCAGATCGATATTTGCTACAAGGAGATCAATATTCATTGTTGCTTGTATGTTTGCATCTAGAGAGGTGCTATTATCATTGCATCAGATTGGCCTAGTGTTTGGCCATGTTGTAAAGCAGGCTTCTGCTCTTTCATTCAATATATAAGTGATATAATTGTGGCTGGGTTTTTCTCCCTCAGGAAGGAGAGTTTTCCCAAGGTATTTGTTGTGTTCTATTGTTTACTATTTTGTGTTTCTACTTATTTCATTTCTGATCCTAAAACTAACAAGCTTGTTTAAATATTACATAATTTTTGAATTGATATATAAAGACAACGATTTGATATTTATTGGAATTTTGTTGTATTGATGGAACAAGCATATGTATAGTTTTATTTGTTTTTTATAATCACTATAAGTGTAAAATCAAAATGTTTGGAAATGTTTTGAAATAGGAGATGAAATTTAATCCTTACATAATTATTAATGTTATGTAGCTATTGTGATGAGCTATTAGGAATCAATAGTTCAAGTCGTCAATTAATTTGATGCCTCAATTTAGTTGTACAATTTCAGATTTATCTACGCCTATGTAATTTATGACATGGTTAAAATAACTTTTCATGATTTCATTAAACCTTCCAATATATGCATGTACTTGTGTTCTTAGACTGAATGCAGGGGAATCCATGTATATAATAGTAGTATTGTTTTAGGGAATCATAATGTGTCAGGGGGGTACTATACCATTGTACATAAATTTGAAGTGAAATTATGAGGAATGTCCTAAAGGTATTCTAGCTTGTACATGAAACCCACGATTGAAAAGTAACCTGGTGTTAAGAGACTAGTATAAAGTTGCTAAATCTAAACCTTACTGCAAGACACTAGTATGATCATATTTTTTATGAACTTATAGGATTAATAGAGGTATATTTGAATTATTTTATTAATTGATATCATTCAACCAATTCCATCATATTATTGTTATTCCAATAAATGAGGGAATTGATCATAATAAAAATTTAGGATGAAACTATGTCTAGCAATGGGTTTCTGATAATATGAAAAGTGAGTGAAATAAGTCATTTATTAGCCAAATCATATGTTCGGTCGAGTTATTAGTGGTTGGGTATCTTGCATGGAGAAAATTGAGGTCTCCCTTGGATGCCCGTTGGATGACTTTACTCTTGGTATTTGCAGTTGATTTGTTATTGAATGATTATGTTAGTTTTAATCGTGTTGAGGATCTCTTGCACTCGTTGTTTGTACTCGTGGATCCATAAAATTGTGGATTGAAATTAACTTTTTGAGACCTTGTTATTGTGGCCACTTCGATGGGGACTAGTGTGTTAGAAATTTGTCAATCTTCCAAAGGATAGAGGGGAGTGTGGGTTTTGCTTACAAGAGTTGGTATGGGGGCCGGGATTCGGTAAGGCTGTCTGGGTACCCCCAGACGAGGGCCAGTAACCTATGAAGATCTGCATTGGGTAACCCATGTCGAGACATGTGATGACACTCTACCCTTCAGCAACCGTGTATGTTTGTCGTTTCCCCTTGTTGCTTTGTTCCTCTAGAAGCGGATGTCTCTTGTGTTTATTTTTTCTCTTGTCGTGGAGTCTTGTCATCATTGTTCTCCTGACTATTTAGGTTGAGGGCCTTTCTTGTCATCTCCTAGTGTGGGGGGTGAGCCTTTGGGTCCACGTGGTTGGGTGGAACATGCTATGCACCCCTTTGGGTTCCCATTTAGTGTTCATGAAGCGCAGAGTTCATGTTGTTGTAGATGATCTAGAGCTTTGTCATAATTTAGTTGTACCATGTTCATTTATGTATTACTCTAGTAATTGTTGTATCTTTCCCATTATGTGTCAGGAAGCACAGATGTGCATATGTACTCCTAAAACGATGTAATGTACTCCTAAAAAGATGTAATGTACTCTTGAAATGGATGTGATGTATTATTTTACCTTTGTATACCTTATATGGTTAATGATTTGTAGTAGCCATTATTTGATGTGTTGTATCTGTGGAAATATGCTCCATTGAATTCACATGATGTTAGTATGTTGAAAAGTTAATCTTGTTTGTGTTGAGTTATCAATTGTGAATGTTTCTTATTGATGGTGTATAATGTAATCTTGGTTCTTTCGTTATCGTTATGGTTTGAGTTTAGGTTTCATAATGTCGTCACGTGTACCCCAGGGGGACAATAGTTGATATTGTAATTGTTTAATTGCTTTACATGTAATGTATGTTCATGTTCATCTTTTGTAATGTTCCTCTTTTCAAAAAAAATTAGTGTGGTAATCTGTTAGTTTTAGTTATCCTTTGGGGTTAGTATGGTGGGGCGTTACACCATGTACTCACAACATCTCAACTATACATCCACAACCTGCAATCACTTGATTGATTTCTCTGCAATATCTTGTACTATGTTAAAAGCAATGACAAAACCACCAAACTTACTCATACTTGCAAAAACTGAAACAGTAGTACCCTTTTTGAGAAAATAAACAACAAAAGCATCTTTAATTCTAAGCCTTCTTTTCGGAGAGTAGGCATACCACATTTCACCAATCTTTTTCATATCACCTTCATCCAACACTAAACGAAATTCGTCTAGATTGCAAGAGTCAGATCTAGGTAGAAACTTTTTTTCCTTCTTCTCTTCTAAGATAACAATGACATCCTTTGTTTTAATTTTCCTCCTTTTAGGTTCCGGAGGGGAACCAAAAATGACAACCTCTAACTCCTTACCCGAGGATGAACCCTCCTCAAACTGACTAATAGGCATAGCACTAGACACTATCACACTGGAGCATAGATTCATTTGCAGGGATGAGAAATAAACTTTGCATGCACTTGCTTTAACTTCCATACATTCCAAATTTTTGTAGACTTGCTTTCCGACAGGGATGCCAAACTTCCACTTAACATTCTCCTTTGACGATAGTGAACTTAGAAAGTAAAATACTAAACATATGAGCAAAGACCCAAAGCGGAAAGGAATAACTCTCAACCAAAGACATTCTAAGATTCTCAATTAGGTTTTCCATTATTAGGCTACACAGGTCAAACTTTTTATTTTCCTTCACCATCTTATGTGCAAGATATACAACAATAGTTGAAGTAGATCCTTCACGATTTCGGAAATAGATTTTGTAAGTGATATTGTAAGCAACATACCTTATTATAGGATCGGCAATGGTATTTATCAATAGAGCTTGAGGGTCTTTGTCGACACCAATAAGTTCATCCACATCTTTGTATTTCACCATTTTCTTCATAGGGAGGTCACCAACACTGCACAATCCAGTAATAGCTTCAATGGCATCCTTAGTGATTGGATAGGTTTTGTCCAAAATGATGCTACCATCCTTGAATCGACTCAACAAGAATAAGATAGACTCTTTGTCAAAAAACCAGGGAAATTCTCCCCATAAATCCATACCCAAGGCACTTACATTCTGCAATACATCAATCTTCAACCCTAGTTCCATTTCCTTTATCTTTCGATGATCAAATTTGTACAACTCTACTCCCTTCAGCCTTAGCGGAATACCACCACTGGATTCTCTGTCAATGGATTCCATCATTGCGCTTAGCTTCTTCAATCTTTTATCGCTCAACGAAACTTCTTATCCTTCTTTGAAAACTATGAGAAATGATTTGAAAACTCCACCTTTTATCCTTAATTACTCATGATGAATTTTTTGCCAAAAACTTTCATCGATGACATCATCAATTGTACTCCATTTTTCAATTAGCGGGATTAAGCTTCATCATATATCACCAACCGAATCAAACTTAGTCAAGTTGAAAACACATAAATATTACTTCAGAGAGGGGGAATTGACAGGATATGCATAGCAACACTCCCCCTGAGCGAAGGTAGTTGGCACAGATTCTGGAAGAGCTTGTACCAGGATCCGATACCACAAAAAATCTCCCCACGCTTATTTCCTTTTTCTTCCAAACCATGATAGTCCTCTTCTTAGATTCATCTGATTCTGCAACCTTCTTTTATTTTTAGACTTTTCTGGAGCAAGATATATGCATGTGTTAGCATAATATTCGGGTTGACTACACTTGTAAAATCTTTGTCCTCACTTAACTAAGTGAACCCTAGATCTATGTTGATTAGCTTTGTGACCATAACCATGGCATAAATAGAAATTACCATGAAAGGGATTATTCATTCCATTCCTTCTAGCCGGATTAGATAATTGACTTCTGCAATGACTTTCTTTGTGACCAAACTTGTGACAGTTAAAGCATTGAGTATTTGGTTCCTTCTTGCTTCTACACTCTATAGCCTTATGTCCAATTTTTTTGCATAGAAAACAATAGCCATTAAATGATAAGTGCCTTTGAGCATATGGTTGCCTAACTGGAGTTCTTTTTGTAGGTGTTCTAGGGTTTCAGACCTTGCTTGTTACAACTGATCTCTCTTCAGCTTCAACTGCTTTGGACCTTCACCCTTAGTGTTCTAATTTGATCTTTCACCAGAGAAGCTAGGTCCTCCCTTATCCTTGTGACATTTCTATAGTAACAAGAGTTGATCTAGAATTATGCTACTTTCACACACTCTTGCTTCTAATTTCAACCTTCTTAACTCTTGATCTAACTTCTCATTTTCTTCTAATTTTAGTTTGATGGTATCTTTGAGATTTTCTTCAGTATTCTTCCATTTTTTGTTTGATAGTATCTTTGAGATCTTCTTCAGTCTTCTTGCATTCATCCAACTGCTGATTTAAATCCATAATAGACTCCTTTAATTCCTGGCTGACCTCTCTGTGTCTTGCTTTGAATTTTCAAATTTGCTCCCTTAGCTTTGAGATACAAGCATTTGCCTCCTTGAGGTTTTCTTTCAATTCTTCATTTTCAGATTCTGTGATTTCCATATCATCTAACATTATCTTCAGTTCTTCCTCAAAGTAATAATCTCCTACCATCTACTCAAGCTTCCAAGATCACCCTCAAGCGGTTAAGCTCTATTCTACAAGGGACCAAGCTCTGATACCAATTGTTGAAAAATTTGGATAACTGAGAGGGGGGGTGAATCAGTTGTCATAAAAAAAAAACTCTTTACTTTAATTAATCCAAAGAAAGCTTAAATCAATCAGATAATTATCTAACATATATGAACATGAAAGCACACAACAACACCATGCACAATGAACACTAGAATTTACATGGAAACCCAAGAAGGGAAAAACCATGGAGAATTCCAATTCTCAATTATAAAAACACTAGTTAAGGTGATTTTTACAAGGGGCTCACTGCAAGTAAGGCTCACTTCTAGTGGGCTCACTGCCCAATTAATACATCTGATTACAAAATAGTCTCACTGAAAAAAATGAACTGATGAAGTTGCATCTACATATGCATTAATTCAGTTCTGGTCAAGAGCATAATATCTGTCTACAGCAAATCCAATCAAAAATCTTCTGCACACCTTCCCCACACAACCTCTGCAAAATAGATTACTTCTTTCTGATAATCCTTCGCACCATTTTATCTGCTCGCACACACCATACACCACACTTCTTCTCTCATTCAGAACTGAAGAGATGTTTAATATATATATATATGTACCTGTAGAAAAAATAAGTCGGCCAAACACCATGTCTTCATAATCTCCTAAGTTGGCCAGACACAATTTGAATTAGATCACCACAAAACATGTCGGCATGAAGAACAACCTTGAAATATTCAATAACGCTTTGCATGCTAGCACCGAACCCAAAAGATAGGTCACACATAAATATATTCTTTCTATGTTACCAAAGGAACCATAAATAGGTCATACATAAGATAGGTTCATCACATATATTAGAGAACAAGAAGAAGCTAATGCTATGAATGAGAGAAAAACTAAGATCTCATTATTTAGCCAAAAAAAAAGGGAGCCACCTACAACATCTTGAATAATACTAGTATGATAATCCCATAACACATATATTAATTGTGTATGCCAGTCTTTATTATGTTTGTTCACTATTTTTCTTAGGATTTGTTCAAGAGTTTTATTATTTGATTCGGCTTGTCCATTAGATTGTGGGCAGTAGAGCATTGAGAATCGGTGTTGTATATTGAATGTTTCCAAGAAATTATTCACATCATTGTTCTTAAATGTTGTTCCATTATCTAAAACTAACATGGATGGAAGTCCAAAGCAAGCAATAATGTGTTCCAATATGAAATGACATATTACATCGGCAGTTATCGAACACAAGGGAATAGATTCTACACATTTTTTAAAATAATTTGTTTCCAATTCAAAAGATAGAAAACTTTGAATTACATGAAATATATTCTAGAGCTAATGGGAATTCCACAACCAAGACCAAATCTTGATTTTCATCAATTTCAGTATCAACCGAAGAAACACAAATAGACATACCAAAACTTGTAATGTGCTACATGAATGTCCAGACAGCAAGGATACCCAGAGTAAGCTTTAAGCACAACAACCAACATCAAAAGATTAGTCTTAATTATTCTGCATTAACTGATTTCCACAAATGTCACAAAAAGAAGTACTGTCGCATCTGGATCAAGGATAACATCCACACTATGAAACATTATAGCAATCGATAGGATAGATCATTTTTGTATATCATCCGGAGCACAACCTTCCGGATCCCAAGTTTTGACATCAATGAAAACAATGCTAAATCATCTCAACAACTTCTCAACATGAGCTTCATTTTGATGTAAACCATTTGCATATTTGAATGAAATAAAGTTTCAGAATTCTCTTTCATTTCCAATTCTTTATATGTATTTGCAGCCTTCTTGCATAACATATTTTGTGTGTTTGTAATCAGAATTGAAAGGGAGGGTCTCCCTTTTTATTAGTTCCAAGCATGCATGTTTTGTTTTCCCATGGATTTGGGTAATAAGAGATTTGTGTAGAGGTTTATGTTTAATTTAATCAATATATCCCAAATGACATCTCAACTTTGTTGGTGTACTAAGATCTTCCCCCTACTTTTTTGTTCATGTGCTTTTCATATATTGATTGTTAATTTTAATATTGATGTCTTTGTGTTGCTTTGTGTTATATTGTTTATCAAGTGGTTGTGGTTCTCTCATTCCTTTTATTGTCTACATCACAAAGTTTTTTAAGAATCTTATCATGCCCACAAGGGCCATAGATCCACAAATAGAGTCATTATTCGCATGATTTTTTCCATATTAATGTGTTGTGCTACTTCATGGTTTTGGGTTTTATTGCTATTTTATTCCCTTTTTAATTTTGATGATCATTGTATCATTTGTACCTACTTGCAATTTTTAACTCTTACATTTACTTAAATTTATCCTTCATACAATTCCAAGATTTAGGATTCAGTCTTACAATTATTTATATTTAGTGTCCCCAATGTTTACTCTCCTTTTTGTTTTGCCTCTATGACCTTTCTCAGATCCTTAGCTCCTAGTTCTATTGATTCATATCAAGGTGTTTTTAGCTTGCTTACCTTTTCATATTATTTATACATGCACAATCTCCATCCATCAACATAAATTTAGATGCAAAAAGAGAAGACTTGATTTTCTATTGTAATTAATGTAATTTTCAGAAAAGATAAATGTGTTAAATAAAATACTAAAAAATTATTTAATATTTAAAATGGTTCTACATACACCCATAACCTTTATATATTCCAATAGCTAAACTTTATGAAATAAAAATTCAAATTTTAATATGTATATTCCCAACCCTTACATAATCACTTATGAAAATGTATGATAAAGATTATTGGTGGGCCCATTTAAACAAGTAGTGTGGTGTATGTTATAAAAGGTGGCCTTAGTTTTCTCATATTTGAGGCATCCCGAATAAATATGAAGTATGATATGTTCTCCATGCACCTTGAAGTGGATATGCACCTTGTTTAGTTTCGCCATATTCTTATGAAATGAATATTATTAAATGTGAATTATAATATGTTCTCCATGCACCTTGAAGTGAATATGCAAAAGGAATAAGGAATGGCCTTGATTTGAGCTGCAGCTACCAAATCTGATATGGAACATTTGCATGATTTGTATTGTTTTTAAGATTGCTTTGGGAATTTTCATATTAGAAAGCCTTGCATTAATTTTACAAGATTATGGAAGGTTTTGAAGTTTGAAATCTACCTAGTAAACATGATTTGTATATGCTAGCTCAGCGATGAAAGTTTCCTATGAGAAGAAAATCAAGTTTTCTTGGTCGAAGATATTAGTGGGAAATGGTTCAATATTAAGAACAAATCTAATGAATTTCATGCAAATGAGATTATAGAAGGATACAAAATAAGAGTTGAAGCTACATAAAGAGTTGATATTGAGGATGTGGAAGTTACAACTAGTGTCTGTCAAATGTTTTTAGGCTTCTCTCAAGGTTTGTTGATAATATTGAGGCAATTGCTCAATATGCATTGCTTATATCATTGTTTGTAGATAATGTTGTAGATTATTATAATATGGAAGCTAAGCATTTATCTCAAGTTGGAAAGCATATTGAAGCTATAGAGGACTATAACAAATCTATTTAGCTAGACCCACACTAAAATAAAGCCTATAGTTGATTATGCTTGGTTTATTCTACATAGGGGAAATATCATGATGTTATATAGATGGGTTTTAGGAAGGATTTGGAATTGGATCCAAATAACACTTTTGTTAAACATAATATTTGGGTACTAAATGAATAGTTACAAAATATTTATAAACAAAATAAAAAATCCTACAAAATGTTTTTTCTTGCTATTGTGTATGTTCTCTCTCAAGTAGTTATATGTGCTCTCTCTAAAATTGTTGTGTGCTCTCTCACTCTGCAATTGTTGTGCATTCTCTTTTTGGAACTATTGTTGTTGCTTTGCATTTAATTTCTAGATTTTTTGCTCTATTCTTCCTTATAGCTACTACTATCGCTATTTTTTTAACTCTCTTATGTTTTACAACTCCAAATTCTACATGAACCTTCTTTTTATTTTCTACTCTTTTCCATTTCCACCTATCAATAATTAGTTTTTTCTCACAATTCTTGTTATCGAAAAGTTAACACAAATTTGGGTGTTAAAAATAGAGCCTACAAAAATAAATAAAGTTTAGTGCAAATTCCAAAATAGGATGTCTCCAAATCTAAGAGGTCTTGGGCAAGAATAAAAGACATGTCAAAGATTTATTTCTTTGACTCAAGGTAATGTATTCGAAAACCCCCCCTTAATATTAAGTCTCTTTTATATTCATTGTACATTTTCAAAGCTAAATTATACATTTCTAGAGCCACTTTATATGTCTTTTAGAGTTGATTTTTAAGAGCTCTTCAAAGCTGATTTTACATGACTTTCAAAGCTGACTATGATGGCTCTGAATTTGTCACTGTATATGATGTCCAAATTTCTTTTTAATCATTGAAAGTTATCATTTGAGAGTGGCTTGGTGAAAATATTAGCAAACTATTGCTCATATATGCAAAACTACACCTTGATTTCTTCATGTTTTATGATTCCATTCAAAAATGATAGCAGATATCAATATTCTTGTTTTATCCATAAAAAAATAGTTCCATTATTAAGTGTATCCAAGATACATTGTCATAATATATGGTTGCACCATCTTCACATTCCTCCAAATCTATTAAGATCCTCTTAAGTCAAATAGCCTAACATTTTGTTGCATTTGCTACAATATACTTAGCTTATGTTATGGAAAGAGAAACTATGGGTTATACCTTTGATGCCCATGAAATGGTTCCCAACCCAAATAAAACATATATCTTGATGTACACTTCCTATCATCTATATTGCATGCCTAGTCATTATTAGTATATCCAGGTCGCTCAAACTTGATACAATCTACAAAATACCATAGCCCTTGGTTCCATCAACATATCTTCGGATTTTCTTACCTATATGCTAGTGTATATCCTTCAATGTCTCCATAAATATAGAAATCAAACTTACTACATGCACTATATCAAGCTTAATTATTGTTAAATACATTAGCTTTCAACTATGCTCTTGTATGGCTGACATTAGACCTATCCCCAACCCTAGTGCTCCAAGTGAAGAGGTCCTTGATAATGACTTCCCTTTTGAAGCTGAAATTCTTAAGATCATTGAGTCCCCATCCAAGACAGGGCCTGCTAACCCTGTGACTATGATGAATACGGCTGGGATCTTGGTTGAATCTATTGTTGTACCCAATGGTCTTTCCCCCACAGGTGTCCTAGTGAGTAAAGCCCCTAGTCCTAACTCTAGTGTGACTTGGGATTCAGAGGTATCCTTGGAAAATCCTCCCTCACCTACTATGGGTGTGGAGGATGGTGAGATCTAAGAGGATGGAGTATCATTGGTTAAGCCTTGTCTTGGACTAACTGAGACTCTTGAGGTGACTCACTCTCAACCTATGGAAGAAGAGTTTTGGCCAACCCCTAAGAGGAAGGGTAAACAAAAGAAAGCAGATGTGGGTGGTGATTCTAAGCCTAGTCGACCCAACCAGCGGTTGACCAGGAATAGAGAAACAACAAAGGAAATTGTGATAGGTAAGCAAAGGACATTGGAAGTGTCCTCAATGAAAGCTTCAAAATGAAAGTCCTTTCTTGGAATGTGAGAGGGCTAATGAGCCCCCACAAATAGTTGGCCCTGAAGAACTATGTGCTAGAACACAAACTAGATATTTTACTTCTACAAGAAACCAAGATGAAGGAAACCATTTTTTAACCTATAGCAAATTATTTTTGGTCGAATGCTCTCTTTGCTTATAATGATGCAGATGGGGCTTCGAGCGGTCTTTCTGTAATGTGGAATCCTATGAGGATCTTTGGTTTCAAACTATTCTATTGTAAGAACAATGTGGGGGTCAGGTCTTCCAATGTTGGGGGCTCCTGGTCCTTGATCAACACTTATGCTCCCAATACTAGGAATGCAAGGAAAACCCTCTGGCAGGAAATATCTAACTAGATTTTGACTAATAGGGGAGATAGATGGATGGTGGTTGGTGATTTCAACTCCTCCCTTCACCCCTCAGAGAAGATTGGTAGCCTAATGGATTACTCTGACAGCATGTTTGACCTAGCTGACTTCTTGAACTATACTAGCCTAGTGGATGTTGATTTCCAGGGCCAATCTTTTACTTGGTCCAATAGACACCTTGGGGCTGGTCTGATCTAGGTCTATCTAGATAGACTCATTTTTTCTCCTAATTGGATTGCCTTGCTTCATGATAACCTGTTGGCCCTACCCCAGACTATTTTTTACCACAACCCTCTTCTGCTGACCCTAAATGAACACTTTGTTGTTGGTCTTTTCCCCTTCCAATTCAAGATCATGTGGAACTCCCATCCTGACTTTAGGAATAAGATTGCTACTTGGTGGAATATCCTGATGTATGGTTCCCCTATGTTCCAGATCTTCCATAGGCTCAAACACATCAAAAATATGGTTAAAGGATGGAACAAGAGGGTTTTTGGGGATGTGTTCCAAAAAAAAAAAATTGTGTTTGACAAGCTCAACATGTTACAAAAGAGGATGGAGGAAGGTGACACCTATATTTTGACCTGTCAACAAGAGAAGGCTGAATGTTTGGAATGGGAAAAAATCTTGAAGAAAGAAGAAATATTTTGGAAGCAGAAATCCATAATATAGTGGCTGACTAAGGGGGACTGCAATACTTCTTTCTTTCATGTTTCGTCCCTCAAACATAGGAAAAGAAATCAAATAAACAAGTTGAAAAATGAGGCAGGGGTTGTGATGTCTCATCCTTTATAGATTGGACTATTGGTTGGTGACCACTTCAATAGGACCTTCTCTACTCCTACTATGCCTCCCACCCTGGTGTTGGATGCTCTGTTGTTGGAACCCCTTCCTAACTCCATATCCGTTGAGGACAATGATTCTATTATGAGGGTTTTTACTCTAGAGGAGATCAGGTCTATTGTGTTTAGTATGGGCGCTTTTAAAGCCCATGAACCCAATGGTTACCCCCCGGACTTCTTTCAAATCTTTTGGGACATTGTGGGTGAGGACCTTACTCTGGCGGCTCGAGATTTTTTCAACTCTAGAAAGTTTCTCAAACAACTAAACCATACCTTCATTTCTCTTGTGCCTAAAATTGGTGAACCTTAGACCATGGCAGATTTTTGACCCATTAGCCTTTGTAATACTATTTATAATATTTTTTTCCAAAATCCTGGTAAACCGCTTGAAAACCCTCCTGTATAAAATGATAAGCCCAAGTCAAAAAGGCTTCATCCCTGGTCACCATATCTTGGATGCAGTTATATCCACTCATGAAATCTTACATTCTATGGACATGTGTAATTATGCTAATATGGCTCTAAATCTTGACATTTCTAAAGCTTACGATAAAGTTTTGTGGGACTTTCTTCCCAAAGTCCTTGATAGGTTTGGTTTTAATCAAAAAGTGATCAACATCATCTTGGAATGTGTTACTAAAGTTTCGTACTCTATCCTAGTCAATGGAGTGCCTTATGGGTTCTTTGTAGTTGGAAGGGGCATTCGTTAAGGGGATCCCCTCTCCCCATATCTTTTTATAATAGTGGTTGATATCCTAAGCAGGAATGTTACTCGTATGTTGTTGGAGGGCTCCATCAAAGGTTTCAAATTGGCCTCCACCCTTGAACCTTCTTCCATTCAACAATTCATTGATGACACTATGTTATTTGGGAAGGCCTCGATGGTGGAAGCAAGGAAATGGAAAAATTGCCTCAATCTTTTTGCAGCTTGTTTAGGTCAGTGTATAAACTATAATAAAAGTATGATCTATTTCTTTAACTGTACTTCTAGTCTGTAGGACCGTATGACTATTGTTTTAGGCTATGTGAGTGCCTCACTTCCTTCGGTGTACCTGGGCCTCCCTCTCACTGTCAAGGAAGTCACTCCCACTTTTTGGAATACTATTCTTAAAAAGATACAGAGGAAAATTTCTAGATGGAAAGGTTCCCTTTTGAGTTATGTTGGTAAACTGCAACTCCTCACTGTTGCCCCTTAGGGGATCCCAATCTATTTTCTATCAATGTTCAAAATGCCCAATTACATAGCTAAGAAGTTTGAAAAGATCCAGCTATTTTTCCTTTGGCCTGGAACTGACGATAAGAAGAAAATGTCTCTTTTCAATTGGGAGAAAGTGTGCCTCCCCAAATCTGGGGGAGGGATGGGCATTAGAAGGGTCCAATCTACAAATAAATCTTTGTTGGCTAAGGTTGGATGGGACCAGTTAAGAAACAAAAAGTACTCGTGCAGGATAATGAGTACGAAATATCTTGACAATAACCACCTCGTCAAGTGTATTGAGAATGATCAGCCTCATGGGTCCCTAGCCTAGAATAATATCTACAAAATGAGGAAGCTACTTCTAACTAGTCTCTGTTGGAAGCTTGGTAGAGGCAATTGTATTCATTTCTAGGAAGACCCTTAGCTTCTTGAAACCCCCTTAGTTAATTCTGAGTTTAAAAACCTCATGGAACCTGTGACTCATTTTTTTGGCTCGATTGTCTGCGACTACCTTATTGGACCCCCTAGGGCCAGGAGCTGGAAAGACCTTGGCTTATGCTGCCCTCTCTCCCCTGACTTGAAAAGCCAAGCTAACTCCTTACAAGTTACTCTCTCCTTTTCCAGAATCCGCTTATCTGATATTGAAGATAATTTCTTTTGGTCTTTGGAAAGCAAGGGCAACCTATCTGTTACGATGGCTTACGGTCTTCTATCAAACAAGGGCACTCAAATCAAGATTTGGAAATAGGTCAGGAACCGACACTTGACTCCAAAAAATAAAAAATTCTAGTGGATGGCTTGTCATAATAGGATTCTAACCCAAGACAACCTAAAAAAGGGGGCTTTGTGATCATGAATAGGTGCATATTATGCAAATGCAATGAAGTATCTGTTGATCACTTGTTGCTACATTATTTGTTTTCCACTAAGGTTTGGGACCTAGATTTTCAAAGGTTGGCCACTGATTGGACCCTGAATAAGGACTTAACTTCCTTTATTAGTGGTTGGACTGGTCCCTTCCAACATCCCCTTCCCATGGAAATTTGGAGACAAACTCACCCTATCATTTGTTGGTTCCTCTGAAAGGAAAGGAACAATCGGATCTTCAAAGACATTGAAAGGAGCTCCAAGGAAGTCGTTGGCAATAGTTCTAGACTTATCTCTGAAAGTATCTCCCTGTACAAATGGAAACCTCTAGATAAAGCCCTAGTAGAGTGGGAAATTAAAATGGAAAATTCTTGAAATTTCAATCTTGGGACCAACTCCTTTAAGGCTTCCAAGATCACTACTAGAGTAAACACTGTTTGGAAACCTTCGAATGTGAATTGATTTAAACTAAATTTTGATGACGTAGCTAAGGGGAATCTAGGTTTAGCTAGCTTTGAGGGCATCATTAGGGATTGCAAGGGAAACTTGGTGGTTGGGTTTGTTGGAGGAATTGGTATTCACTCTTCTATGGTGGTTGAGTCATGGGCGCTTCTCAAGGGTTTTGAGATTGTTGTCACTCTAGTTATAAAAATCTACACATTGAAGGGGACTCCTTGTCGGTGATTGACTCTCTTAATCATGGTTGATTGCTTAGCTAGAATATCAGGGACATTCTTCTTGACATAAACCTTTTGGTATCTAAAATGGATAGAAAATATTTAACTCACATCTACATGGAAGGTAATCAAGTTGTCGATAGCCTGGCTAACTTGGGGTCAAATTAGAATTTATGCAAGTATTGGAAGAGGCTTGAGGTGTTACCTGGTACTATACAAGGATTAATCCTTACAGAACAAAGGAATATAATATTCAATGATGGTTAACAATGTCTTTATAAATGGGTATAGGTGGCTCCACTTGATGGGTCCTTTGGTGATGTGGTTCTCATTGGGTGAGGTGGCGAGGTTAAAGAGAGGTTCTGTGTCAATTTTTTACTTCATTACTACTTATGGTGGGGCCTTCAGCTCTTACGAGCTGTCTTCTCAATTGTACTACACATCCTATCAAATCTCAAGGGATGTGTGTAATGAGTTATTTATCACCTGTCTTTTTAATATTCCAATTTCGGCTATCTTAAGATTTGCATAAGATCCTTTGAGTTGTACTTAAAATTTTCAAATCTCCCCCCTGCGACTGGCTGGCATGGGGAAATGTGTAACTTTAAAATGACCCTTGACATAACGGATATTAATTATCTGAATTTAATTAACAAATGTCTTATCCTATGGCTATTTCATGATAATCATTGCCATGTGGAGCTAACATCTTTGGAAATGACCACTAAAGCATGTAAAATTTAGGTTGCTTTCATTACTCCTTGTTGTCTCGGATGGTGGAGGAATGATAGTTTTAAAAGGAAAAATTCACCAACGAGCAATCACTTTTACGGCTATCTTTGTTTCTTTGGGTCTACTACTATGTGTTGTGGGTCGCAATGGGTGGAGATAGAGTGAGAACTGATCTTGATAATTGTGAGGAGTTTTGTAGGGACCCTATTACTTGGCACATTTGTAATGAGGGTGGTTTGGCACCACTTTTGGAGAATCTTGTGGGCCATAATGAGTGTTTGTCAACCCAGTTTGTTGGTTTATGGAAGGATAGGAGGGTCAACATGGGTGGCATCTCATTTGAGGTGAATGAAGAGGTTATTGGCAAGGCGACCAACCTCTCCTGGGATGGAAATAAATACAAAAAACACAAAAAAATGCAAGACTTGGAGAGTCTCAATGCCTTCTTCAAAGGTGATGAGAAGCCAGTTTGGAAGCAATCTGGTTTTGACCGCAAGGCATTTCCAAAACCCTGGGACAAAGTGTGTCTTGCAATAATGAAATATGTTACTTTAGAAGGTCAGTTCAAGGTGTTTT
Organism: Sequoia sempervirens; assembly: GCA_007258455.2. Lineage (NCBI taxonomy): Eukaryota > Viridiplantae > Streptophyta > Pinopsida > Cupressales > Cupressaceae > Sequoia > Sequoia sempervirens. Next base: position 1,200,805,587 of record VDFB02271358.1, on the reverse strand, counting down.
ATTTTTACCACTTACGGTTGTTAAACCACTTTAGGCACAAGATGACCCTTAGCTTTCTATTTTTTTGCTCACTTCTTTGGAAAAGTCAATTAAAGAAACCCTTGAGGTTGTCGCTCAACCCGGATGACCCGCCCCCCTTACCTCTACACCAATGCCTAATCCTTAGGCTTTACCAATTTCATCTTGCCCTATGCCCACCCAAACCCATATCTATTGTGCATGTTGAGGAACTCCCTAATGTGGCCCCTATTAATCCTTCACTTGCTTCCTTTAAGGGTTCTAAGAGGAAAACCCCCATGATTGAAATTGAACCCATTTCTGAACATAAGCCCAAACCCCCTTCTAAGAAGAAGAAAAGCATGGTTGGTTTAGCCCAGTCAAATGTGGCGGCTAGGTTATGTGAGCTAAAAAATAAACCCGTCAAGAAGGACAGCAGACCCACTGCTAAGAAGAAGGGGAAAAAAACTTCTCGAGGCTAGGTGGACTTGCAGGCCTCCGACAGCGAAGGGAGGAGCGCTGAGGATAAAGAATCCAAGGGTGACACCATAATGGTTGTGATCTTTGAAGTGGGGATGGAAAAAAATAGTGTGAGGAGGTCCCATAGAATGGAAAAGAACAAAAAAGGTGCCCTAGTTGATGAGATTTCTAGTGATTCGAAGCAGACTGGCGGCAGGACTGAAGGCAAAAAAGACACTATTGAAGAGATGAAAGAAGGGTTTGTGGAAGGCACTAGTAATTTTTTTGACATGAATCAAAGGCTTAAGGAGGACTCCACTCACTCCTCTGATTCAAGAGCTAGAAAGGAAGAGGAGATTCTGAGTAGGAAGGACAAGAACGAGGAACCCGGTGTGCTGCAAGAACGGGTTGCTAAATTGGAGCAGAAATTCATGTGTCTAGCCCGATTCACTATTAAAATGATTCACATATCTACTTTCACTTTGTCTGATGTCATCAAGGAGGAAGCAGATAAGAATTTTGAGGGAGAAAGACCCAACTAGATTGGGGATGATGTTTTGAATCTCCTAGTCCAGAAATGGGAAAACGTCGACAGTTAGTGTTATGGTCTGGGTGGTGCTAGTGTTTTGTTGTTAATGTGTTGTGTATGTGTCATATTTCCATTGTTTTTGGTTATAGACTTTTTGATAATTTTTTGAACTAGTTCCATTTTGGCCCTTTCGGCTCTCTGTGTAAAGGGTACAAAACACTGTAAATGTTGCTTATATAATCAAAAACTATGCTCTTGTACAAGGTTGGGTTTATGTTACTATTACAATCTTCCTTACTTAATTCTAGACCGGTGGTTGTTGGTGTTGGTGCATGCTTTTGTTCAGCATTCTAAACATGTTAAAATTTGTATTGCATATTTTGTTAGAGAAATAAGAAATTTCATGATCCATTTGTTTTACCTCAATGCCAAGGAAATATTTTAGCAAACCTAAGTCTATCATTTCAACTCTTCTTTCTTGGATTCTTTGAATTCAACAATGAGGGGATTATTAGTTCCTGTAAAAATAAAATTATATACATACAAGATAATAATTGAATTATTACAATGACTTTCCTTGATGTAGAATGTGGGCTCATTGTAGCTTTTGTTGAAGGACCATTTCTCAGCAAATATGAATCAATTATGGTGTACCATGCCCAAGGTTCTTGATTTAGTCTGTAGATTGTTTTCTTTACGCTTTACCTTATACAATTGGTTTCCCAATCCTAGGACTTCATAGCTAGGTGGTTGTTCAAAAAAAAACTTAATTTAACACTTCATTCAAGAAGGTAAATTTTACATCCATTTGGTTCAATTTTCACTTGTTTTTGGTTGCTATTGTTAAGAGTATCCACATGGTTTTGATTCTTTCTATGGGAGTATATATTTCACTATAATCTCTTCAATGTTTATATCCTTTCACAACTAGCCTTTCTTTATTCCTTTTAATTCTTTCTTCAATGTTGCTCTGGGTCTTATAGACCTACTCAACTCTAATCACTTATTTACCTATAGGTAAATCAATTAGCTCCAATGTCTTGTTTCTTTTATTGCATATATTTTTTAATTCATAGCCTCACATTATTTCTCTTCTCTTACAACTTCAAAATATACTAGGTCACTATGAGAAAATAATGCAAAATTCATATTTTTATCTAATTCATCATACTCTACATTTTGTAGATTTCCCTCAAGCTTCATTTATTTTTTGGCATTATAAAGGTGAGTGTTGAATCTAAATTATCGCTACTAGAGTTACTTGATTGTGAAGTATGTCTCTGGAACTATTGTAGATAATCTTTAAACATGAGTGTTAGGCTTCAAATATATTCTAAATGATCTCTAAATCAATTTTCTAGGCTCCTATTTGGTTGTAGGCGATCTCCAAAGTTATCTGCTAGACTATAGATATATTATAGGTGATCTTTGAATCTATCATTTGGGATACGGATCTAATGTAGGTGATCTTTAGAGTTGTCTATTAGGCTCTAGATCTATTGTAGGTAAACTTTCAAATTTTTATTTCCTTCTTTTTATCATCTATGGGTATCATTACTAAAATATCTCTTGCTAAGTATTTTGTGCAGGGTCAGGTATTCTTCGAGTAGGAAGAATTTTGGGGAAGCATAGCTTCATGGTTGGGCGGAAAAGCAACTGAACCATGTTCTTGTCCACTAGATGCAACGAGCATTAAAGAGGAATCACATGGAATTCCATATTCTTGATTATTGTACTATGTACTTCATGATGTAATTTGAGGTGAATAAGTGGCAATTTGGCCTATGTCAAGCTATGTAACTTGTAAAATTTATATTTGGAAATCAATATAAATTATTACTTTTTTGACATAAGGTGCTATGATGGAAAATAGCTAATCAACTATGTCTTTAATTTATTTTTCATGTCATATTTTATTTTTGAGTGTTATTTATGTACGACACATTACATTTGGTATCAAAGCTTAGGGTTCAGATCTAGGCCTATGAGCCCATAATGGTTAAAATTAGGGTTAGTCGACCCTTAATTCAATTTTGAGTTTAATGAACCTAAATTGAATGCAAGTATGGGGAGGTAAAGGTCTAAGAAAAAAGAAGGGAAAAACCATTAGGACCACTAAAAATAAATTTGTCAAAGAGAACACAACACTTGAAGTCCAAACTAAGATTCCTGATGATGAGACCTTGGCACATGCCCTCACTCGACTTAAGTTAGAGAGGGGTAGGAAAATCAAAGAGTCTAAGCATATTGTAAAAACTAAGAAACCTTCAAAAATCTGAGATTGGCCTTTGGGGTGCATACCCAATAAACCCATTATGACTAAAGGGAAAAGGAGTGCCTACACACACATCCTACCTCTTCTAAGAAGGTTGTAATAGACTCTAACGAGGACCCAGAGGAGTGTCATCTATCTGATGATGAATACTCCACCTAGTAATGGGGAAATTTTGTAAAAGGATCTATGTAATTCGATATTATAATAAATACAATAAGTCTTTCTTGTGTTCAAAGTTGTGAGCTTGCATGACTTATCCTTGTTATGATAAACATGAGCATCTTGTTTTAAGATTGCATATCATAATACTTAGTATTATGTGTTGAAATTATTAAACTTAGAAAATTTGTGATAGTTGCGCTAAACACAGGCGATGACGTAGGTCATTCATGAACCATCATGGTGAGCACCAGGAATAGAGGTTCAAGTGGTGGTCAAAATGAAGGTCAGAATGAGAGGTTGGATTGAATCCTCGACCTTGTAGATTGATAGGAAAATAAAATGGAACATTTGGAAGGAGAATTCCAAGGTATGTGAGATGGTTAGAACCAGAGGATTAAGGAGCAACCACAAGAAAATAGAGATCTAGATGTCAATAATGGAGCTAGAATCGAAGGAGAGATCGATAAGGACCTGAAAAAGGTGGCTCCACTGAAGTTTGATGAAAAAACCATCGGAGACATAATAGAAGCATGGATCATTGAAATGGAGAAGTAATTCAGACTTTGAAATTTATCAAATGAAACTAAGTCTATATAGGCAGCATACTATCTCTCTGGTGAGGCAGCCACATGGTGGGACAACGAAATGATAGAATAGAAACTACAACCTAGAGAGACCATATGGGAATAGTTTCTCTAGTATTTCCAAAAAAGGTGGCTCCCTCAACACTTTTTTGATAAGAAGATGATAGATTTCCAGAACTTAGCTCAAGGGAGCATGTCAGTAACTCAATATTGGGAAAAGTTCACTCATTTTCTAAAGTATGTGCCTCAGTATCAGACCGATGAGAACTTCTGAATCTGAAAGTTTATTCTTGGGTTAAGGCCCCAAATTGGAGAAGAGGTGGACATACTGTTACCTAATTTTCACCCTCAGGCTCAATCAAGAAAGGAAAATTGTGTTTAACAGGTTCGAGAAGGCCAAATGGAGCATTTGGCCTAGGGAAAAAGTCATGAATCTGATGCTAGGTCGTAGGGAACTCAGTGAAGAAGCCTGACTTGTTCAGGTTCGGCATGAAAATATGTTGAGGAGAAAGTCGCCAAGACCCCAGGAGTGTCACGGTGAGTGGGATTCACCTACAAGTCCCTATCGGCAAGACATTGATCATTGTCTCGGCGACAAAAGGATATTCATTTCAGCAAAAGTTCTTTTCTTTGGAGATAAGTCTCAGTGAGTCTCCCCGACAAAGCAAAATAGGATCCCTTTGGTGTATGTGTGCGGGTTTCATCGGAAGAAGTCTCGCCAAAGTCAGGCAGCGTCGGCAAAGCAAGCGAGCTTCGCCAAAGGGTCTCACCGAAGTCACAAAGTCTCCCCGACTTAAAAGGCCTTCGGCGTAACGAAGCATTCGGAGAGAGTCTCAGCGACCAGTGAAGTCTCACCAACAACAATAAGGTTTCAGTGTGAGATGTATTTTAGCAAGTGGTCTCGACGAACCAGTGGTGTCTCACCGACAATAGGGAGCCTTCGACGTAGCATTCAAGATGGAGAGAGGTCTCCCCGACTCTGATGTCTCGCCGACAACAAAAGAGATCGCCAGGAGGAGATGCCTTCGCCATGAAGTCCCGACGACGATTAAAGTCTCACCGAAAGCCAGCGGTCCCGCCAATGAAGTCATATCGGCATAAGGTCTTGCCGAACGCATGAAGTCTCCCTGACGTTTGATGTCGATGTAGCGCCCGACGCTCGATATGAAGTCTGGATGACAGACCAAAGTCTCAGTGAAACAAAAGGGAGCTTGGGCAGAATGAGGAGTTCGGTGTGGGTCCCGGCGACAAATAGGTGGTTTGTCTGAAGGAGTGAGTCATACCGAAGCAAAAGGATCGGCATAAGATGGGCCTTCGGCGACAACAAGGGGTCATGCCGATAGTATTTGAAAAGCAAGAGGCCTCGGCAGAAGATGTTGTTTTCGGCGAAGGATGGTGGGATCGCCGTGAGGTCTCAGCGATGCAAAAGGTCTTGTCGATGCAGAATGAGCCCGAGGAGGAAAAGAGAGATCGACAAGATGTCTTCCCGACAAGAGGGAGCTCACCGAAGTATTTTGACTTCGCCCAGAGGTCTCACCGAATAGCAAAAGGTCTCCCCGACATAAATAACATCGACAGAGCTCCCAGTCGTCGCTGTAATGTCTCATCGACACGGTGATGTCTCGGCAAACGAAGGCTCTCAGCAAAGGTAAATGAAATCGCCATGATATCTCGGCGACCGAAAAGGGTTACGCCAACAGTGTTTCACTAGGGAGTTCTCGGCATAAAGCTTCCTCTTTGCCGAGATGTCTTCACGAAAAGATGGGTTCTTGCCAATAATAAGATAGGCTCGCCCAAAGATTCAAGGCTCGGCGAGAGGTCTTACCGAAACAGCAGTGTCTTGCTGAATGAAGAGTTCGCCGAAGGAAAAGGAAGTCTACAAGAGGTCTCGGCGAATGGAGGGTGTCTCAGCGACAAGCAGATATTGAAATGAACTCGACAAAGGAGAATACTTCAGTGTGAGGTCTAGGCGAAGAAGGGAGGTCTCGCCGACACAAAGGGGCCTCGCCAAGAGTTGAAACCATCGCCATGAGTTCCCAGTGACTTGCCAGAGTCCTGTCGAAAGAATGTAGAGCTTGGTTAGAGCAAAATGCATTGGGGTAACATCAAGGTGTCTCACCAACAGAAGATGAAGGGCCTCGGGGTAACGTTTTGCCTTCGATAAAACGTCTAGTCGATAGGCATGTGTCTTGCCAAAACAAAAAGGGGAGCTTAGTGGAATAAAATGTCTCAGGGTGACATCAATTAAGTCACACAAAAGGAAATGTAGGGCCCGACAGAGTAAAATGCGTTCGGGGAGACTCAAAAAGGAGGTCTTACATTCGATAAGATGTCTTCCCGACTTGATGTGGTCTCAGCGAATGGAAGAGAGCTCGGGCAAATAGGAGGAGTTCGTTGTGAAGTCTCAGCGACCACGTGATGTCTCACCGACCAAAAAGTAAAGACCTCGCTGAAAGATCTTGACATCGGCATAAGGTCTTGCCGATATAAGGATGTTTGGCCGACATAAGGAAAGGAGCTCAGCGGTACGATAAAGGAGGAGTCATCGGCAAAGGTCTAGCCGAATGCAGAAGGCCTCCCCGAAATGGATGCCTTCGCTAAAGAATAGGGATTTTGTCATGATGTCTCAGCGACAGAATTGTGTCTTGCCGATGGCTTCAGTGATATCGGTATGATCTTTTGGGCTCGATAAGAGCTCTCGTCGACTGTCACATGTTATGCCGATAAGTTGCAGAATGATATAATCGCATCGGTGAGACACTTTCAGTGTCTCGCCGAGATGCGATTCTTTTCGAAAAGAGTTTTGACCGCCTACAGAGCCTGCGTGGAATATGCTCAAAAAACCAGGGGAAGCTGAGGCGAGCCATGGCAGCTCAACCAGATGAAGAAGATTGACAGAATGACAGGCAGCGTGTATCTGTTCGGAGCTCAGGAGCATTCAAAGCAGCTTGACTGCAGAGAGATTCAAAGGTGGACACGAGGATCAGAAATGAATGTGGTGGTTGCAGAAAGATCAAGAAGGTTTCCTCTGAAGGCAACCTTTCTTCACCAACATAGGCGGCATGGACACGTAGGGTGCAGCATTAAATTCAATGAAAAGATCTAAGGAAAGATCTATCCCGAGGCCTGATATTTTTTGTAAGCCCTAAGGGGCCGACACAGTTTGAGATATAAGGCATTTTTTTCCTTTTTGTAGATAGTTCCAATGTATGCTCCTTTGAAGTCTGTGACCCTTTTTTGCAGTCCTCTCTCAAACTAGCAGGATTCTGTAACTCAATTTGGAACATAATATATGAAATCTACCTTGGTTACCATTGATGGTCCATCATTCTACCTTCTAATTCTTGTCAAGTATAGTGCATTCTTTTTAAGTGATTCATTGAGCTACTTAGTGAAATATTCTCTTTCCTTATAGCTTTTGTTTCATGTCGTGCCTTTCTTTGCAGAATTAGTATCATGTAGGTTACAAACTATGTTTACTTAATCCAGCACATGAGTTTCTAGTTTGTGAAAATCTGCCTTTCCTTCTTGAAGGCATGTGCATGTCAAACTTGTTTGTATGCGTGATCTACAGGATCTTGTTGTGCAGTCCCATGGCTATCACCAGTATTCAAGTGTAAATCAAGTATCTCATTGTTCCTCATCAATACGGTGTATCACCATAGTTTAGTTCCATTTTTATGCATTTTTCTTCTCCCTTTCCCTTCAAAGAATCAGTAATTTTAGGTGACACCAAAGGAAGCCGGCCTTCTCTAGAGGTTGACCTCTGTCTGCAAGAAACCCACATCTTTAGAGGTCTTCCAATGTTACATTGAGGTGTTGAACTTCAGGTTCAACAGGGTGCAATTTCAGGTGATAACACATACATAACCCACTCACCATGGAGGAGGTCTTCGAGAAGGCCAAGCAAGAACAGAAGCTACAATAACTATCTAATTTTTGAAAGAATTTTGATTCTAAGTCTCGATTTAGGAATAAGAAATTTCATAAGGGAGACAAACCCCATCAAATCAATAATCTAAAGAGTGGAAGCGAATCTCAATAGAAAGGAGAGGGAAGCAGTGGCAGAAAGAATAAGAAGGCTAACAGTAGCAAGGGAAACTTTGATAATAAATAGAAGAGATCCAAGGAAGATAGGTTGGGAGGTCAAAAAGGGCCTCGTGATGGTTGCTACACCTATGGAGGTGACCACTACTCCTCAAGTTTCCCATAGCGTTCAAAGGTGTGAAAGGAAGGAAATCAACATCAAATCCATGCGACGGTGGATGATAGGCAAGCTGAATATCAAGCCTCGCCAATCTAGCTATTGGGTAAGCTATATGGAAAACCTGCTTCTATTTTGATTGATACTGGAGCTACTAAATGTTTTGTTGATCTAAGGATAATTTCTAAGTTACCCATAAGACCTGGACACATGGAAAATTCTTGGATGGTTCAATATGGAAATCGGGCAGAGCAAAGGGTGGATTCATGTCTCTATTGCAATGAGTTAGAACTTCTCAATTTCCTAACTTGATTCAACCTTTATGTGGCACCCTTAGGTTCCTATGATGTAATCTTTGGGATTAATTGGTTAACTGGGCACAAGTCCATTGTAAATTGTGAGGAAAAAATTGTTAGTTGTTTAGACTATGGAAACTCAGTTGAGGTACATGGGTTGCAAAGGCCACTAAAGCTTAGGAAGATCTCATCCATGCAACTCAAGAGGGCTCAAAGGAATGGATGTACCATCTATGTAGGACATGTTACCGAAATTGAAAATATGAAGCCCTATTTGGATAATTACCTTATTCTCAAGGAGTTCCAAGATGTATTTCCTAAAGAACTCACAGAGCTACCTCCTAAGCGAGAATTTTATTTCTCTATTGATCTAGTGCCAAGAATTGAATTGCAGTCTAAGGACCCATATAGAATGACTACCACCAAGGTATTCAAATTGAAGGCCGAGTTGCAGGAACTGTTAAGCAAGGGGCTTATTTTACCTAGTGTGTCTCCTTGGGGTGCACTAGTTATCTTCATTAAGAAGAAGGATGGAACTTTGCGTCTATGTATTGACTATCAGATGTTGAACAAGGTGACAATCAAGAACAAATATCCTCTCCCAAGGATTGATGAGTTATTTGATTAGATGAAGGGAGCAACAGTGTTCCTTAAAATAGACCTTAGATCCAGATATCACTAGTTGAGAATAAAAGAAGAGGACATCCCTAAGACTACTTTCTGAACTCGGTATGGATACTACAAGTTCACGATGGTAGCTTTTGGCTTGACCAATGCACCAACAACATTTATGAATCTCATTAATAGTGTATTCAAAGATTTTCTAGATTTTGTCTTGATTTTTATTGATGACATTTTGATTTATTCCAAGTCCATTGAGGAGCACGAAAAGCATTTGAGGAGAGTCTTACAACGTATGAGAGAGAAGAAGCTTTTTGGAAAGCTATCCAAGAGCTCGTTTTATCAAGACAGGGTGTATTACCTAGGTCACATCATATCTGTAGAGACTATGTGGATTCCAAAAAGATAAAGGCAATAGTAGAATGGACAACACCTCAGAGTGTGATGAAATTCCAAAGCTTCATGGGACTTGTGAGATAATACAAAAAGTATGTGCAAGTATTTTCTCAGATTGCATCCCCAATCCCATCTCTTCAGAGGAAAGGGAAAAAGTTTGAATGGACAAAAAAGTGTGAGCAAGCTTTTCAACTCCTAAAGGAGAATCTCATGACAACCCTAGTATTGACTATACTTGATCCCAATGATCAATTCACAATGGTCACAAATGCTTCAGGAGATGGTGTAGGAGTTGTACTAATGCAAGATGGGTAAGTGGTGGCATATGAGTCAAGGAAGCTAAAGCAACATGAAATGAACTATGCACCACATGATTTAGAATTGGCTGCAATAGTGTATGCCTTGTAGATGTGGAGGCATTACCTATTGGGGAGGCCATTTGAGCTCAAAATAGATCATATGGAACTGAGATATATCTTTACCCAACCAAACCTCAATGCACGCCAAAGAAGGTGGCTGAAATTCCTTAGTGAGTATGACTTTGGAATTGAATACATTAAAGGAAAAGAAAATAGAGTAGCAGATGCTCTTAGTAGAAGAATACATCTAGTAGCTATGACCTTGATAAGGTCAAATCTAAAGAAGCAAGTGATGCAACATGTGCAAGGGGATGAGAATTATGAAAAGGTTAAGCAAGCTCTACAAATGAACCCTTCAGACCATCAATATGATGGGTATGAAATTGAACTAGATGGAATCCTAAGATACCAAAGGAGGATGTATATTCCAGATTCTGGATAACTTAGAATGTTGGTCTTGGAGGAAATCCACAATGCACCATATTCATGACACCCTGGAGTTGTCAAGATGATCACAGAGTTGAAATCTTTGTATTTCTAGCCTAAGCTCAAGAAGGATGTAGTCAAGTATGTAGCTAGATACTTCTAATGTCAACAAGTCAAGTTTGAACATGTGCATCCAGCAGGGCTTCTTTATCCTCACAACATACTTGAGTATAAGTGGCATTTGATCAGTATAGAATTTATCTAGGGGTCACCATTGAGTAAAAGAAAGGATGATGTCATCTTGGTCTACTAGTCGATAAGTTGACAACGGTGGCACATTTCATTCCAGGGAACCTTAAGGATGGATCATTGACCTTGGCCAAGAAATTTTTCCAAGAGATCTTCCATTTGCATGGAGTGCTAGAGACTATCATATCTAATAGGGATACTCGAATGATGTCCAGATTTTGGAAAACTTTGAATGCATCCTTGGGAACTAAGTTGAATTTTAGTTCAACATATCATCCTTAGACTAATAATCAAACAGAGAGATCCAACTAGGTAGTAGAGGATCTTCTCTAAATGTATTGCATGGACCAACAATATAAGTGGGAAGAGTATCTACCCTTAGTAGAATTTTCATACAATAACTCTTTCCAAGCATCCTTAGGTATGGCACCTTTTGAGGCTCTTTATAGGAGAAAGTGTCATACACCCATTAGTTGGGATAGATTGCAAGACAGGATTATAATGGGTCTCAAAATGCTCAAAGAGATGGAAGAGCAAATGAAACTCATCAAGGGAAGATTGAAGGAAGTGATAGACAAACAAAAAAGTTATGCCAACAAAAATAGAACCTTCAAACAGTTCTCATAGGGAGATAAAGTCTTTTTGAGAGTCAAGCCACACAAGAGCTCCATTACCTTTGGAAAATCTTCCAAGTTTTCCCTAGATATGCGGTTCCCTTCAATGTGTTGGAAGTGATTAACCCAGTTGCATACCGACTTGCTCTACCACTTTCTCTATCTTGATTCCATAATGTATTTCATGTTTCTTTGCTTAAGCCATATCATCCAGATGCATCTCATTACTTGATTGACATTCCTTACAGGTGCAAGATCCAGGAGTGGTGTTGGTGGATCCCATTAGTATTTTGGATAGACACAATGTCAAGTTGTGAAATAGAGACATTGTCCAATATAAGGTTTAATGGGACCAATATTCTGAGGATAGTGCTACTTGGGAGGATGTAGAGGAGACAGAACGCTCCTTTCCTCATTTAATTTCTAGATATACTTTTAATGTTCATTGAGATACTATTGCTCTAGAATTTTGGATTTGTGTGATATGATATTTTGGCTTGATAACAATGTGATTGAGTGTTGAAATAGGCATATATAATTCAATGTTGTCTAATAAAACATCGGGACGATGTCTCTTCCTAGTGGGGAAGGATGTTAGTTCTCAAAATTTTGCTTGCATTTAATAAATGTTAAATTATTTAAATATTTATGGAAAATGAAATTTATCTGTTTGACTTGTGATAAATTTAAGATTTCAATGTCATTTGAAATATATTTATACTCATGTGATTGAATACGAAAGATGAACATTATGATGTGAAATAGAATCTTTTTGTTTCAAGCATTGGTTATTTGTTACTAATGAAACTCTGCAAGTGTAAGTGTGTGAATGCAAGAATAGGATGAAGACCGAGAACATAGTTGAGGTAGGAGTATTTAGCTGGATGACGATTAGTAAGCATGTTGGAATCTGGAATGTGCACACACCACTAAAATCATAGCATCTGCATTTGACTTGCAAATGGGTGGACATAATTTTGCGTGTGTGAAATGTATGAATGTTTAATAGGTAAGCTTATGAAAAAACAAATTTATTGAAGTATTTTCTTACCTTGTTTATTCGATGTTAATTCCATTTAAAAATAAAATAGAGATGGAAATATATATATAGCATGGTAAATTATTTTCTTCAATTTAAAAATGTTGAAAAGAATTCCTTATGTGAAAATTAGAAAATGATAAAAATGTTACTTGGGAAAAACAATTTATGTTATCCTTTGGAAATAACGTTCAAATGTTAAAGAGATTAAAAATGAAAAAGAACATTAACTTAATAGTTAATATTTAATTTATGTTCGAATTTGAATTGAAATGGGCTCAAATGGGTGGATGGCTACCCATAATCCCCAAAAAAAATAGAGGAGAAAATAAAAATGTAGGAAGTGTGGGCGGATACCTTAATCAAAGCCCTCCAATTTGGGAAAAATGCAATGTTAGTGGGTGCAAAAATCATGTAAAAAGGAAAGAAGAGAGAACTCAAGGGATACAGTGGGGAAATCTTGGTCTAAAAAGTAGGAAAAAGAGATCGATTAGGTTAAGCCGAGACAAGAAAAAATTTGTTTCCATAGCCTTCAAGAATTCTTCACTTATTATTTGTGATGAAGACCACACCACCCAAAACCCACACAAATCACAACAATAGCTACCAACACAGAAGATGCGAGAAAGAAAAATAACTCGCTTTCAATTATTTTCAGAAAATGAAATTATAGGTTCAAAAATTACATGCTACAGTCTCATGGGCTTGATTCATTACAACAAAATCAACTCAAAAAACAAAATATACTATTCAGAGCCACAATCTGCACTAATGGAGCCACCTTCTACAACCCCCACTTAACCCTTTTATCTTACCCAATAACTACCCCATAATGTTCTAGAAAGTATAACTTTCTCTTTTGTTTTGGCACCAAAAGTCTCGCCGTTTGATTTCTTGCCTAGGAAGATATTTTAATGAAATTCACTTTTTAGTGGGGCAGCTTCTTAGGGCCATAACTTTTGATCCAACCAACAGATTTTCAATTATAATATATTGTTTGAAAGCTTGTGAAGAGATCTACAACTATCTTTTGCTAGATCTAAAAGATCAAAGATTTTGCACCCTATTCTAGGGCTCCGAAGGGCCTCAATTTTTAGTTTTAAACTTCATTAGAGAAATTCCTTGAGATGAAAATTTAATATCTTCCAAACGGTACAAGATTTTGAGATGATTTTTTTGCCAAAAATCTTATTTTCCAATTTCACTCCTTGAGGTCAATTTTCGTGTCCATATGACCCAAATAGGTCTACTTACTAAAAATAGTAGGTTACTATTTTTGGTTGTTTCAAACTTCTAACTATCCCAAAGACTGCATGAGTCACCATGGGCCCCAAGACAATTAAGGAAACTACAAACAAATGAAAATACTATATTTTTGGGTAATGCAAGATTGCCCTTACACCACTGGATGCTCCTACATCAATCTAGGTCGATTTTGGTGCTTGAATAGAGGTAAGTTCGACTCTCTTAGAATGTTTCAATTGTTACATGCTTTTCTTATTCCATCGAAATCCTCTGATTTTCTATTAGCAATCATGATTTGAAGAAAATTCATTCATTTGTATCAACTATGCATTTGAGCCTTATTTATGCATGTGTCGGACTTGCCATATCAGCATCGACCCCTGTTAACTTTTAGTCATGGGAAGGAAAATACCATGGGTTTGTCCATTCCATGGACACCGCCACCATGGTGGGTTGTATACTTTTCATTTTGATCTATCTATGCGATAGTAGCAGGGTCGTTTTGAACCCTGCATGCTAATGCATGTGTGTTGGGTCATCGATCGATCCCTCTTTTACCATAATGGATCCTTAAGATGGCTAAGTGATGCTATCGGCATCACCTCTGTATCCTTGAATCTTTCCAGTGATGTCTAAACCTTCAAACTGATCCATGTAAATAATAATTTCCTTGGTTTGAGTGAATAAACCCGAGAACAATATGATCATTCTAATCTGTGTGTGTATTTTATCACTATAACATAATGTTTAGTATCAAACGTCTCTTATCATTCCATTTGATAAGTTCATATTTCAAAAGGAAATACATTATGCACTAGTGTTAATCGAGCCTTAACAAGTCAAATGATGAAGTTCCATCATTTCAATTTAATTTTTTTTAAAGAAATGGAACATTGTATATATATAAATATATATATATGTAGATATATATACATATATATACAGTCATTCATGTATGAAATGATTTAGACAAGTTGAATAATTCTTATCACTATTTTCATATCTCTATTTTATGGTGTCTTACTTTCTAGTTGATAGTCACCATGTTGTCTAAAAGACATTGAGTGAGTTATATGATGTATAATGTCAAACGATAGCATGATCGTCCTAAAATGATAACATGCTTATTGTGCCTAAATCCGATAACGAATGTTTATAAGAATGAAATGAACAAAATGATGTTTTTCATATCGATCCACCTGATATTAAATGATTTCAATATTGTTTAAAAAAGGATACAAGAATAATATTATCAACCTCAAATGTCGAAGCCCTAAGAAGAATGAAAGGGGATCAAACAAGATATTTGTTCTGAGTGAAATTCCTTATTTTAGTCTTTTTTTCCAAAATAAAGCAACATTTATATTGTCCTTAGGGAATGGTCGATGTTTCTATCTGTGATAAAATTCCTTTAAAGTGTAGGAATTTGACCCTGGTCCATTTAAAGTATCCTCCTTACTGTGACATAAATAAAGACCTAGAAGTTATTTTCTAAATGTTCTTCTTGAAAGAATTGAGTAAAACAAATTAAGAGAAACTTTGTTATTTTCTTATACAATGAATTGTCACATTCTGAAAAGAAGTCAAATTAAATCTAGTGTGTATGGATTCTATTTAAACATGCAGATTTATATATGTTGTCAATTGCAATTTTGTTTTATGAAAAACGACTTTGTGACTTATTGTTTGAACTCAAATTTAAATCAAGGTCTAAGAATGACTGCTTAATGTTTATGTTCCTATATTTTTAGTTGAATCTGTCTATAAATCTAATGAAAGTTGACATCTATTTGAATATAGGAATTTGTATGTGGAATAGATCTTTCTTTTATTTAAAAAAAGAACGTATACGCATACACCATTTTTAACAAAAGGCCATATATGTGTACATGCATAAATATTCCATTTATGCATTACACATACAATTGATATACCTTCTTTAAAAAATGTTTTATTTTCTTATCTAAAATGTAGATTTTATTCCAAGTATGAAGGAATGATGGAAATATTAGAAATCTATAATTTTTGATGCATGTTTTGTGATATTCTTATCGTAATTGATGAATTGAATCATGTATTGCGTTTAAAATCTAATTTCTTAAATGTTATATCCAATTACATTCTTTCGTATGCATGTTGAACACAAATAGCCAAATGAATCATACATATACTATGTTGTAGATATTTGTATTCTTAATCATGAAATGATTGGCTAGTTAAAAACTACTGGAAACCAAATTGATTGTTTGTAAATTATGAAACTTGGATAATATGTATGTTATCTTATTTATGTGGGAGGTTATCTTTTGGGATGGGTTCCAAAAATGGGCTAACAAAGAGTATAGGCTTTTCTTTTCCAAAATCTATTATTTTTAGTTGTATACAGCATATGCTTGGCCAAGCATCTGTAGTCCATTATGTTGAATGGTCTAATTTTTATGATGTAACTCTCTGTCATTTCCTAGAATAGATCTTGCATGTTCTAAATGTAGATAGAAATGCATGTAGATGTTACACACGCACCAGATTCCACCTTGCATACTATATCTCTTGCTAAGTATTTCGTGTAGGGTCAGGTATTCTTCGAGTAGGAAGAATTTTGGGGAAGCATAGCTTCGTGGTTGGTGTAAAATCACCTGAACCATGTTCTCATCCACTAGATGCAGCAAGCGTTGAAGAGGAATCACATGGAATTCCATATTCATGATTATTGTACAATGTACTTCATGATGTAATTTGAGTTGACTAAGTAGCAAGTTGGCTTATGTCAAGCTATGTAACTTGTAAAATTGACATTTGGAAATGAATATAAATTATTAGTTTTTTGACATAAGGTGCTATGATGGAAAATAGCCTATTAACTATGTCTTTAATTTATTATTCATAATGTAGTATTTTATTTTTGAGTTTTATTTATGTACGAAACATTACAATAAGACTAGATGCAGAGTTCTTTGACAAAATCTTCCAATGTTCAAGCATTGATGCATATGCTAACCTCACCATTGAGAATGCACAAGCTCATTATGATGAGAATCCAGAAAAGTGCATAAGGGAAATCAATACTAGGTGGCTTAAGAACCCAAGGCCAAATATTTTAGATGGACCAAGAGCTTTCCTCGCAGCAATTTCATTGAAGAGGTAAATGACTTGATCACCCTTCTCAATAGGATCAAGGGATTTCAGGAGTGGATGTACTTGTATATTCATGTTATAAGGAAAAGGAAACAACAAATATTTTGGGGTTAGCAAATAAGTGATGCAATCCATGATCACCTCATAAAGGTTCCGACCTCATTGAAGTTTTATATGACTTCATACTTAGTCTATGTTGTTGCATCAATGTGGAACTTTCTAGGATTGACATCAGAGGGTGATAAGAGGCATGTTCCAATTTATCAATATTACTCTTAATTGAACCTGAAGAAAAGTATCCAACATTTTAGGAGGGTCAATGATGCCTTCTTTGCTCCATATATGTGCATGTTTGACAAAGAGCTTGACAAGAGGATGGTATCTGATGAAGCATGGGAAATGGTCAATAAGGTTGGTTGTATGTTCCTAAAATTTCTCACCTTCACATATATTTGAGTCGGATGCTTCGTCGGATACTCGTATATGCTTCCAAGGTATCTAAGTGACAAGATAGTTCTCATGGAGTTTTATAGACAGATCATGGCAATTCATAGGAGACAAGCAGAATCACACAAGCCAAGATTTAAGTTTCCTCTCATAATAAGCAGGTACTCTATCACTACATCTCCTAAAGCTAAGGCCATGGAATCAGAGATGCAATGGGTCACAATGAAGACATACAGAAGGAGACTTGACTTTGACTATAGAGGAATGAAGGACAGGCTCAAGAAGAACTATACCCTTGTACACAGAGTGGAGGACATATGGGAAAATTGCATAACAAAGGAAGACATAAGGAAGTTGGACTATTATTGGCTTACCTTAGAGAAGATTGTAAATCTTGATCTCGCTGGTATCCTAGAAGACATGGAGGATGAAAATAACATCTTGGATCCTACTTATGAAAGGAACATTGTTGCTGAAACCCCTCTTCCTCCCATCCAATGGTCGAAAAAGGAAATGACTTCCATTGGGGAAAGATTCCAACCAATTCTTGCTAACACCAATGTTTGGTTATAAGAAAGGGATATAAGATTGAAGTATTTTAATACTTAATCTAAAGAAGAAATTAAGAGACATGCTAGGAAAAAAAAAAGATTAGAATGAAGAATAAGTGTGATGCACCAAGTACAAGTAAAACCCCTAAGCCTAAGATCAAATTCATGATGAAAGGGGGTAAGAGCAAGGATTCAGAAGGGCCAACAACTCTCATAGAAGAAGTGTCAACTCAAGTTGAAGAACAAGCAGAAGGGAGTCTAGATGAAGAAGTACAAGAGTCTTCACATGAGGATGATCTAGAAGACTCTCCCATTTCTTCTTCCCCTATCACTACCACTCTTCCAAGTCCCACTCCTCCTACTGTTTCAATTGAACAACCTTTGCCTTCTACTACTATTATTTTTGCTACTATAATTTCTATTTCCCCTACCATTTCAATTCAATCTATTCATTCATCCCCAACTTTGGGGTCTATTTTTTATATTCCTAGGAATAAGTTTGAAAATGTTTTTGGCTCCTCACCTATTTTTCCAAGTCTATCTTCTCATTCTTTTGATGTGTCTACTCAATCTAAGTTGGATAAATTTATGCTAAAACCTCTCAGAATGTATCTAATGTGGAAATTCCATCTGCATTTTTTACCAACACTCCACTACTTGTGGCTAACACCATTGTAGGTGCAACAAAATCCACTCAAACTATGGTGACGGGCCCTGGAGAAGGTTCTTCTCCTCTCCCCCTTGGTTGGCCTCTCAAACACTGAAGAAAAAGAAACAAATCATCTCTCCTAATGACTTCAATTTTGGTAAATTAGTTCCTATGAAGACCAAATCAAAAAGAAGCCAAAGACTCTCTCAAGGGAGTTAGTGGATAAAGAAAGCTACAAATATGTTGAGGTTGCAAAGCCTCCTCTAGGTAAAGTTGCAAAAGAGGTAGACTTGTCTGATTATTCTATCACAAGGATAGAACCTAGTAAAAGGACACACGAGAGTGCGAAAGAGGATGCACAAGTAGCATTGGCTTCTCTAATTGAGAAGTATGATCAGGATAAGAAAATAAAAGATTGGTATAAGGCCAAGGTTGAACAACTCACTTTAGTGCTTCAGAAGATAACTCAATATTCTGAGTCTATCGATCCTATTGCCACAAGCATAGAAGACCTTGTTATTCAAAAAGCTAAAAGGACACATGCACAAGGTAGGGCAGTTATACAATATATTGATAGAATATTGGCTCAAGGAACACAACTACTGAAATATTTTGTGGAAGGGATTGGAAATATGAGAAATGTAAAGATAAAGTTGAGTCAAACAATTGACACACTTTCCCAAAATCAACAAGAGATAGAGAAAAGTCTTGAAGCTTGGACAAAGATGAAGGATCTAAAGCTTGATGTGTTAGAGGAAATTGGGATAATTCCCAATAGAGAAATGTTCGTTGGCATATGGGAGACAATGAAGCATAAGAAGAGTGTCATCAATGATTTGATCAAATATTTACATGAAGCTCAAAAGGTTGGTGAAGATAAAGGTTCATATCTCATCACCAGAATAAAAGAGCTACCTTGTCAAGTGCTTGATGACAACCATAAATTTCTTCCCTCTGGCATGGTTATCCAGGAGTTCACATCATTGATGCAAAAAGAGTTTGAAGATGAATCTTTTTGATTAGCTTCTATCGAAAAATTTGTGGACATTCAACTTACTTTGGATAACCTGAAAGTAGTACTAGAAAGGCACAGGAAAACTTGCATCACCATCGAGGACTCAATCACATGAGTACTTGCAATCTCCAGTCATACCACAAGATCGAATAATTCAAAATTCCAAGTGAAATTAAAGAAATATGAAGACTTATTGGGAAAATATGGTGAATAATGAATGAATGTGTCATTTCCATACTTAGTTTATGACATATTACATGTCTTTTGTAAATATGCAATTACATGTAAAAATAGAGAAGTCCTAAATCAAATCAGACTCTATTGTTGAATAAGTCAAGTTAGTTGTAACTTTCCTAGTTTAGCTCTTGGCTCTCCTCCATATATATGAGGGAGCTCTTTTCTAATAGATACCTTTTAGCTAAAAAGTGAAGCGAGCTACCCAATTTAAGAGCAATTTTGAAACTTTGATTTTGAGTTGTAAATCTGATTTCAATCAATAAAAGAGGAAAATTCAAATCCAATTTTTTTCTTGGATCTACTTTGTTATGTATTGAGGATGTTATTATGTCTTTCTCCTTGCATTATCTTACACATGATTGAATGAGTGGCATGATATCATATTGTTTAAAAGGGGATTAAAATATAATTTTGTAGACTTTGATCTACATTATTATATTTTGAGATTATGTTTATGTGTGCACTTTGGTAATTATTCGAAGACTTTGGGTTGCGGGTTATTATCAAAATTTTGTGAATCCTTTGGTGGCATATATTGGAGACTTTTGGCTACAAGATACACCATTATTTATCTTTACATGAAACATTATTGAATTCAACAAAAGTATTTGTGCTTTTGTGGGTTTTCAATCTATCAACATTCACTGGTATCACTTTGATTACTCTTTCGTTTAATTGAGCTAGATATTGGTTATTATTGGTTTAAATGGTACTTTGAAGTGAATTACATATTGTAATTATCATAAGATATAATTATAATTGTGAAAGAGGAAAACATCTATTCTGAAACAAGAGAATAGGGTGATGAAAACACCCATGGTTAATTATAGTGTATATAATCATAGTTAGTTATTAGTTGTTTTTAGTAAGCAATAAGAAGGGAGCCTCCCCTTTCTCATAGGAGAGACTTAATCTCATTGTAACTATGGTTGAAATCACCATTTTGTAATCAGTTAGTTGATTACAAAATATTCGTCCAAAATATTTTAAAAAATGGATTATTTTTTATCAATTTCATTTTTTTAATTTTTTTATAATAGATCATATAAACCCTTATCCACAACCAAATTTAAATGATGATATGCTTGAGGAAAACCCTAAGATACCTAACCCTCCTCCAACCCTTCCAACAAACCTTGGACAAATTCAAGAGGATTCGTTAGGATATCTAGAACAAAAAAAAGTTATAATTTGTGAATTAATTTCAAAATTGAGGGGTTTAACATCAAACCAGCATTACCTATCCCTTGCCTTAGTATTGGAAAAAATGATGATAAATGTTGACACAATTAAAAATCAATGAAAAACTTATAGAGATTTGTGTCATCATTTTTATGCAACAAAATTATCCTATGATCAAGTGGAAAGGAAAGACATAAGCAAAGTAAACATATGTGTTCCTTTTACGGATCCTAGAACCAATCAACCTATTCCTTCAAATTCAAATAGGTTTCTAATATATTGTGTAATCACAATGAGATAAGAAATATTTTTTGGGATAGGTGGTGGATGGTCTTTGACCAACCTCCAAGTAGTAATTATGAGGTGTCACTCTATTTTCTTAGAAAACTATACTATGAGTTTATCCTTCATGAAATTCCCAATTATTTTCATGAGGGAGTTTCAGGGTAGAGGTGGAGGTTCTACCCAACATAGACCAAGATCTCATCAAGTAGATAATCGTGAACATCGAAGAACACTAGCACAAAAACCTATTTATCACATGACAGTTCTAGTAGCCATTAGGTAGAGTATGGAGGTACATACTCTCCATGTAGTTTCTAGCTTTACAAACACCGTTATATAGCATGGAACATAGATATCCTATCCTTTTGCCTCACACGATGGTGTTGCAGCTCAATCATCTAACTCTAGTGCCCCTAGCTCTCATATATGCTCAAAGTGTTGTAATCTACACTTTGGGAGAGATAGTGATGCAGAGGATGCAGATGGTTCCACCTCCCATGTGTGTTCTTATTGTCAATATAGATGTTATGGGAGTAGTGGGGGTCATTATGGTGGTGCATCAGATAATGCAATGATGAAAAATGAGTTGTTGAATGAGTTGTATGTTGGTCAAATGCATGTATGTTGATTTGGATTTATAATATTTTATCTATTAAATACTTAAATTTTGTAAATGTAAATACATTTTTAATTATAGAATTGAATTAAACTGATGCAAACATTATACATTTCAAGGTTTGATGCTAGAGTGTGGTACATCATCAAGCTTTCCTACAACAACTTGTATACTTGCATTTGTATTAGAGGTAAAATTTGTATAATATATCAAAATAAAATAATACTTTCTATTCAAAATATTTTTTTAATATTTTAAAATAAAGCTTTTTATTGAATAGGTGGGCATCGCATCACCATCTAGTACACATGTTGCCATGGATGCTTATGACATTGGATTTACGCAAGCAAACTATAATACATTTAAGTTTATTTATGTAAACTTTAAATTTGTTGTTTATATATATTTGTGTTTTTGAGTTTACTCTATTATTGTTTCTTTAGTTGATTAATACAATAGTCACACCTTCTGGCATAAGAGAAAATTTGTAAGTTGGTGTTAGTGCATCAATTTCATGTGCTTAACTTAGGTATGAGTATGAATATATATTTTTAATAATATTTATTGTGCCAATTGATATTAGTAGACCTATCAAAAATAATTGATAAATATGTCTTTGTTATGTTATAGATGGATGTAATAACCCCTGTGCAAGGAAAAACATCTCTTGATGATATCAAGTGTCATAGGCAAGAAGAGTTAGAATACTAGTATGTTGTAAATGTGTTTATAATATATATATCATTTTAAATAATTTTTATAGTTTTTGACTTTGGCATAGTATCTAATTTTATATTTTGTATGTATAGGTTGGGATGCAAAATAGTGAAGAGTGTAGGAGATCAAAACAATGCAAGACACCTACTATTACAAGTGATTGAGGTTTAATGTATAGTCAAGAAAAAAGAGGCCCAATGTTTGAGGAATAGTGTTCAATATTCATAGATGAACACATTTTGTATGCCTGCACATAGTACATAGATAACATTTTTGGTGTGGCCATATGTATCAATGATATTTTGTAGACTAAGAGACAATACATTGGCCTCATGGCATTGTATGACATTTTGTGCACCCTCATGATGACATTGTAGGACATTTTGATGACATTTTGTGTGCCCTCATGATGGCATTGTATGAAATTTTGATGAAATTTTGTACAATCACATGGCCTTATGGAGATCAATTTATATAAATATTTTATGTGTAGATTGGTAGCTTAAATGGTTTAAAATATTCTCATAATTTAGTTAGCCCCAAGTGGTGTATGTATGAGGACCTAAAAGTTGCAGCAGTACTTATATCTTTCTATTGGAACCACTTGATACATTAATACACTAATTAAAAATTTGTTATACTTGCAGCAAAATAATAAGACCATGTCTGATTTCTTAGTCCCATATGTGTTTTATAACTCAAATGTGATCTATGATATGTTGTCATATATCTTTTATAACCTTTTAGAAATGATTCCATATCACATGGATTGATTTGTATGGTGTGGAATTATCTAGGGTAATTTTTCATGGTATGGAAATATATTATCTATCAAGATGCATGATATAGCCTTGTTCAAGTCTAGGCTACAAAACATAACCCTATTTATGGTAATGTAAGATTATATAGAGTTTTTTTGCAACCTTCTAATCCCACATCCATTTTTTTTAATCCAATTTCCTATCATGTCACAACAAGTTAACTACAAAGTTGAATTCATCACCTTATCAAAAACAAATAATTACCATATTCCTCTCTAGTGAATCAATTTCTCAACTCTTTCATGTAGATCTAGTTTGTTTATTCATATTGTTTAATTATTTGATTACATCTTAAATTAGTTTATTATAGGAAAAATTAAATGGAGCCTTGGGAAAGTGTTTATATACTCACCTAAATTTGGTGAAGCTTGATATTGCATATGTCACTTGGAGAATAGTTGTATGTCATCCATCTATTTATTAAGATTCTAGATTGTCATAACATGTGAATTTATTGATACACTTTGTTCTCTTTAAGAACTAACATTTTTAGTCTTGTATGCCATTTGAAGAAAATTTAACAACCCTTACTTCCCTTTCAATGAACCACTAGATTAATCCTTCCATATTAATGTTTCTTCTAAAATTCCCATAATCAAAATCCTAACCACTTCCATCCACCTTGATAATAAGGAAACATATGTTCATGATTCCAACCTTGAGATGGCTAAAAAACAAATAAAAAGAGAAATGCACTATAAAATTTGAATCCTAAAGTAGATTTCAAAAAATTAGATGATGATACATAATCATCATTTCTAATTGATGAGTTTCAACACCTCCTTATAACTAAATAATGTGAATTTGACATGTTAAAAGAAACTAGCCATATTGTTTGGGCCACTTACTTCCCTTGTGATGCTTTCCCTCCTCTTCACTCTACATACAACCCCCTACATTTTATTTTCATCAACCCACTATTCCCTTCCTCACAATATCATTTTAGCCCCCTACTCATCCTAGTTCATCATATACTCATGCCCATGTTTCCTTTATCATCATTCATACTTTCCATAACTCTCCCCCACACACATCCATCTTATTCTATTGTTCACTCCCAATCCATTACTCCTTCCACTATAATTCCATAAAAATCCATTTATAACCCATTAGTACACACATCACCCCTTCCAACCTTTAGTCATTCCTAAAAAACTCTTCAAATCATCATGAAAGAGGTAAGTGAGGTTAAATTTTGCTTCAACAACTACTCTTTAGTTTCCAAAAAAATATGGCATTCAAGTTGTTAGATAATATGTTAGCTTATGAAATTCTTGCTAATCCATTTCTAATGGATTTCATGGATCCTAGGTTTGAAATACATAATGGTAAAGGAGAACCAATGATTCACATCCATACAAATAATGCTAAATGCCTAGAATTCTTGTATGATAATAGGTTTTTAGTGAATTTTTTCCACATACATTAAAAACTATACATTAGAGTGGTTTTATCACTATCGAATGGCTCCCTACACTCTTGTTGAGTTAGATCATCCTTTTTTGAAATATTTCCCAACAAACATTGATCTAAAAGCTATATTTACAAACTGCAATGCAAGAAAGACAATAATGAATAAGTTAACAATAATATCTTGAACTTTTAAATATTATTTATCAAAATTCAAATTATGAGCTACTAAGTTTTTTTATTGATAATTTTGACCATAAATCTAATATTAATTTCTTATGATTCTAAATAGTGCAAATGTCAACCTTCTTGTCAATGTCTATTAACTTGTTTCTTCTCCTATATTTTTAACTTTATATTTATGTGTTGATTGATTTCTATGTTATGCATTCATGAAACACTAACTTATCAAAATCTTAATGTGTAGCCCTAAACAATACATCAAACAAGCAAGCCAACTAGTCAACCAACCATTTCATTACTTACTCAAAAAGACTTTGATGTGGCATATTAAAAATACCCTAAATATTTTTAGCAATGAATAATTTAAATTCAAAACTTTTAACTCAAAATTTTCTTAGTTACATTTTGTTAAGTGTTATGCAAGGTTATTTTTTCTTGTATTATCCCAAGCTCATTAGGAGTGTCCTAGGTTCATTATGATTTTCCTAGGCTCATTAGGATTGTCCTAGGTTCACTACTACTATTCTACATTCTTTAGGACTACCCTACATTCATTAGGACTGACATGGTTTCATTAGTACTAACCTAGGTTCATTAGGACTGTCCTAGATTTATTAAGATCTCCTAGGTTTAGGACTGTCCTAAATTCATTATCAACTCATTCATGGTACTTAGAATTTTTTTTGTGTAAATCTATAGGGTCACGTAGGATAAATCCACAATAACCTCTCTTAGTTTTGAAGACTCCAATCCATTTGATCATGGCGGTAAGTTTTCAAATGTTGCAAAAAGTGTCAATTTTATTCAATGAAAAGTTGCAATATTGCATAACTTTTGTTGTGTTCATCATAGGGCCAAACCGTCAATTCCAATGCATTTGAGTGGGTGGTTTTATGCTAGGAATGCTCTTATTTCACTCCCTAACTCACCCAAACATTCCAAGCCATACTATACCAATGCATTCTCTTAAGTGCCCTAAGTGCAAAAAATACCAAACTTTTACGAGTCATTTCTTGGAATCCATGACATATAAAAATGTTTCATCTAAACCTATAAGGTCATGTGAGGTCACTCTATGATAACCTCTCTCACCTTTTCAAGACTCCAATCCATTTAATCACGGCAAAAAGCTTTCAAATGTTGTAAAAACTATCAAATACATTCAATGAAAAGTTGCAATGTTGCATAACTTTTGTTCTATTCATCATGGGCCAAAGCCTTAAATTCTAATACATCTAAGTGGGTGGATTTTATTCCAAGTATGAAGGTGTTGTCATTTATCTCAACATACTGGTGTTATCATTGATGTCAACTATGTGTTGAGGAAGAATGTTGCATGATGAAGATGTCAAGGATATTGAGAAAATTGTGTTGCAGTTGGTGTATGTATGGAATAGCTTTGTTTGTACATGTATGGTTGAGATATTGAGGAAGTGTTGTGAGTACATGGAGCTATCTTTATGTTGTAGTGTCTAGAGATGTGTTGGAATGAAGTAATGTGCTAAGATGGTGTCTCTAGTACTTGGTTTCCAAGTGCTTTTTAAAAAAATTGATAAGCAGTGTTGTGCAAGTTGTTGACACGGATGTTACTCGAACACCAACAGATAGATAAATTCTCATAGAGTACCATGGGAACCTACCTTTCTTCAAAGACTCCACCGAGAAACCTAAATCTAAGGCAAAGTCAGTTTGATCCCAAGGCTTGTTTATGTCAGGTCTTGATGCACTAGGTTCACTTAGGGTTCATTGCACGATATTCCTGTTAAAAATGAGGGGTAAATGGTCATCAAGGATTTGGATGGTATCATAGATATATGAACATAATCTCAGTCAGATCATTCAACAACTTCATGAAATTAAAGGATTTACAACAATATTTCATGAAATTCAAATAACTTTCATACATTCAAGTAGATTTAGCATTAAGCATTCAACAATTTTATGGAATCGAAAAATTTATCATAAAACTCCATGCATTTATCATTTTTGGAATATTTTCTAGAATATAAAACATCTATTCTAAAATAAAGCATAAAAAATTATTGAAAAGTAAAATTTCTCCTAGGTATTATCCATGCATGCCTCAAGAAACAACCAAACCAAAGAAAACCATTCCATACATCACCAGATTGCTTCATAGCTAGGAACATAATGATGCACGATTTTAAAGAAAGGGGATTATTTTCCACCAGATAGTGTCAATATGCACCCTTAAACAGTGTAGCACATAGTCTTGTCTGATAGGAACAAACAATCAACTATGTAATATTTCATATCGGGAAATAGCTTTGAAATTGGCTCTAATATTAGTTAACTTCTAATGAAACATACAAGTTTTTAGTCTAGAATGGAATAGAAAATAGGAAAAAGAACAAAACTTGAAAATTTTTTGGTTCTCCGACATCCATAAATTCTAAACTTAGCTTAAAATGAAACATCTCTCAGTCTTTTATAATAACAAGACACTTGAGAAATTCAATCTACACATGAGAGGAAATCTAAGGGACAAATCATAGCAAGGCACGTTGCACATGACAACTAGCAAGAGAACTTCTGAATAAGTCAATAGATGTCAACCTTCTTTAGCACTTTGAAACTTTGAAACTTATGTCTTTAAAATTTGATCAGGAAATCAAATTGGACTGAGCAAATCTGTCAAACAAAATGTAGGAACTTCCTCTGTTGGATATTCGGGGAGATCGGGTGGAACTATTTATTCAAATCCACCAATACTTTTGTTCCTACATTCAAGTTCGGACTTGGGCATAAAATATCTGGAAGTAAATCACCCCAGAGCTAGGCATCCCCCTTCATTGCATGTGTAATACCAGGATCCCCGGTCTCCTAGTTACCGATGCTTCTTCGCAACAAACTTTGTTCTCGCATGAGCTTTCAGAGTGTGCCACCAAACTTGGTACCATCATCGAATCTGCTTACAATCCAAGTTTTCCTAACCATCCATACCAAAACATAGTCCAACAACCTATTTCTCGTACACATAAAATTCCATACATCAAATCCCTTTTAAAAAACATTAGTAAAACTCTCATTAAAATAAAACCATCATTAATAGATCAACTTTTAGAACAATTCATAAATAACACACTTTTAATGCATTCTTGTGTAATTATCACTTTAGGCGGGCTACCAGAAATTTTAGGCTTTCGGGAAAAATTAAACAACCAACTTTAACACTTCAACGCCAATTCATTTTTACTTGGTACCCAGTACTCGACATACTTCAGCTTTTATCGAAACAAAATTCACTTGGATCTCGGTTACCACTAGAACCTTCATAACTCTCAGACCTTTACTCTCAGATTGCAACAACTTACCAAACCTCACATTAAACACTCCAACCAACCCAACTTCCTGGTACCCGGTATATTCAACACCTAGTGCTCTCAAACCATGAATTATTTTAAATATTTCCACTTTAACTTTTTCCTCTAGTGAACTTTTTCCAACCAACACCTACCATAAGCATTAATTTTTTACTTGGGTCCCCAAGCCTTACATTCTTGGGGTGTGTTGTGTGACCACACAAAAACTTGCAACCAAAAAACCAAATTTAAAAGAAACCCAGGATTCAATTATCCGCTATAAATTATAACTTATGCATTTTTTTCTACAATAACTCCTTACCTTTACCTGAATCCCAGCATAAAAATTATAAAACTCCACTAAAAGTATCAATGTGTGCATTAATTAATTCCCATCTTTGGAACTTGGTGAAAAACCAGTTCATTGACATTAAGATACATAATTTAGTAATCCTCCAAAGCCAACCTTGGATAGAGCCTTGCTACTAGTCAAGCGTTTATAGCCCCATCAAGGTTATCTCTGTAATTCCCCCAAACATAGCTCTACTACCAGTCAGGTGTATATAGCCCCGGTAGAGATATTTGGATAGCCTAAAGAGTTGAATTTTCTCTTTTGATATTTCTTTGATATTCTTTTTTTCATTTGATATTTCATTGTCAGCTCTTTTGCTTCAACTTGCAGGCAATGAAGCTCACTATTAGGTTGGGAATTACAACAATAGTGAAGGTTACTTTTTGATTTTTCATTCAATGTAAATCCCTTCATCATTTCACCAATTCCCAAAAGACTCGGTTAATTATTTCTTGTATGTGAAACTTTTCAGCTAAATTTTACCATCCTTATGCTAGATTTTAGCTAACTACAATTTGCTATCTACCCCGAAAAATATACATAAGTTAAAATTTAGCAGCAAGTTACCAAATCACCTGATTAATTCTAAATTTAGAGATGTCGATTACGACCCTTCCATTTTACTTTCATGGCAACCCACTAAAATAAACTTGGCCAACAATTTTTTTATTTTGGCGGCTTTGCACTCACATTAATGCATCAGACTTGTCATGATTATACTTAAGCCCGACCATCATACTCTTCATTTAATTCGCACGCCTTATCACACACATATTATTTTCTTGAAGTTTTCCACATGCCGACGTGTGCCACCTTACCGGCTTAACTTTTTTTCTAAAAATCACACCTGGACATCTTTATAATTAATATAGCTTGATGAAATATACTAAAGTGACCACCATTTAATTTTGAAATCTCAATTTTGCTCGATTCATGATCTTTGTACTAGCAAACCTCGAAGCACTGGACACCATTTTTGTGAGAATTTATTTGATTTAACTTTTAATTTTGGAGAAAAGTGTACTGTTTCCACCTCAACTTGCATTCCCAAGACTTTTTATCCATGCAACTATGTACTGCAGATTTCTCACGGCTTTCTATAAATTCAGCACTTTCCTTCAAATTCCTCACTTTTGCCTTCAATTTTCTCTTCTCTTTGCTTGTGCTTTCTTGCTTTAAGGCTATGGATACTCCCCTTTTCCTCGCTTGTGTTCATTGCTATAATGACTTTCTCAATCAAATTATGACCTAGAGGCTTGGAAAAGTGTTCTTTCTCTGGACTCCTTCCACTGCATTCCTACGCATGGTTCTCGAGGAGGCTTTCGTGAATTCTAGGGCATACTACAGGCTGAATTCAGACCCAGCTTCACAATTTGTAACTTCTCTTCTGGACCTCAGCCTATCTGTAGCTAAAGTTCATTCTGCAGTAGTGATTTTAGTGTGGCCCAACTTCCTGAGAAATTTGGACCATGTTCTCTCTATTGCTCATCTATCCATGAGAATCCTCTCCACTGATGACATTCTATGGTTTATGGAACAAGGGGAAGTAATTCCTCTTCTGCCCTTCCTTACTGATTTGCATACCCCCAACCTTGACGACCATAGCGACAACACTTACCTGGAGTACACACTCCTCATGGATGAATCAACTCAAATTGAATGACCAGCCTACCCATTGTTCTAGCAAGGCTCCTTTTTGCTTCTCTTTCCCACTCTTTTATATCGCTTTATGATGAGAATTTTGTACTTTCCATGTATATATGAAATATAATGAATTTTCTTCTTTTCTCCACTCAAGCATGTATTTATTCCAAATGGTTTTACCTTTTCCAATTTTCGGTGCAATGTTTAAGAATTCAATCATCATGTGTTTTAGCTTAAGAAGATTTTTTTAATGCCGAGAACAAAACTAGAAAGCAAGAAAAAGCCCTACTAAAGAAAATTAACCTAACTAACTAAAATCTACCCTAATCAAGTGACTAACCCTAATTAAACAATTTACCCTAATTTCTACCACTAACTTCATAATACTCTTTGTTAGAATCTTAGCAGGTTTATCTTTAAATTTACTCAAATAAAACCTACTGTAATAATGAATTATTTGAATTTTTTAGCATTTAATAAATGAAAATTTGAATGCATACTTACCAATAATTTGGCTAAAATGTATGGAAACGACCTCATTAATGGTCGATTACACACACCTTCACTATTTTCTCGGTCTTGTACCTTCTTCTAGTCCTCATTCATGGTTTTCCATCTCGTTCAGCTCTGTTCCATGAATGGCTATATTTATTTCTTGATTTTCCTTCTCTCCAAGATTTCTTCAATTCTTTGTCCTATCTTTAATCCCAACATCACTATTCATATTGTTAGGCTAGATCCTAATATAATTTGCACAATTGTCAGAAAGAGAGAAAGTAAAAACTTGATATTTTGCATTTTATGTAAAATCAAGAATCTCTTCCCTTTTAGGTTGTGGATTCGTAGTTAGGGGTGAAAAGCATGCATCTCCCACTCGTTTAACCTACTCTTTATTCTCATTATCATCTTCCATGTGTGTGATGATTGATGACTCACTCCTTTCAAGTTCACGTTTAGAACGTGATATTTCCACATCTTAATGACTTTGCTTCTTTTCCTATAAATTTTTTGGAACCTTCTCATAACAATTGTGGTTAGTGAATCAGTTTGGTTTAATGGTTAAACCTCCAATATTTCCATTTTCACTAGGGTTAGGCATTTTCTTAAAATTCAAACCTCCTTCGAGTAATGGTTCCTTTCTTCTCGTATTTAGGGATTCCTTTGTTAAAAAAATTACCTTATAAGTGGCCAAACTTACCCTAGTTAGAAAAACTTTATAGTCAAGTTCACTATGATCTATTGTATCATGAATCCTGCACTCAGTAACTCTACCAAAAGTGAACAAAATTAAGGGATAAAGCCTCTAGTTAAGGATTTTTCGGAGCTTTTCAATTTCCTTTTCACTCTCCATTACAAACTTGCTTATGCTTCCACCTCACAAGCAAACTTCAACTGCAGAACCAGGCCAACAACACCGACTCCAAATACAAAAAGGGAGGCCCTCCTTCTAGTGCCACTCCTGTTGACACGGATGTTACTCACACACCAACAATAGATAAATTCTTACAAAGTACCACAAGAACCTACCTTTCTTGAAAGACTCTAGCGAGAAACCTAAATCTAAGGCAAACTTGACTTGATCCCAAGGATCATTTATGTTAGGTATTGACACACTAAGTTCACTCAGGGTTCATTGTGATATTGTTGTTAAACATGAGGGGTAAACGATTGTTAAGGATTTGGATGGTATCAAAAAGATATGAGCATAATCTTAATCTGGTCATTTAACAACTTCATGAAATCAAAGGATTTACAATAATATTTCATGAAATTAAAATAACTTGCATACATTCAAGTAGATTTAGCATTAAAGGTGCTGTCACAATAGTCGTTTACAATTCCTGAGAGGAACGAATTTTAGCTGAAATCACATATTTTTAGAAAATATAATGATTTAAGCCTTAAAAAGTTCCATTTTAAGGATTCCAATTGAAGAGGGTTTGATCAAATCACCTTAGATCAAACCCCCTTGGATAGAACCTCGCTAGTTTTAAAACATACCTATAAATGCGTCTCCTTTACACCTATCAAAATGCTGATAAAAAATCACTTTTGATTTAGCTTTTGGGGGATCAAATGAATTCATTTAAAATTTATTTCAAATGATTATGGTATTCCTCAGAACAAGCTATCCAATGAATATAATTTTAATATGTTTTGGTTTTGTTATGTATTTGTTTTTAAGTTTTATTAAACATAGGTTTTTCATCGAAAATGAATTTATTTGTTCTTCACATGTGGAAAAATAGAAGATTATCAAAAAAATTGAAAAATATGAGTGCAGATATTGAAGTCCTTGATCCAACAAAAAAAAAAAAAAATTGACATATACAAAAAGTTACGTGTTATACGGTCGCGTTGTGTCGAATTGTAATTCATTTGACTTTGAAACTTGATTAAGGGAAAAATATTCAATAAAAAACTATCTAACCAAGTGGAAGCACTAGATATCGAGTTACAAATCTAAATTTGAAAGAATTAGAATTTTATCCTTCGTGGAAAAAGTTATGCGTTATAAGCGTCACTTTTTAAAAATGTTGTTTTCTGAAAAAAATCAATTTTCGTGGGAGATGGAAAATGAAGTGCAATTTGATTCAAAAATTTTGAAAAAAATATTTTTAGAATCTACAAACAAAATTTGATGAGACTCTAGTTTGCACTATCTTCAAATTCCTCACGGTTTAGCCGCTATAGGTGCCCAAATGTGAAGATTTAGTTAAAAATAATAATTTCAGTGTCCAGTTTGGCCAAAAATTGTAAACCACTATTATGGGATCACCGTTAAGCATTCGAAAATTTCATGGAATCGAAATATTTATCATAAAACTCCACGCACTTATCATTTTTGGAACATTTTCTGGAATATAAAACATATATTCTAAAATAAAGCATAAAAAATTACTAAAAGTAAAATTTCTCCCAGGTATCAAATTTCAAGAATAAAAGAAAGCATACATAAAAAAAAAAATGGCAGAGCGTCGACACAGGGAAGGTTTTAGGAAACACAGGGATCTGAACTATGGTGTAGGGGCACAAGCTCGATGGCCTTTCAATAAACGAAGGATCCAGAACACCCAGAATCCCAGACGGGCAGAAACAAGTCAGGCTTGGCAGGCTCTGGTTAATAAGTTTTCTATGGCCGGTGTCCGGAACGATGGAGGAAGGAATGGCCAGTTTCAACCAAAAAAGAGCGAGCATTTTAGGTCTTGGCATTTAGCGGAGGAGATTGATTTCAGACAGGTTGAAGGGAAGTTCTGGCGGCTGAAGCAACAAATGGAGAAGGCTGTCTCCAGTCAGGTAATGCCGAGTATCTCCTATGCGACTGTGACATATTTACTTCTAGAAAATAGAGAATGGAGTGATTATGTTCTTTTTTTAAAAGCTAAGGCTTTTGTTATGAAATTGGGGGGGAAATGGCCTGCTTTTTCAAAAATCTGGGCATGGTGTGACCAAAACTGGGGGAAGGAGTGTGATCTTAAAACCCTGGAGAATGGTTTTTACCTAGTAATTTGTAAAACAACACAAGACAAGGATTGGATCATTAATAGTGGCCCGTTTGTAATGGATGGAATAGGGTTTTTCATAAAAGACTAGGCTTCGAATTTTAACCCCAATGAAACAAAGGTAGAGGAAATCCCTGTTTGGATAAAACTGAAGTCAGGGGAGGGTATTTGGCGTTAGAAGATAGAGATTAAAGATAACCCCTTCGATTGTTTGAGATGCCTGGGGCAGGAGCCCTCTGATGCTAGCCGAGAATCGCGTGATAAAGGAAAAGGTCTAGATCAAAACTCTTTAACTGAGGAAATAATAAAACTTTCAGAGGCAAGGCGATATGATAACTTTGAATCTCAGATATGGGATTTGGAGTGTTCTTGGGGCACCTTCAAGCCGAAAATGGTTGAGGTTTGGGAAGGAATCCAGAAATAGGAAATAAACTCCCTATTTGTTGGTGGCCACGTGGTGTTCAAAACCCCAGAAGCGGATTGAACAAGAGTACATTTCAGACAAAACCCTAAGGTTTACTCTAGAGTTAAAATATGGATGTGAAATGAAAGCGGCGTTGGGGCCTACAATGGGTCTGGAAGATATGAGGAGTGATAATATTTACTTGGTAAGACAAGAGGACTCACCTCAGAATGCAAATGCTCACCTCTTGGAGCAGAATCTCATTCATGAAAGAGAGAAAAGTGACACTCTACATTACAATATTAATGACCCATTCTACCACCCTAAGGTTGACTCCTCCAGGGAGATGGGGCTCCTACAGAACAGGGCGGAACAACCTTCTGAAGAAAGGGAGTAGCCACAACATTTACATGGTGATCTAGATGGAATTTCAGGAAACCCGTCTCTAGTAAGAGGCTGTGAAAACATGGTGGACGAACCTGTTTATAAGGATATTCCCATATCCCCAATAAGAAACTTAGATAGTGCTTTTGAAGGGGTCAGAGACAGTGGTGGGAATATGGAAGATGTAACCTCTGAGTCAGATTCAAATGAGGAAGATGTTGGTGAAGATGTCCTTGGTATGCAAGAAAACATTGGAATTGTTGAAAAGAGAACCATTGACCAAACATTAGCCCTAAACAACAAAGTCAATTTTGGTGAGAAAAAGAAGAGGGGCCCAAAAACAAACAGGATGAGATTGGAATTGGCTGGTAATGTTGCTGGTCAAAGTAAATTGAGGTCGGGGAAAGGCTATGCCTTCCCCTGACATCCATGAAAATATTATCATGGAATGTCAGGGGCTGCAATTCCTCTGACAAGATACGTTTGATCAAAAGGTGTCTTGATCAAACAAGACCGGCGTTAGTTTTGCTCCAAGAAACAAAGATTAAAGAATCAGATTTCTCCCTCTTTTCAAATTGTTTTGCTCATTGGTCATGTTCTTTGGCTGGTGCTGAAGGTGCTTTTGGGGGTTTGGGTTTACTTTGGAATGCTTCTGTGGTTGATGTTCAAATGGTGAGAAAGGAAAAAAGCTGGCAATGGTTAAGGGTGGAGTCGAAACAGTTGCGAACTTGTTTCTACATCCTCAATATTTATGGCCCAAACAAATCTGCTCAGAAAAAGGCGTTATGGCAAGAACTCTCTGGGCCATTAAGGGAAAAAGAAGGTAGCATGTTCCTCCTAGGTGGAGACTTCAACGCGATAATGAGACCTTCAGATAAATCTGGGGGTGTATGTTGGGCTGGACAAAGTCAGCAGGACTTTAGTGATTTTGTAGTGAACAATGGGTTGTTTGAAGTATATTTTAAGAAAGGAGAATTCACTTGGACCAACAGAAGGGGGGGCTTTCTCAATATTGCAGAAAAATTAGATAGATTTTTCCTGGCAGGCGATTGGGCTTCACATAATTGGTTTTGTGAGGCGGAGATTCTCCCGATTTCTGGATCAGATCATTATCCGATTAGTTTGAGGATCCAAGAGGACTCTACCCCGGACAGATGCCCCTTCAAGTTTGAAATGATGTGGTTTCAGGCAGATAACTTCAAGGAGCTGGTTAGGGGGTGGTGGTTGAATGCTCCAAAGCGTTCTGGTTGCAAAGCTTTCATCTTCTTTAAAAAGTTACAACACATCAAAGAGAAATTAAAATCTTGGAATCGGGAATCTTTTAAAAATATCTTCGTTGAAAAACTGAAATTAGAGGAAAGATTAAATGCCTTGCATACTAAGGTAATTGAACATGGGATGAGGGAGGAGGAATTTGAGCTAGAGAAGAAGCTAAATAAAGAATACTTAGAAGCTTTAGCTCAAGAAGAAATCTTCTAGCGATAGAAGTCAAGGGAAACATGGTTGAAAGAAGGAGATAGGAACTCTAAGTTCTTTCATAACTCTGTTAAGGTTCGTAGGTCTGCCAATAAAATAATGTCAATTAAGGACGAGAATGGGGTAACTTTGACTGATGCTGATCAAATAAATAGGGAGGCCACGAGATTCTACAACGAGAGCTTTAATGCAGTGTCGGGTGGCTCTTTTGATAATTCAAATATCCTAGATGTCATCCCAAGCTGCATCTCAGAGGCACAAAATGCAATGCTTGTGGAGGAAGTCTCATTGAAGGAAGTGAAGAAATCTTTATTCAGTCTAGGAGGGGACAAAGCCCCAGGTCTTGATGGCTTCCCAACAATTTTCTTCCAAAAGTTTTGGGATATCTTTGCTAATGATATTTGGGAGGTGGTCGAAGAGTCCAGGAGGAGTGGCCTTGTTCTCAAGGATCTAAATAACACTTTTATTGCCCTTATCCCGAAAAGGTTAGTTGTCAACTCCTTTGAAGATTTTCGCCCTATCTCTTTATGCAATACGATTTATAAAAACATTTCAAAAGTTATTGCTAACAGATTGAAAAAGGTGTTGAGTTCGGTAATTTTTGTAGAACATAGTGGTTTCTCTCCAAATAGATCAATATTTGAGGGAGTTATTGTTGCTCATGAAATCATTCACTCAGTTTGAATGGCGAAAATTGAGAAAATGATGGTCAAGTTAGATATAAGAAGAGCCTATGATGAGGTTGATAGGAAATTCCTGTTAAAAGTGCTTGAGAAATTTTGCTTCGGGTTGGAATGGCGGGCTTGGGTGGAAAGTTGCATTAGTATGCCTCATTTTTCTGTGTTGGTAAACGGAAGCCCTCAAGGTTTCTTTAATTCTTGTAAAGGGATCAGGCAAGGTGATCATGTATCACCCTTTCTCTTTATTATTCTTGCAGAGGTGTTAGGAAGGCTGATTTCCCGCAAATGTAGAGAAGGCCAATGGAAAGGAATTAAGGTGGCGGAGGGTGTTGAATCTATATCACACCTCCAGTTTGCTGATGACACTTTTCTGATGGGGGATGCAACCTTAAGAGAAGCTCGGGTGATGAAAAATTCTATTGATAAATATGGCATAGCTTCAGGTCAATGCATTAACTGGCACAAATCTGAAATTTTCTTTTTTAATACGCCTGTCCAAAGACAATTGGATATTAGCCAGACCCTTGGTATGAGGGTTGGAACTCTTCCAAATAAGTATTTAGGCATCCCTTTGTTTGGAGGGGCGAACAGAGCAGGCTTATGGAAAGATCTAGTGGACTCTTGCCTGAATCGAATGGATGGGTGGAAGAGTAAATGGCTCTCTTCAGCTGGTAGAATTTTAATGCTTAAATCTGTGATATCTGCAATTCCAATTTACTCTATGATGTGCCTAAAAATCCTGAAGAAAGTGTTAACTTCCATTGGGCAACGCATGAGGAAATTCTTCTGGAATGGGGCAAGCGATGAAGATAAAATTTCGCTGTTGGCATGGGACACTATTTGTAGAGCTAAGGATAGAGGTGGGGCCGGTCTGAGGAATTGGCAGTTGTTAAATGAAGCTCTGGGAGCGAAACTAGTCTGGAGTGTATATGCCAATCCAAAGTTGTTGTGGGTTAAAATCCTAAAAGCAAAATACCTAGATTCAAATGAAGATCAAAGAATTTTTACAATTCGCAATCCTCCAAAAGGTTCTGCTATCTAGAACTTCATTGTGTCTTGTAGACCAGTGATCTTAAATCATCTTTCATGGCAGATTGGTAATGGTCTGAAGGCTAGGTTCTAGGAAGACTCGTGGGATGGATTGCCAAATATTGGTGAAGAGCCTGAATTAGTGGTCCTTAAACATTATTTTTTGCAAAGATGGGGATCTAAGGTGTGTGACTATATGGTTTTAAAGCAAGGGCCTTTAGGAAAAGAATGGGTGTGGAAAAATGTTGTAGGTGAGGGGCTCTCATGTCAACAAATTTAGCGAATGCAGAGGATTTTTCAAGAGAGGAAAGTCTTTATTTCAGAGAATGAGGATAAGCTTGTATGGTGTGGATCATCCAATGGTTGTTATTCGGTGAAAATAGGTTATCAACTTTTGGACTCCTTGGAGAGGGAGGTCTTTTGGGCAAACAATTTATGTTGGAATAGGCATGTTCTACCAAAAGCAGGCACCTTTGCTTGGTTAGCTGTTAAGGGAAGAATTTTGACCAGTGATAGAAGGAAGTGGTTGGGTTTTGTTGGCCCCACGAAATGTGTGTTATGTGGCAAGGATGAAGAATCGGTTGATCACTTGCTATTACAATGTGAGACGACTGCAAGTTGTTGGGATTTTGTGCACCAAAAACTGGGGTGGCAAAGTCCATTGCAAAGGAATTTGAGAGAGGTCTTTGAAAGTTGGCCAAAGATGGGGAAATTTTCCTTTTTATCATGTATTTGGGTAGTGACGCCCTCTTTGGTGATTTGGGAGCTTTGGAAAGAAAGAAATAGGAGAATCTTTGTAGAGAAAAGTGAAATTGTTAAAAGGCTGTTGTGGCGAATTGAGCATAGCATTGAAGAGGTGGTGAGTAGTGCAGTCTCTCACCCCCAGAATCTCCACAACCCTTTCTCCTTGGAGGATAGGAGAATACAAAGGGCATGGCCCGGTATTCGGATCAAAACTTGGTCGGGGTTTGTGAAGGTTAAGGCATGTAGTGAAAACAAAAATGAGATCTTTTGGGAAAAACCCCTTAAAGGTTGGACAAAAGTAAATTTTGACGGAGCTGCCAAAGGTAACCCCAGCCCTTCTGGTGCTGGTGTGATCCTAAGGGATCACCTAGGCAATACAATTTCCTTTGCAACAAAGAAACTAGAGTGTGGAACCAACAATGTGGCGGAGGCTAAAGCAGAGTTATTAGCAGTTAATCTAGCCAAAAAGCTTGGGGTTAGGAATTTACACCTAGAAGGGGACTCCTTAATAATAATACAAGCAATTAAAAGTGGTGGGGCGAGGGCTTGGCATCTTCAGAATTTCGTCAAAGCTATTTCCAAAGAATTGGAATCCTTTGAAGACTTTTTGGTAAGTCATATAAAGAGGGAGGGGAATATGGAGGCGGATAAATTATCCAAATGGGCAGTTTCTTTTGAGGAGAATGCAAAATTGGTTGTCGAGGATTTAAGAGGGGACATTTTCTAGCAGGTATGTGTATCGGCTAATGTGGAAAGGTGGAACAGGTTGGCAAAAGATAATCCGAGTATTTTGGCGGTGTAGGTCGAATGAAGGGTCTACTAGTGGATTTCGAAAAAGGTGGTGAAGAAAGGGGACAAATTTTCCAACGGCTACGAAGAATTTAATGCCTTACCGCAAGTAGATGTCCTTCCAAAATGAAGAGCGGATGTTGTCAGGGGAGCTCCGATGGCGAAGGACGAATGTGACCTGGCCGGCATGTGGAAAATCAATGTAATAAGCCGAATCAAAAAATTTATTCATTGATATAAGGCTTGAGCTCAGTGGGATGTTTTGCATTTAATGAAGATTGACGGGGAGTACAACGGAATGAAGGACTGGGACAAACAAGCCTAAAATAGAGGAAAAAATCAAAAGTCTTTAACTTATTTAGCAAAACCTATTGCGGAGTGGAAGGGTGTGCGCTTTTAGGGATGGAGGCGATGTGGGGTTTCTCAACTTATCTGCAACAGAAGGGCTTCTTTGGTCCCCCAACCGTGCAACGTCTGAAACAGGTTTTAAAATTTAGCCAAAATGAGATGGTGGAAGCGGTGGTGGAGGTGTTAGGACCGTACTTCATGGAGGCAACACACAGAGGTTGTTTGAATGCGGACATAGCATTGATGGTGTTTGTGTGGGCTTTGGAGCTGGGTGAGGATGTAAAAGAAATAAAATGGGTGATGCTAATGCTTTTTGACAAAGCGCTTCTAGGAAAAATGGAGTCCTTTCTAGAATGGGCGGTGCCGGGAGTGGGATTTGATGTTTCGGAAGGCATAGAGGACATGGACGAGGCCACTAAAGAAGGCTTGATTTCGTTTATAAGGTGGCGGAGGAGAACCGACAGAGAGGCTTATAAGCAAGCAATATTGGTGGCATGGGAGAGATTGAAATCAGAATTGCACCATCAGGACACAGCCAGGCGACAAGAATCAACAGTTGTCCCGTGTCATTTCCCTCAAAGGAAGTGTGGGGCGAGGAGGGGTAAAAGGCGAGGCGCAAGGCTAAGTGCAACTGAGGAATGATGAATGGGATAGAAGTGATTTTTGAAACGACTTTTGAAATTTTGAAATCCACCAAAATATCTATCGGAGCTACAGTTGGAAAGGTGGTAATGAAGGGAAACAATGGGAAGGATGCTCATGGCGAGCAAAGCGAAGGGAAATCCTGGAATTCACAAGGCTCCGAGGATGCGTGGCTTGGAAATTTGGTAAGTAATGGCGTCGATTGGGGTTTTTTGTGGGCCACACACTGTTACTAAAAGGCTATGCTTGGCAGGAACCAGGTGATGGGGTAAGTCTCAAATAACCATAGGTCAGGGATGTTATTAGGGTTTGGGAAAATTACTATGCAGATAGTAGATGTAGGGGGTTTTTTGGGAGAAGCAAGTTGTATGGTTGAAGGGCTTTGAAGGAGCTATTTTGTAATAAAGCTTATATGTAATTCACTTTTTATTAATAAAATATAACCTTTTACTGATCAAAAAAAAAAAATCTCCCAGGTATTATCCACGCATGCCTCAAGAAACAACCAAACCAAAGCAAACCATTCCATATGTCACCAAATTGCTTCACAGCTAGGCATAGAATGATGCAAAAGTTTAAAGAAAGGGGGATTATTTGCCACCAGATAGTGTCAGTATGCACCCTTAAACGGCACAACACACAGTCTTGTCCTATAGGAACAAACAATCAGATACGTAAGGTTTCATATCAGGAAATAGCTTTGAAATTGACTTTGATATTAGTTAACTTCTAATGAAACATACAAGTTTTTAGTCTAGATTGGAATAGAAAATGGCAAAAAGAAAAAAACTTGAAAATTTTTTGGTACTCCAACATCCACAAATTCTAAACTTAACTTAAAATGAAACATCTCCTAGTCTTTTATAATAACAAGACACCTAGGAAATTCAATCTACACATAAGAGGAAATCCAAGGGACAAATTGCAGCAAGGCACGTGGCACATGACAACTAGCAAGAAAAATTCTAAATAAGTCAACAGATGTCAACCTTCTTTAGCACTTTGAAACTTTTGAACTTATGTCTTTAAAATTAGATCAAGAAATCAAACTAGACCGAGTATATATGTCAAAAAAAATGTAGGAACTTCCTCTGCTGGATATTTAGGGAGATTAGGTGGAACTAGTTATTAAAATCCACTAGCACTTTTATTCCTACATTCAAGTTCGGGCTCGAGCATAAAACACCCAGAAGTAAATCACCCCAGAGCTAGGCACCCTCCTTCGTCACATGCATAATACCAAGATCCATGATCTCCCGGTTACTGGTGCTTCTTCACGACAAACTTTGT
The DNA here is from genome assembly GCA_007258455.2 of Sequoia sempervirens. Taxonomy (NCBI): domain Eukaryota; kingdom Viridiplantae; phylum Streptophyta; class Pinopsida; order Cupressales; family Cupressaceae; genus Sequoia; species Sequoia sempervirens. Next base: position 1,200,764,277 of record VDFB02271358.1, on the reverse strand, counting down.
TCTTGCATGAGCTTTCAGAGTGTGCCACCAAACCTGGTACCATCATTGGATCTTCTTGCAATCCAAGTTTTCCTAACCATCAATACTAAAACATAGTCCAACAAACTATTTCTCCTAGACATAAAATTCCATATATCAATCCCTTTTAAAAAACATTAGTAAAACTCTCATTAAAATAAAACTATCATTAATAGATCAACTTATAGAACAATTCATAAATAACATTCTTTTAGTGTATTCTCATGTAATTATCACTTTAGGTGAGCTACCAAACATTTTAGGCTTTCGGGAAAAATTAAACAACCAACTTTAACACTTCAACGCCAATGCAATTTTACCCGATACCCAGTACCCGACATACTTCAACTTTTACTAGAACAAAATTCATCCAGATCCTGGTTACCATTGGAACCTTCAAAACATTTGGACCTTTACTCTTGGATCGCAACAACTTACCAAACCTCGTATTAAACACTCCAACCAACCCGGCTTCCCTGTACACCTGGTATATTCAACACCCGGTGCTCTCAAACCATGAATTATTTCAAATGTTTCCACTTTATCTTTTTCCTTCAGTGATCTTTTTTCCAACCAAAACCTTCCATAAGCATTAATTTTTTACTTGAATTGCCAAGCCTTACATTCTTGGGGCATGTTATGAGACCACACAACACAAGTGTTCAAAACGTGCTATGGGATGTGCTTCGTGTTTCTTCTGTGTTGATGTTATGCTTGTGTTGATATGATAAATTGTTCAAGGTTGTCATTAGTTTCTATATCTAGAGTTTGGGTTTTTGGATCATTGTGCAAAGTGAGATGTGTTCTCCAGTGTGTGAACTAGGTATTCAGTGTTATTTTTTGTGGTCTGGGAGAAATGTATTTGTTTTGCATTCCTCCGTAGTTTGGTTTTAGGTTGTGCGGATTTGGGAAGTTGTTCATGTTGATTGTATATTTTAGTATTCAAGGTTTCTCTTGATTTGGTGTAGTATAGTGTGTGTTTCTTGTGTTTGTGTGCATATAAGGTTAACTAGATGTTTTGGATTGAATTATTTCTATGATGCAAGTTTGGATGAAGTCTTTGTTGGATCCTAGGTGGATCATGGATTGTTCTAGATCATGCAAAAGTTATTTGTGTGGTTTTTGTGTCATCTTGATCAAGTGGGAAGCCTGTACTTAATAGTTTTATGGTGTTTAGGATGGGTAACGATCGACCTGGTGTTAACACTACATGCAAAGCTTGTGGAAGCAGGTTGAGGTATGTTAGGACATATTTGGGTCCTAACTAAGGATTTATATGGGTTTCCCTTATACCTATCCACCATGGGAATGTTTGGGTGTTAACCTAATCTGAAATTGAAAATGTAAATGGTGTGTTTCCGACCTTGGAAAGGTTTTCAAGGTTGGGGATGATATAAATAAGAGTGGTGTTGTTGGAAGATCCTAAGATGGGAAGCATGTACTTAATATTTTTATGGTGTTTAGGATGGGTAACGATCGACCTGGTGTTAACACTACATGGAAAGCTTGTGGAAGCAGGTTGAGGTATGTTAGGACATATTTGGGTCCTAACTAAGGATTTATATGGGTTTCCCTTATTCCTATCCACCATGGGAATGTTTGGGTGTCAACCTAATCTGAAATTGAAAATGTAAATGGTGTGTTTTCGACCTTGGAAAGGTTTTCAAGGTTGGGGATGATATAAATAAGAGTGGTGTTGTTGGAAGATCCTAAGATAGATGTGATATAGATGTGAGTGATGAATTTGATGCGAATTACAAAATTATAGATGCGAATTTGAGTAGAGTAGTGTGAACTTCAAAGTGTTGGACTTCTGAAGGTAGTGAGCTAAAGGCATCTGTAATCTTTCAAACAAGGTTGCAAGAGTGTTGAAGTAATTGTAGTGGATTCCCTATTGCATTGAGAAGTTGTTCTCTATGTAACATTTATCTTCCATCTTTTTTCTTTCCATGGCAGTGAGCCCTATTGGACGATGTGTCATATTTTGGTAGTGAGCCCTTGTACCAATTTTGCAATTATTATATTATGAGCTAATCCTCACCATGGTTTTTCCCTTATTGGGTTTTCCACGTAAATTTGGTGTTCTCTTGTGTATGGTGTCGTTGTTTCAATTCCTGTTATCTACATTTCATGATTAATCATTATAACAGAGTAAGGGTTTAATTAATGTTTATGTATATGATTAATGTTGAGGGTTTTTGATGTTTTAATTTGATACAACTAATTCACCCCCCCTTCTCAGTCGTATTGTTGATTCAATAATTGGTAACAAAGTTAGACTGCCCTAAGTTTGATGGTACAGACTATGCATTTTGGAAGACAAAGATGGAAGGATATTTGGCATCCTATGGTTATGAGATTGAAAAGGCAATAAAGACTCAATATGTCACACTTGCAAATGGTCCAAGCATAAGTGATGAAATCAAGGCACATGAAATTAATGGTAAGGGAAGATTTATTCTTTTGAATAGTTTTTCAAATTTTGAATTAGTAAAAGTTATGAATCTAAAGACTGCTAAACAAGTTTGCAACAAGCTAGAAAGCATTTATGAAGGAGATGATAAGGTTAAACAAGCAAAGTTAAAGAATCTGAAGGCACAATTTGAGACCCTATGAATGTCTAAAGATGAAACAATCATAATTTACATGCAGAGAGTTGATGAGATGGTAAGTGCAATGAGAGGTCTTGGTGCACAAGTCAAAGAACCTAGAGTGGTAAAGAAAGTTCTTAGATCTCTTCCTGATTCTTACAGTGAAAACCTATTTGCTATTAAGGAAGTTGCAAATTTTAATACTTATTCTAGAGATCAGTTGTTGGGTACACTAACTTCATGTGAAATGAGAAAACATGGTTTGAAAAATGGTACAAAAGTAGAGACTTCTTTCAAGGCTAGAAAATTAGAAAAGGTTGAAGATTCAGATGGAGAAGATCTTAATGATGTGGAAGCTAAATTTGTAAGAAGGATGAAAAAGGGCACCTGTAAGTACAAAGGTAAACTACCTTTCAAATGTTTTAGTTGTGGAAAGATAGGTCATTATGCTTCAAGATGTCCAAATAGAGTTGCGAACAATAAAAGTAAGGAGAACAAAGGAAAGATGATTAAGAGAAGCTACTATGTTAGAGAAGATGTTGGTAATTTTTATGATGAATATGATTATGGAGATGATGATGAATGCTTGTTCTTAGCTTTAACAGATGAATCTAATTTTGTTAACTCTGAAAGTTGTGTGAAGGAAAGTGTTCCAAAGAAGAAGGATAAGGTTGAAGGTACTTTGGTTTCTGCTTTTCATGATAAACATGATAAAAACTACCAGATTGTTGACAATGGCTTCTCTAATCACATGACCGAAAACAAAATTAATTTTGTTAAACTTGAAAAGTATGATGGAAGATTAGTTAAATTTGGAGATGATTCAGGAGCTAAGATTTGTGGAATAGGTTCAATCATTTTGATGGCAAGCATAATATTGAAGATGTTTACTACGTTAAAGGCTTAAGGCATAATCTTTTAAATGTTGGAAAAATGTGTAGCAAAGGATATAATATTTTGTTTAAGGATGAAATATGTGAGATCATAAAAGGGTCTGAAACTATGATTGTTGTTGGTAAGAAGACAAATGGAAACATCTATTAGCTCAAGGGTGTTGATGTTCATAGTTTTATGTCTCGAATTAATGACAGTTGGTTATGACACCGAAGGATGTGTCACAGGAATTTTGATAATTTAGTTAGAATCGGTTTAGTTCATGCAGTAAGAAACCTACCGAGAATCACAAAGCATATCAATGTCATTTGCAAAAAATATCAATTTGGAAAACAAATAAGGACTAGTTTCAAGGGAAAGGAATAATCTACTACCAGACTACTAGAATTAATACATATAGATCTTTGTGGTCCCACAAAGGTGAGAAGTCTTCAAGGTGACGGTTATTTCATGCTTTTTATTGATGATTACTCTAGAATGACATGGGTTACTTTTCTTAGAGAGAAATTTGAATGCTCTAGATAGATTCAAAGCATTTAAAGCTATGGTTGAGAGAGAAATGGATTTGAAAATCAAATGTTTGAGGTTTGAAAGAGGTGGATAATTCACTTCCAACGAGTTTAACATGTTTTGTGAAGTTCATGGAATAAAGAGGCACTTGTCTACCCCTAGAACTCCTCGATAGAATGGAGTGGTTGAAAGGAAAAACAAGATTGTGCAAGAAGCTGCAATTGCAAGGACTATGATGAAAGAAGCTAACCTACCAGAAGTCTACTATACAGAATAAATTCATATTGGCATTTACATACTTAATAGAGTTCAAGCCAAAGCTAATAGCACAAAGACTCCCTATAAGTTATGGTATAGAAGAATTCATATTGTCAAGTACTTTAGAGTATTTGGAAGCAAATGTTATATCAAAAGAGATGATGAAAACTTAGGAAATTTTGATGCAAGGTCTGATGAAGGTATATTCCTTGGATATTCTACTAAAAGTAAAGCTTACAGATGTTACAACAAAAGGCTAAGAAATATTGTTGAAAGTGCAAATGTTAAGGTTGACGAAGATCTACGGAATTCAATTATTATAGATGGATATGTGTCAGATGAACCTGCTTGTGAAGAAGAAGAAGAAATAGATAAAGAAAAAAAAGTGCAGAATGAAGAGGAAGAAGCTTTGAAAAAGACCCCTAAGTATGTGCAAGGAAATCATTCTGAAGAAAAGATAATTGGAGACAAGAGGAAAGGAGTATTGACAAGAAGAAGAGTTGTTGAATCTGAGGTAAATCTATGTTCACTCTCTAAAGTTGAACCTAAAATAGTGAATGATGCATGCAAAGATGAACATTGGATGAAGGCAATGGAAGAATAACTTATGTAGATTGAGATAAATCAGACTTGGGAACTGGTTCCTAGATTGGAAAACAAGAACATAATTGGAACTAAGTGGGTATTCAAAAACAAACTGAATGAGAATGGAGTAGTAAGAAATAAGGAAATACTTGTGTGTAAGGGTTGCTCACAAGTGGAAGGAATAAACTCTAAAGAAACATTTTCTTTGGTGGCTAGGATGGAAGAAATCAAAATGTTTTTGGCATTTTTAGCATACAAAGACTTTAAAGTTTTTCAGATGGATGTGAAGTCTACTTTTTTTAATGGTGAGTTGGAAGAAGAGGTTTACACGGAACAACCGAAAGGATTTTAGATATCAGATCAACCAAATATAGTTTGCAGATTGAAAAAGGCATTCTATGGATTGAAGCAAGCTCCTAGATTGGTATGCAAGATTGGACAGATATTTGTTACAACAAAGATTCAATAAAGGCACCCCAAACAGTAATATTTACTTCAAATTTGAGGAAGAAAAAACCTTGATAGTGGTTGTGTATGTGGATGACATTATCTTTGGAGGAAATGAAGCTATGTATACAAAATTTGTAGAGGAAATGCAGAAAGAGTTTGGCATGTCAATTAGGCTACAAATCAATCAAACAAACAAAGGTATTATTCACTTCACAGTCAAAATATGTCAAAGAGATGTTGAAGAAGTTTGGAATGGATGACTCCAAACCAGAATGTACTCCTATGGTGACTAGTTACAAATTGAGCAAGGATGATGAATCACCGAAGGCTAATCAAAGCAAGTATAGATCTATGATTGGTGGATTACTATATCTAACTTCTACTAGACTAGATATCATGCATGTAGTTTGTCTTGTGGCTAGATTTCAAGAAGATCCTAAAGAGACACATGTTGTAACAGTGAAGAGGATATTCAGATATTTAAATGGCACTTTGGATTATGGTATCCTAAGGATACTAATTCCATATTAAGTGCATACACAGATGCAAATTGGGTTGGTTGTGTTGATGACAGGAAAAGTATAAGTGGTGGTGCATTCTTTCTTGGATGTAGATTGGTGTCATGGTTGAGTAAGAAGCAAGATTCAGTTTCCTTATCCAAGCAAAGGTTGAGTATACTATAGCAGCATCTTGCTACACACAAGTATTATGGATGAGACAAACTTTGAAGGATATCAATGTAATGCATGATGAGCATATTTCTATCTTTTGTGACAATGCAAGTGCAATTAACATTTCAAAGAATCTAGTGATGCATTCAAGGAAAGAGAATATATCAATTACGTATCACTTTCTGAGAGAGAAGTTTATGGAGAATGAGGTGAAGCTTGAATATGTACCTACAAAGGATCAAATTGTTGATATATTCACTAAGGCCCTCCCTAAGGATACTTTTGAGTATCTCTAGGAGAAGTTGGGGCTTATTGCCCCTCCTTTGAACTAGATGCATATGGAGTTGCATCAGTCCAGTGGATCTATGGATTCATCTCTTGTCTAGACTAATTTTGGTGGCTACCTCTCAGGGCGAGAAGGTAGTGTCATGTGTTGTCATTGTGTAGAGTTGTTGATTTGGTTGTGTGCACTGCTAAGGGGGAGTATTTAGAGAAAGTATCTTATTTCAATGTCAAAGGGGGAGAACAATGCAAAACACTTTATCCTTTGTCATTGATGTCAGAGGGGGAGAAAGAAACATTTGAAAAAGTCTATCTACATAGGGGGAGAGAAAGTAAAAGGAAAACATATATGTGTTTAGAGTTGTTGTGTTGTCTTTGATGGGTTTTCACATCATGATTTTCCATCAACAACAAAGGGGGAGATTGTTGCAAGAATGTGTTTTCATTGATGCCAATAAGTTGGTGTTGTCATTGATGTCAACTATGTGTTGAGGAAGAATGTTGCATGATGAAGATGTCGAGGATATTAAGAAAATTGTGTTGTAGTTGGTGCATGTATAGTTGAGATATTGAGGAAGTTTTGTGAGTACATGGAGCTATCCTTATGTTTCAGTGTCTAGAGATGTGTTGGAATGAAGTAATGTGCTAAGATGGTGTCTCTGGTACTTGGTTTCTAAGTTCTTTTGAGAAAAATTGATAAACAGTAAAAATAGTGTTGTGCAAGTGTTCAAAATGTGCTTCGGGATGTGCTCCACGTTTCTTCTATATTGATGTTATACCTATGTGGATCTAATATGTTGTTCAAGGTTATCATTAGTTGTTATATCTAGAGTTTGGGTTTCTAGATCGTTGTGCAAAGTGAGATGTGTTCACACGTGTGTGAACTAGGTTTTCAGTGTTATTTGTTGTGGTCTAGGAGAAATGTATTTTCTCCACATTCCTTTGCAATTTAATTTCAGGTTTGGGAAGTTGTTCATGTTGATTGTATCTTTCAGTATTCAAGGTTTCTCTTGATTTGGTGCAGTATAGTGTGTGTTTCATGTGTTGGCGTGTGTATAAGGTTATCCAGATGTTCTAGATTAAATTATTTCTATGATGCAAGTTTGGATGAAGTCTTTGTTGGATCTTAGGTGGATTGTGGATTGTTCTAGATCATGTAAAAGTTATTTATGTGGTCTACATGTCATCTTGATCAAGTGGGAAGTGTGTACTTAATATTTTTATGGTGTTTAGCATGGGTAATGCCTAACCTAGTGTTAACACTACATGCGAAGCTTGTGGAAGTGTGTTGAGGTGTGTTAGGAAATTTTTGGGTCATAATTAAGGATTTATATGGGTTTCCTTCATTCCTATCCATCGTGAGAATGTTTGGCCGCCGACCTAATTTGAAATTAAAAAAATGTAAATGATGTGTTGTTGACCTTGGAGAAGGTTTTCAAAGTTGAGGATGATATAAATAAGTGGTGCTATTGGAAGATCTTAAGATAGATGCAATATATATGTGAGTGATGAATGTGATGAGAATTTGAGCAGAGCAGTGCAAACTTCAAAGTGTTGGACTTTTGAAGGCAGTGAGCTAAAGGCTTCTGCAATCTTTCAAACAAAGTTGCAAGAGTGTTGAAGTAATTGTGGTGGATTCCCTATTGCATTGAGAATTTGTTCTTTATGTAACATTTCTCTTCTATTTTCTTTTTTTTTTGTGGTAGTGAGCCTTGACTGTGAGTCTTATTGGATAGTGTGTCCTATTCTGATAGTGATCCCTTGTACTAGTTTTGCAATTACTTGTATTGTGAGCTAATCCTCACTGTGGTTTTCCCCTTATTGGGTTTTCCACATAAATCTAGTGTTCTCTTGTGTATGGTGTTGTTTCAATTCCTATTATCTGCATTTCATGATTAATCATTATAATAGAGTAAGGGTTTAATGAATGCTTGTGGATCTAATTACCGTTGAGGGTTTTTTATGTTCTAATTTAATACAATTGATTCACCCCCCTCTCATTTTTCTTGTTCATTCAACAGATTTATGCTAGGCATTCTCCTATTTCACTCCCCAACTCACTCAAATGTTCCAAGCCACACTATACTAACACATTCTCTTAAGTGCCCTAAGTGCAACAAATTGCTAAACTTTTACGGGTTATTTCTTAAAATCCATGACACATACAAACATTCCATATGAACCTACAAGATCACATGATTTTTATCTACAATAACCTCTCTCACTTTTTCAAGACTCCAATCCAGTTGATCGTGACATAAAAACCCTTCAAATGCATTCAATGAAAAGTTGTAATGTTGCATAACTTTAATTTCATTTTTCATGGTCCCAAACTGTCAATGCCAATGCATCTGAGTGGGTGGGTTTATGCTAGGCATGCTCCTATTTTACTCCCCAATTCACTTGAGCATTATAAGCCACAGTATACCAGCACATTCTCTTAAGTGCTCTAAGTGCAAAAAAATGCCAAACTTTGATAGGTTGTTTCTTAGAATTTGTGGCACATACAAACATTATGTCTAAACCTACAAGTTCATGTGATTTCCCTCTACAATTAAATCTCTCACTTTTCCAAGACTCCAATCCAATTGATTATGGTGTCAAGTTTTCAAATGTTGCAAAAACTATCAAATGCATTCATTTAAATGTTGCAATGTTGCATAACTTTCATTTAGTTCATCATGGGCCCAAACCATCAATGAAACCACTTTTTATTGGGTGATTTTATGTTACTAATGTTCCTTTTTTGCTCCCCAACTCGCTCGAATGTTCCAAGCCACACTATACCGACACATTCTCTTAAGTGTACTAAGTGTAAAAAAATCCAAAATTTTATGGCTTGTTTCTTGGAATTTGTGAAACATAAGAACATTCTATCTAAACCTACAAGGTCATGTGAGGTCCCTCTATAATAACCTCTCTCACTTTTTCAATACTCCAATCTAGTTTCTCGCAACATCAAGTTTTCAAATGTTGCAAAAATTGTCAAATACATTCAATAAAAAGTTGCAATGTTGCATGAATTTCATTTCGTTCATCATGGGCTTGAACCATCAATGTCAACACATTCAAGTGTGTGGGTTTATGCTAGGAATTTTGCTATTTTTGTCCCTAACTTATCCAAACATTCCAAACCATACTATATTGGCACATTCTCTTAAGTGTCATAAGTGCAAAAAATTGCCAAGCTTTGACAGATTGTTTCTTGGAATCCATGGCACATACGAACATTCTATTTCAACCTATAATATTATGCGAGTCCCTCTACAATAACCTATCTCATTTTTTGAAGACTCCAATATAGTTGTTCGCAATGGTAATTTTTTTGCTATTGTAAAAACCGTCAAATGCATTCAATGAAAAGTTGCAATGTTGCATAACTTTTGTTTTGTTCATCGTGGACCCAAACCATCAGCTCCAACATGTTCAAGTGGGTTTTTTAGGCTAGGAATGCTCCTTTTTCACTCCCCAACTTGCCCAAATGTTCCAAGCCACACCATACCAACACATTCTCTTAAGTGCCTTAAGTATAAAAAACAACTAAACTTTGACAGGTTGTTTCTTAGAATCCATGGCACATACAAAATTTTTGTCTTAACCTACAAGGTTATGTGGGGCCCCTTTATAATAACCTCTCTCACTTTTTGAATACTCCAATCTAATTTCTTATGGTAGCAAGTTTTCAAATGTTGGAAAAAGTGTCAATTTTGTTCAATGAAAAGTTGCAATATTGCATAACTAACAAAATGTACAAAAGTATTGCATTTACATAGATACAAACCAATTTAAAAAATATACAAAAGTTTTCAAAATGTTTAATGAAAAGTATCAGCTATACATATATACAAACCAACTAACAAAATGTACAAAAGTTATGCATTTACAATCAATTGGTAGAATCATGGCAGTTTATATATAAATTTTTTTAGTTGTACATAGATACAAATCAACTAACAATATTTACAAAAAAAATCATGTCTTCAACATTTGGTAGAATCTTTGTCGTTTGTATAACAAAATTTCAACAGTATGTAGATACAAATCAGCTGACAATATTTACAAAAAATCACATTTCCAACATTTGGTAGAATCTTGGTCGTTCATATATATATATATATATATATAATTTTAGTTGCACGTAGATAAAAATCAGATATTTACAAAAAAAATCACATATCCTACAATTGGTACAATGAATAGATGATATGTCAATTAGCCAACGATATATACAAAATTTTCAAAATTATTCTACCCTTTTGTAGAATCAATTTGATCCAATGCTCTAACACACTAAATACCTGCAATTGGCCCAAATTCAATCTACTGAACCTTGCAGATCAACTCTAACCCTTATAGTGTCATGTATTGCCTCATGATCAACATCACAAACTTTCCATAAATTCTTATTAAGTGGTCTACCATGATATTTAATCAATTGAATATTTGTTGCAACAACAAGGTTAGAGTAATGAAGAATCTATTTATGTGTGTCAAAGTCCTCAAACAACCAAACATTTGATTTCTTAATCAGATACCTTCTAAGCCATGTTCCTCTGAAAACAAAAAACCCTATTGGATACTCAATACCCTCTCCATCAGTGATTGTGGTAGTCAATTTTTTCCCCTTTATACAAGGGTGCAAAAAATAGTTTGTTCCTTCTTCATTATTCTCATCAACAATAATTGCATATAAATGACCTGCAGTTCATTGAATGAATAAATTAATTCTAGAAACCATGCAAAATATAATAAAATGACTTAAAATTTTGATTTCAACTAATTAATGAATCACAATACCTGGTTGCACTAGGTTAGATACATGGTCAAAGTCCATTGATACTTCCATTTGGTTCAATTATAGTTCTTATGGAACTTGATATGTGTTAATGGGAACTAAAGGCCTACAAGGCCATTGGTCAACCCACTCTTTTCACTCACAATCTTCCCATACAAAATCCATACATGAAGAACAAAAACATGCAATCTCTCTTGTATAAATAATTAGTGAACTTGCATTTGAACTTGTAATTGAGTGCAACTCACTCGATCTTGTAACTGTACAACAATCTTGGTAGTTTATAATATTAGATTCATTTACCAACCAAAAATATCTAGAAATTGTAGACTTACCTTGATTACCTGGTCCCATTATGGAGTTAAACCATTACAAAGTTGTTGCCACATTAGTCAACTTAGCACCACCTTGGTACTTCAACTCTTCTCTAGATAGGGCTCTTTTTACACATGCTCAGGCACCATCATGCTCTCCCTTTCCATGTCCAACCTCGATGAAATTCTAAAAATATTGAACACCACTTGTGACATGCATCCTAGTCAACCAATAAAACATCCTTGAATTCTTGAATTGTGGCATGCAATTATCTAACCATATGATGTGTTGATTGTATTTGATATTTCTTTACCTTAAATTATTATAAAAAATTTGAAAGGAACCTTGCACAAATTGTGGAATGAGTGTGATTGTCATTGATGTAGAAGTGATAATCTCTTAATATCTTTATTTGTACTATCATGTAAATGCATGAATGTTGTGTACAAAAATAGTAACCTGAATAGAGTTGTAATACTAAGATTGCACTTTATTTTGTAGTTATAATGTATAATTCTCAGCAAAATCTACAATAGAAACAATGGTACCAAGAGGAAATGTATCTTTACATAACTTGCATTGCTCATCCAGCCATCAAGTTTTATGTGTATGCATTACATACTCATAAACTAATTTCTCTTAAAAAATCCTCATAAATTTAGCTACAAAAATATTTGTATTCACTAACTCACATCTCTTCAACTCTTTTTCATCTTTAACCCCATATGTCACTGTCCTGTATTTTCCAAAAGTAACTAGTTTTTTTCCAATTTCATGTGTGCTCTCTAAATGTACATATTTTTTAAAATATTGCAAACCACCACAAGTAACACATGATCCTTTCAAACACTTCTTATATAAAATTTGGCCATTGTCTCTTTTACGTAATACACTTGAAATCAAATCTTTTGATGATTTAGGATGGACTTCTATACCACATTCATGCAAAACATCATTAGTATGCAAAGTAACACATATATGATGATAAATATCACAATGCATGGAAAATTCAATATGCATACTACAACAACATGTAGTGCATGCATGTTTTATCTTAACATAAAAAGGTTTGACCATTTCAAAAAACCTTTGACTAATTCTCTCTTGAGGATGAATTTGAATAAACTTTTAATTAAATTGAGTTTGAGTCATATCCAAAAAAAAGGATGTGGTTCACGATTTCAAGATCTTATTCTCTTTCTAATAATATCTCTTTGATTGGGTGAAACTCTTGTGTTATCTTGCTAAAAAAATCAATTAATGCTCTTAATTCATTAACAACATTGTCTTTGCATGGAAATCTACCCGAGAATTCTAATAGAAAATTACTATTAGTATCCTCAATTGTTTCATGTCTCCTAATGGCATTTAATAGTGTTCTTCTACTTCCTTTTAGTGACCTACTTGTTTTGGTAATCAAATGAGATTTTTTTGTTTCGTTGCTTACTATAGTCGATGTAAGAACAAGTCAGGTAACGTTGCTATCTTTAGTGCACGATGTTGAACCTATTGATTGATATGAAATAATTAGATTTCTTATAATAGTTCTTTCAACATTGGTATTGGATGATCTTAAGCCAAGGATATTCATAGTGTCTCAAAAATTAAGATTTTTAATCATTTCAGCAAACAGTTGGCACCTTCCAGTTTCACTTAAGCTCTCAAAATAGCTTTTCCATATTTTATGAGTCATTCTTCTATAAGTGTGACCAAGAATTTTTCCAGGCATTGTTTTCATCTATGTCAATTAGATACTTTGGTCTTTTATGAATAATTCTAGGAGGTGTTATGATTGGTGTGTGTTCTTTGTTTGCATTTGGCACATTCGATTGATCATTCCTTGTCTCAATAGGTGTGATGATTAGTGCTTGTTCTTGGTTTTCATTTGGTAAATTTGATCCATCATTTCTATCCTCAATAGGTGTTTTGATACTTGATTCTATATTAATATCAGTTGGTATAGATGATGTACCTTCTCCTCCAAATTTTCTCATTTGACATAGTCTTTTCATGTGCTCCTTTTTTATTTTCTCTTTTGCCTCAAGTTGTTTGGGTGGTCCTCATTTATTCCTTCTCATGGTTAATATCAATTGTTCCTAAATAAAGAATTGTGAATATATGTTAATAAATATTGTAATTTAAACAAAAATAAATTAATTAATCAAATTACTTAAACATATATGAAATTACTTAAATAAATATGAAATTACTTAAACATATACGGAATTCCTTAAACAAATTACTCTTTGTTGATATCTAAATGATAAATTACTTAATCAAGTTAACAAATTATCAATAAAATATGAAATTGTAATCAAAATTGACAAAAAAAAATGTTATACAAACAAAAAACATTCAACAATTAGTTAATTATCAAATTCCAATGTACTTCTATCATTTCAACTTAAATAAATAAAAAATATCACTTACATGGTTGAAAAAACTTGCACAAAAAGCAAAACTAGTTGTAGTGGGACCTTCAACACGACTTTCATGTGATTTTTGGCTGTTAGGAATCCATTTAAACTAAACAAAATGTGTATGTGTTATGTTTTCATAACAAACACGTGTTATTGGTCCCTAAACTTAAGTTTCAACACTTTGGCCTCCAATTAAAAACAACTATAATGCCAAAAACACATACATGCTTTTAACTTTACAAAACACGTACATGCTTTTAACTTAACAAAACACGTACATATTTTTCTTAGATTTGGGCTTGAACAATGGATTTAACTTTATAAAACATGTATGATTATTTTAACTTAACAAAACACATACTTGTTTTGCTTAGTTTTGAGCTTATGATGGATTTAACTTAACAAAACCCTATGTACTTAACCCTAACACCTATACACTTAACCCTAAACTCTATACCCATAACCCTAAACACTAGATACACTATACCATCAACCCTAAACCCTATCCCTCAAACCTCAACCCTCAACCCTCAACCCTCAACCCTAAACCCTGAACCTTAAACCCTACACTCAGCCCTAGGTTGTAAAGCCTATACACTCTAACCTTAACCTTATACCTTCAATCCTTGAGGTTCCTATACCCTCAAACCTAAACCTCATTACTTAATCTTATACTATTAACCCATAACCATGTACCCTATATCGTCAACCATAAACCCTACACCCTACGACCTAAACCTCGATACATAAACCTTGTACCCTATATGTTAAACCCTAAAACCCAACATTAATAATTTAAAACTAAAACCTAGATAATTAAATTTAATCCATAAACCCTTAACTCTCTACTCTACATCATAAACCATCAACCCTAAACCCATAAACCATAGGCCCTACACCCTAGACAATGAATGATTTAGAGATATTAAAGGGAAGGAGAAGAGAGAGGCATGGGAGATAGAAAAAGAGAGTTGAGATAGAGAGAAGAGAGGCAAAGAAAGAGAGAGATGTGAGATAGAGAGGAGAGATATCTACATAGGGAGGGAGGGATAGCTAGATAAGGAGGGATGAGGGGAGAGGTAGAAAGGGGAGATAGATAGAAAGCTGAGATAGAGAGAGAGAGGTAGATAGTGGAGAGAGAGAGGTTAGGTAGAGAGATAGATCTAGGGGGGATAGAGAAGTGATATAGAGAAAAATAGAGATGGGGAGGAGAGTAGAGAAGGGGGAGATGTGAGAATTAACCCTAAACTCTATACCCATAACCCCATACCCTATATCATCAACTCTAAACCTTATCCCTAGAAACTAAAGCCAATAGGTTAAACCCTTAACCATATACTCAACCCTATAACCTATACCCTTAACCCTAAACCCTAAACCTTATACCCTCAACCTTATACCCTATACCCTCAACCCTAAAACCTATCTCTCAACCCTATGCCCTAAATCCTATAGGATAAACCCTCAACCCTCAACCTTATACCATACACCCTCTTGACCCTAAACTCAATCCCTCAACCTTGGGCCCTAAGGCCTATATAATAAACCCTCAACCATATATGCTCAACCCTAAACCTTATATCATATACCCTAATCTCTAAACTATATCCCTCAAACCTAGGCCCTAAAGCCTATATTATGAACCCTTGACCCCCCATACACTCAATCCTAAATGTTATACCCTCAACCCTATACCCTACACTCAACCCTGGGCCATAAAGCCCATACACTCTACCCTAAACCTTGTACCTTCAACCCTAAAGGTTCCTATACCCTCGAACCCAAACCTTATTGCTCAATATTATACTCCTAACCCTAAACTATATACCCTATATTATCAATCGTAAACCCTACACCCTATGACCTAAACCTTGATACATAAACCATATACCCTATATGTTAAACCCTAAAACCCAACATTAATAATTTAACACTAAAACATACACAATTAAATTTAATCCCTAAACCCTCAACTCTCAACTATCCATCATAAACCATAAACCATAGGCCCTACACCCTAAATAATGAATAATTTAGAGATATTAAAGGGAAAGAAGAGAGGAAGACATGGGGGAGAGAAAGAGACAGGTGAGATAGAGAGAAGAGAGGCAAAGAAATAGAGGGATGTGAGATAGAGAGAAGAGAGATTTACATAGGGGGGGAGGGAGAGGTAGATAAGGAGGGATGAGAGGAGAGGTAGGAAGGGAGATAGATAGAAAGCTAAGATAGAGAGAGAGATAGATAGTGGAGAGATAAAGGTTAAATAGAGAGAGGTAGATTTATGGGAGACAAAAGTGAGATAGAGAATAATAGAGATGGGGAGGACATCAGAGAGGGGGAGATTTGTGACTTAACTCTAAACTCTATACCCATAACCTCAAACCCTACACCTTATTTTGTCAACCCTAAACCTTATCCCTCAACCCTAGGAACTAAAGCTAATAGGTTAAACCCTTAACCATATACTCAACCCTATACCCTCAACCCTCAACCCTATGCTCTATACCATCAAACCTAAACCTTATACCCTATACCATCAAACCTAAACCTTATCCCTCAACCCTAGGCCATAAGCCTATAGGCTAAACCCTCAACCCTCGACCCTATACCATATACCCTCTTGAACCTAAAACCTATCCCTCAACCTTGAGACCTAAGGCCAATATAATAAACCCTCAACCATATACACTCAACCCTAAACCCTATATCATATACCCTCAACCCTAGGGCCTAAAGCCTATAGGATGAACCCTTTATCCCCCATACACTTAATCCTAAATGTTATACCCTCAACCTTGTTGGAATATGAATTCAATTTTATTGTTATTCTAGTTGTGCCAGATAGCCAAAATTGATGTCTAGCATTCATGGTATGCTCCGAACGAAGTCAAAGGCCTACTATACAACCAAAGGTTGTAGTGATAGGGAGTCCCAGGGGGCTATCGTAGCTCCCTACACATCGAAGGAAACCACACCGAAGGCATTTCCGACAACACTATTTTTTTTGGGACTCTCTATTTTTGGTAGTTTTGACAAATGTTCAATATGTAGTTGTACGAGTCACTTTTTTTTTGAAAGTTTTGTTCAAAAAAAACTTTGTAAGTTGGATTTATAATGCTCTGTTGAAGTCACATTTTTGTAACTTTTCAAAAGATTGTTGTAATTGTGAATTTCCTGAGAAATAAAATACGAAAGATATTTGCCTATGGTTTTTTCCTAGTATAATCTTACCAATTTTTCCACATAAATAATGTATTAAAGTTTTTATTATTATTTTTCTCTATTTTGTGCACTTTAAATTTTCTTACAACCCTATACCCTATATCATATACCATCACCCCTAAACTCTACACTTAACCCTAGGTTGTAAAACTTATACACTCTACCTTAAACCTTATACCTTCAACCGTTAAGGTTCCTATACCCTCAAACCTAAACCTTATCACTCAATATTATACTCTTAACCTTGAACTCTATACCCTATATCATAAACCATAAAACCTACACCCTATGACCTAAACCCTGATACATAAACCTTATACCCTATATGTTAAACCCTAAAACCTAACATTAATAATTTGAAACTAAAACCTACATAATTAAATTTAATCCCTAAACCCTCAACTCTCAACTCTCCATCATAAACCATCAACCCTAAAACCATAAACCATAAGCCCTACACCCTAAATAATGAATAATTTAGAGATATTAAAGGGAGAAAGGAGAGAGGGACATGGGAGGGAGATAAAGAGAGGTGAGACAGAGATAAGAGAGGTAGAGAAAGAGAGAGATGTGAAATAGAGAGAAGAGAAATCTACATAGGGAGGGAGGGAGAGGTAGATGAGGGATGAGGAGAAAGATATAAAGGGGAGATAGATAGAAAGTTGAGATAGAGAAAGAGAGGTAGATAGTGGAGAGACAGAGAGGTTAGGTAGAGAGGTAGATTTAAGGGAGAGAAGTGAGATAGAGAACAATAAAGATGGGGAGGAGAGTAGAGAGAGGGATATGTGAGACTTAACCCTAAACTCTATACCCATAACCCCAAACCCTATAACCTATACCATCAACCCTAAACCTTATCCCTCAACCCTAGGAAATAAAGCTAATAGGTTAAACCCTTAAATATATAATCAAACCTAAACCTTGTACCCTATACCTTATACCCTAAACCTTATACCATATACCCTCAACCCTAAACCACATCCCTCAATCCTAAGCCCTAAATTCTATAGGCTAAACCATCAACCTCATACCATATACTCACTTGACCCTAGAACCTATTCCTCAACCTTGGGCCCTAAGGCCTATATAATTTAAAACCTCAACCATATATACTCAACCCTAAACTATATCTCATATGCCCTCAATGATAAACCATATCCCTCAACCCTAGGCCCTAAATCCTATAAGATGAGCCCTCGACCCTATACACTCAATCCTAAATTTGCTATACCCTCAAACCTGTACACTATATCATATACCCTCAACCTTAAACCCTACACTTATCCCTAGGTCATAAATCCTATACACTTACCCTAAAACTTATACCTTCAAACCTTAAGGTTCCTATACCCTCAAACCTAAACCTTATCACTCAATCTTATACTCTCAACCCTAAACCCTATACCCTATATCGTCAATCATAAACCATACACTCCATGACTTAAACAATAATGCATAAACCTTATACCCTATATGTTAAACCATAATACATAAAACCTTATACCCTATATGTTAAACCTTAAAACCCCACATTAATAATTTAACACTAAATCCTACATACTTAAATTTAACCCCTAAACCCTCAACTCTCAACTCTCCATCACAAACCATCAACCCTAAACCCGTAAAACATAGGCCCTACACCCTAAATAATGAATAATTTAAAGGTATGAAAGGGAGAGAAGAGAGAGATAGAGAGAGGCGAGATAAAGAGAGAGGTAGAGAAAAAGAGAGATGTGAGATAGAGAGAAGAGAGATCTATATAGGGAGGGAGGGATAGGTAGATAAGGAGGGATGAGGGGAGAGGTAGGAAGGGGGATAGATAGAAAGTTGAGATAGAGAGAGAGAGAGGTACATAATGGAAAGAGATAGGTTAGATAGAGAGAGGTAGATCTATGGGAGAGAGAGAAGTGAGATAGAGAAAAATAGAGATGGGGAGGAGAGTAGAGAGGGGGGAGATGTAAGATGATATATAAAGAGGTAGGTAGACCCTCAACCATCCATCATCAACCATAAACCCTACACCCTAAACCCTAAACACTAGGAGATGCACCTTGAACCCTATACAATAAACCCTGAATATTCACATTAATAATTAACAGTAAAACCTATACCCTCAACTGTAAACAATATACTCTCAACCATCAACCCTAAACCCTCAACTCTAAATTCTTCATAGAAATGTGAGTGCATTAGAGAGACAAATGGAGGAGTGAGGGAGAGGGGGGGAAAGAAATATGGAGAGAGATATAGAGTGTATTTTTATCTTCATAGGAACATGAGCACATTATAATATACACTTTCTCCTATGAAGATGACTTTTTGAGCATGGGGGAGACATTTTCTTCCTAGAAACATGAGTGAGTTATAACCTAGATAGAGACACATTGATACAAATAGAGAGGTAGAGAGAGTTGGGGAGAGAGGGAGGGAGAGATGTAGATAGGGAGAAATAAAAATTAGAGATAGGGAGAATTAGGTACAAAGAGGCAAAGAGATACATGGGATAAAATGAGTAGAAAAGGAAGGAGGGGAATAGGGAGAGATATATATATATAGAGAGAGAGATATTTGAGAAAAATATTACAAAGGGTAGGAGGGAAGGAAGGATAGGTAGGGAGAGATACAAAGATTTGGAGGGAGAGAGAGGGATATAGAGATTTTGGGGGGAGTGATGGAGGAATAAAAAGAGGAATATTGATAGAGAGAGATGTAGAGAGAGTTAGAGACAAAGGTGGAGGGAGAGAGCTAGAAAGTTAGATTCAAGAACATGATACTTTTAGTGTAGGAAAAAATAGGAGCATGTTCTGGCTTGCACAGAGCACGAGCGTGTTTTGGCTTGCATAGAGCACGAGTATAATCTGTCTTGCACAGAACATGAGTGTGTTTTGCCTTGTATTAAACATGTATGTGTTTTAGTTTGTATTTAGGCTTGGATGAAAAGCCTTAGGATTGGATGGTTCATTTGCCTCATTTTAACATGATTTTTCCTCCATTCTCATTTCTCAACCTGCTCATCATTAGGTTTACACATTATAAATTGAAACTTAGTAAAATTACTACCATAATTTTACACGTCTTCTAAGCTTTCTAACCATATAATTTTTTTAGATTTGAACTACATTAACATATTTATTTTTAATTTATTTCACTAATGTTTTCATAGTTATCAAAGACATATGTATTGAATTTTTTAAATAACTTTTGACCTACTTGTCCAAATTTGAAAAATTATATAATATTGTTCTACACCTCATTCTTTACATATTGGATTTTTTTTTTGCATTTTTGATTATTTTGGTGCAAGTATGTGACTTGCACGCTCGATGATGTGATTTTCAAGATGCATCCACTTTGAAAAATCATAAAAAAATACTCAATAAAATATTACAAAAAATATACAACTTCTAGTACTCGCTCTTAACTATATTTCTACCAATGGATTTTTAAAAATACTAAATGGAACTAAAAAATTCAGGGGCACACACCAGACACTATGCTATGTTTTGTTGACAAAAAAAGAACACTTTTGTGTGTGTGAAGCATTTGATCCTCTTAGTCTTATCTATTTTTGAAAAACTTTAGTAGTTTAGAAACTAGATTTAGAGTACTAAAATTATTGCTCTTTTGATATCTTCAAATTTTGAGTGCATGAATCTCAAATTACTCCTCTAAGTTTAGGTTTAGTTGATTTCAAAAAAAGAGTGGCCACTTTTGACCCATTTTTGTGCACCATCTTGGTGCAATTACCCTATGACTTTCTCTTTTCATTTAAAATGATCACTCAATTTTAAAGTGTTAATATATTCGTTACTTGAAATTGTTATATGCACTAAAACATATAAAGTACCAAAATTTAGGAGGGGATCAAAATCATAATCATGTGGGGTTGTCTTATATGTTATTCTATAAAATTGATATAATCCTAACTCCATTAAACTTCCATGCATGGAAGCAACCAATGAAGATAAATCTAAAAAAACTAGGATTACATCGTGTTACCATGGGTTTGGAACTTGAACCTACAAGAGCAGCTGAAAAAAGAAAATGACATAATCGAAATGATGAATCCTATGGAACATTGTGTACATCCATTTCTTCTGACCTTATCTTTCACATTAATTTTTCCACAACACCTAATGATGTATGGATGATATTATAGCTTTTTTTTTGGTATGCAAAATGGAATGAGAGGACATCAAATGGAGAATAAACTAATAAGTCTTAATCCATGAGACTATAACACACTTCAAGAGTTCTTTAGTAACCTGAACTTGTTAAGGTTTCAACTCAAGCAATATGGAATACAAAAATGAGATGAACAATTGGTTTTAAGTGTCTTGTCCAAGTTAGGTCCTCAATATTCACTATTTATTTCCACTTTTCATGCAACAAAGAATGCTTTTGGTGCACACTAAACTATGCCATCTCTCTCATATATTGTTGTTTCTATCTCAAAGGAGAAAGACAAATTAATTCAAATGGGTACCATGCAACATTCAAAGCCACAATTTCCTATTGCAATTTAAAAAAGGACAAAGAAATAAAAGATGGTAAATCACAACCAAAAGTGAAGTATGCTTTCTGCAGGAAAATTGGGCATAATAAAGAAAAATGTATGAAGAAAAAGATACACCACCTTGAGTATCTACTTGAGAAACAAGGGGTTCCTACCTCCTATTGCAAGTATGTGTAGTTGGTGTTGTCATTGATGTTAGTGTGCTTATGTTTGTGTTGTCATTAATTTCAACTGGTGATGGTTGAGAAATTATGATGGTGCTTTGATTAGTTTCATTATGTTGTCATTAGTAAGTGCTCTTGGTGTCAACCTCTAGTGTTGCTTTCATAAGCTTTTGTTTATGGTTAAGTTGTTGTGTCGTAGTTGGTTTAGTGATGACGAGAATGTGTTTGTGGTACTTGGTTTCCAAGTGCATTTGAGAACATTTGAATAAAAGAAGAAACAATGTGTTGTAAAGGTGTTCTGGCATATAGAGTGGTGTTTTGGTTTTGCTTTGCATCTCTTTTATGTTAAAGATCCACTTGTGTGGTTTAGATATGTTGATCAGAGGTGTTCATAGGTGTTATATCTAGAGTTTCTTGGTCTGGATCAATGTACAGAGAAAGTTGTGTTCACCAGTGTGTGAACTGTGTTACAGTGTTGTATGGGAGATGGTTTTGCTCCACATTTCTCTGCAATTTGGTCTTTGATCTTGTGGTTCTTGAAGTGTGTTGATAAGGTTCATATCTATCTTTAGAAAAAATTGTTCATGGTTTGGTACTCCACAAGTTGATGTCTTGAGTTACAGTTTGTGGAAGATTCTCTAGGTGTACAGGATGAGTTTGTTCTTTGGGTGAAAGTTGTTGCAAAGGAATTTTTTGGATTTCAGGGTATTTGTGGAATATTCCAAGAATATTCTAGATTATGTTCAAGTGATATTTGTTGTCTGCAAGTTGTCCTTAGATCATAGGAAGTGTGTACTTAAATTTTTGATGGTGTTTACATAGGTTCGACTGACATTGGGTGTTTACACCGATTATGGATTTTCTTCAATGATTTTGGAAGTGTGGAGTGGTTGTGTATGAGTAGATTTAGGTCCAAGTTAAGGTGTGATGTGGTCCACCTTCATTCCTTTCCACCGAGGGAATGTTTTGGTGCCGACCTAATTTGAATTTGCATGGTTGAGGTGTATAGCTGACCTTGGAGAATGTTTTCAAGGTTGAAGAATGTATAAATAAGTGTTGTGTTGATGGAGGATGTGTGTGTATAGTGGGTGATACAAATTGCAGAGTTGTGAAGTGTGAATTTGTGAAGTGCAATGCGAGCTTTAACGAGTTATACTATTGGAAGTAGTGAGTAGAAGGTGTCTACAATCTTTAGAAAAGCTATGAATGTGTTGGTGATGTTGTGGTGGACTTTTCTATTACATTGAGATAGATTTCTCACTGTAACACTCTTCTTTCTTCTTTCTATAATTTGACAGTGATCCCTTCTTTCTTTTGGGTAGTGAGCCCTTCGATAGTGAGCCTGTTGTATTTGGTATTGCTATTACTTTATATTGTGAGCTAATCCTTACCGTGGTTTTTCCCTTCTTGGTTTTTTCATGTAAATTTGGTGTTCTATTGTGCATGGTGTTGATGTGTTTTCATTTTTTGTTATTTGCTTTCATGCTAAATCATTCTAACAGATTAAAGGTTATTAAGTTGATATGGATATGAATGTTAATGAGGGTTTTTATGTTTTAATGAACAACTGATTCAACCCCCCCTCTCAGTTGTCTTGTCCATTCAACACCTCAATCAAATAATCTTCATCTAATTCAACATCTTCAAAATCAAAGGATATATTTAAAGGAAAAGTACTAATGGATACCACAAGTACAAAGATTGATAAATTGGTTCTTGATTTAGGAGCATCACATCATATGTATCCTTATCCAAAAGTGTACATGTCCTTTTAACCTTTTGATGTAAACAAAGTACAAGTAGCTAATAACACTTTCATATATGTTTGTGGTCAAGGTACAATTGAGATATGCAATTAGAGTGTACCTAATGTCTTGTTTGTTTTCGAATTGGTAAACAACACTCTTTCCATTTATCAACTTACAAAATATGGAAAGATAGTTGAATTTACATCTACTTCAATGACAATTTGAGACTCTTAGAGTAGAGAGATTTTTGCAGTGGGTGAGATTCATCAACTCTCTCATCCTTACACATTTTCACACTTTGCTCCATCAGATTCATGCTCACATATTCATTCTTCCACTTCCACTATGGACAACTCATCTCCTTCACTATCTCCTATTGCATTAGAATTAAGAGGCATTTCATTAAGAGCATCTAAAGGTTCTTTCCAATAGAAGACCACACGGATCAGTTGAGCATCATCTTTTGGGAGGCTTCACAATCTCTCTTTAGTGTAATTTCTTGTTATCATCTTTGTTTTGGAGGGTAGTTTTTTCCCACAGGGTTTTAGATACCCTTCTCCACCTTTTGGGAGAGTTTCATTGTACATGGGTTCCTCATTAGGCCTAGTTGTTGGGACCCATCCATTTCTCTACCCACCTAAGCTAAGCTTAAAGGAGGGTGTTAGAGTAAAATAATAATAATAATTTATTTATTTTACTTTATGTATTAAGTCACCTTAGGTGGTGATGTGTCATTTGAAGAGCTAGTTGAACTCTCCAAGGATGTGTGACATTTCTCATTTACCACTTGGTGGAGCTTTGTTGCCACCTTGAGTTGAGCACTCCTATAGTGGCTCAAACTCATAATGTTATATGTACATACTCCTCATTGAGGATTTTACTCTCTTCAATGTATATTGATAGACACACTATTGTGCTTTTTTTGTTCACTTGTGGAAGTTTGTTTCAAGTTCTTTGATCTCGTAATTCTCCAAAAATAACTTGTTTTATATGATTGTTTGTTGAATGCTAAATGTTATGTGCTTCATGATGAAATCAAGGGATTTATTTCTTCTTGTTTTCTTGATATTTTGGATTTTAATAATGTTTCTACTGCAATTTAAGTTATATGAATGCAACTTTCTTTTTATATTTTCTCATTTTTTAGATGTGATTTATTGAAAAATGATTTTTTTATGAGGAGAAACTATGATGGATTTTCCCTAACGTAGTTATCTATGCTTTTTTATCTTTTTTGAGTTTCAATTTTGAATGTGAATTAATCTAACAAAAGCAAAATGTATAAATTTAACAATACTAGAAATAAAATCAAAATATTTCCAAAGCTATAAAATTATAATATAATTAAGAGAAAATAATAAGTTTTTTTTGTTTGGTAAATCACTGATGAGGGGCAGCGCCCTGAATGCTTTTGACTGGAGCTATAAACCAGTGAGGCCACATACGAGGGACCTCATTCCCAATGTCTCCATTTTTCCTCCTCTCCTCCCTCCTTTCTCCTTGCCACCTTTGGCTCCCACGTCTCCTCCCATCGTCCTGCTATTGGCACTCAACCTGTCGACCCCCTTGCCACTGTTACCTACTGCTTCCTCCTGCAACTATTGCCATGCCACCTTCGATTCCTCTTTGTGACGAGTCTACCTCCCTGCATGAATTTGTCACTCCTCCACTCCTCCATTGATATTCTCCCACCATCCTCCACCTATAGACTTTGACCCCACAGTCGTGTCCTTTGTCCTCTGTCATCCACCCAACGATCAACCACCCATACCACTATGGGATTCGAACCCCTGATGCAGCATATCATGTTGCCTTGCAACAACCATTGCATTGTGGGGTCAACCCCAAGAGAAAATAATAATTTTACTTTCTTAAGGGCTATAGTATTTACTAATTACTATTCTAAATACCTTTCCAAAGTAAATAAAAAATATAAAAAATAAGGAGTAGCATCATTGCTTGGCTTATCTCATATTGATCCAACATAGTGTGCATCCTCCTATATAATAATTAGGTCCTTTGCTCGATGACAAGAAAGAAGATGGTGATATTGAGAGAATGTTGGTGGTGGAATAATTGAAGCTTGAACAACTAAAGAAAAAGGCTTAAGAAGTATTATACAAGCATATCAATGCTAATAGGTGTTGGAATGCACGAGCTTGATCTTGTTGCAATGATTCATTGGGGAATATGAGCTCCAAGCAGGGATGGAAATAATACAAATATAATAATCTGCCTCCCTTAAAATAATATAAGAGGGGTGTATTTATAGCTTGAAAACAAAACCATGGGTGGGTCCAATTGGGATAGAACTATAAAATTGATTGGAAGATCATAGAATTCAGATGGGAGAGAACAAGAGAATGATAGAGAGATTACTAGGGAATGATTAGGAGTGAATAACAAATTGATTGGGAGAAGATAAATAGTTAGGAGTGGTGATTTTGCTAGACTAGAGGAAACTTTCAATAATAAGCAAAAACATAGCTTAATTGGTAAAAACTAAAAGAAATAATGTGTGTCAAGACATGAAAAGGTCACCCCTTTTGTTAGGGTTGGTTGCCCAAGTGACTGTACAACGTAAAGCAGGTTGCCTGGGTAACCCTATTGTTGAGGATTTGCAAAAGGTTTTTGAATGTGCACATATTTTGAACTTAGTTTGGAGATTGGACAAGATGGTCAAGAGGCTTAAAAGGCTAGGGGATGCATCACCAAGAGTGAAACTATTGAGAGAATTGTAATTTATGCCTTTGAGGATTGTGAACTAGGATCACTAATTCATCATCAAATCACCATATCAACTTCTGCAACTTTGGGCCCTTATATAACCCAAGCTTGCTCATTGTGATTGGTGTATTATTTATCAAGGTCTTATGCTTAAATCTAAATTGTATCATTTGGGAATTATCACTCTTAGTTATCCTTTCCATGGACAACTTGAGACTCTCAAGCACCTTTCTTGGTTTTGCACTAGAGCTCAAGAAGTCTAGATTTGGATTCATGAATTCTTCAAGCTATTTAGGCTTGACCCATTTTCACAACACATGGTTTTGTTGGGAAATTAGCCTTGTCTCCATTCTAAGTTTACCCAAATTTGGCATGCTTTCAAGGTGGATATTATTTTTAGCATTAGCAAAGACATAAATTCTTCTATTTTTACTAGTTGATCAATTGCTATTCATTTCTCACTTTACACTAAAGCTATGATTTGCTCCGATATGCTCATGTGGATCAAGATGCAAGTGAGAAAGGTTGCACTTGAAGTTGCTCATTTGAAAGGGCTTTTAGACCATCGGGGTAATGCCCCTTGTATAATAGTTAGAGTGCCATTTTCTTCTTCCTCCCACCAAGGTCATTTCCATTTATGTGGGTGCAAAAGTAGATGTAGCCAACCTCTTAAAGGAGATCATGGCTCCCAATAACGCGACTCTCAACCACCTTTTAGACAAGCCAAGAATCATGCTATGTATGAGTGGCCTCGGCCTTTTCTCTTGAAGTCGATCTCTCTATAGCTACATAGGCATAATGAGTTTGACTAGCCAAATTTTGGCAAGTTTCCTTGCTAAGATTTGATAATTTCTTCTATTCATGCTCGACAACTTGTAAATACAGATCAAGAGGAGGAGGGTGCTCTTATTGGTTGGAAAACAATTATTGATAGTTCCATCCCTGCTAATGGATGAAGAAAACTAGATGACTCTGATCCCCTTTGATGATATAATCTTGTCACTTAGTGACTTTGTTGTTCCTTAATGTTTGAGCTTGGTCATGCTAGATTTTATTGTATTGTTTCATCTAGTTGTTTGGACTTAGACTTTGAAGATGTGCCTTCTACCACCCTTTTTTTTTTTTGAAT
The DNA here is from genome assembly GCA_007258455.2 of Sequoia sempervirens. NCBI lineage: Eukaryota > Viridiplantae > Streptophyta > Pinopsida > Cupressales > Cupressaceae > Sequoia > Sequoia sempervirens. The sequence goes on along the minus strand of VDFB02271358.1, from coordinate 1,200,736,979 downwards.
TGATTCATTAAAAAAAAAAATTAAATAATTAATACAGCTATATAATTAAAAATACACATTGAGTCTAGTATTTTTCACTCGAGTATTGATTAAAAGAAAGGATTTAGAAAGGCTATCAACCGGGCATGTGGTTAGTTTTTTTGGATTCCTCGCAGAGGGGCAGGTGGAGGCGGTGGTGGTTGCGGCCGGGTGGGGGAATCAGCCGCGGGTAGAATATATCGTCCATACTTATACTTTTAGAATTGTTGATACAATAAAATAAAACGAAGATAAAAATTTCTTGTTCATTTCCCTCTTTCACGGCGCGAGGAGAAAATCTCTATTTCCTGGCGCGCTTCATCAAATCAACTTCCAAGCTTAAACTCTCCCAGGTACATTCTCTCTAATTGTTTCTTTTAAATTACCAGTTTGGTTGATGTGTTTCTTTTAAATAAAAAATGAAAAAGATTTTGAATGAGTGTAAATTATTTCTGCTTACTTCTGGTCAGCCGTGGCCATCCGTGATAAACCAGTATTAAATTGAGATTGGAAGGCTTGAAACCCATGTAGTCTAGTTTTTAGCCTCAGAGCAGGCCTCATTTAGTTTGCTGCACATTATAGTATATGGACTACTACCAATATATGCCTATCTGAGACACTTAATGAGATCCACCTTGCGATAGATACAAAATTAATGTAAAAATTTATATGTATTTTTTAAACGCTACGGCCAAGGCAGGCGGCATCTTGTGTATAAGATTCCCACGTGGAAAGCCTGGGGGAGTATTTTTTCTATGTATGTTATGCATCATTCAAATTTTTACCTGGGGCCTTGACTCCATGAATAAGATATAGAGTAAACTGAGGCTTGTCTTTGGCATGGCAGTGGAAAAACTTGCAAGGAATGTTTGATATTTTATTGGTTAGTTGGGGCAAACAATCTTGGATTCGACAATTTTTTTGTTGGCAGAATGCACATTTGTTGACTTCAATGTTATCGTATTTTGGTTGAAGATCTATGTTTTACTAAGCGAGTGTACTGAAAAAGGTTTGCCGAGAAATCGAGTTGGTGACCCTTTTTTAGCAGAAATCAAACTGCATCAAACTGCATCAGAGGATGAACTCCTGATACTTATCATGTTAGGTTTCAAACTTCAATATTTCATTTACGGCAGGGCTGAAAGAAAGATGGAAAGTATGCTAATGTTCCTGCATGAGCAAAGAGGTCAACGGAACTTACAAGTACAGAAGATTACATTTGCTAATCAGGAGAATCTAACAATTAGAAATAATGTAGCTCAAACTAAGTATAGGAAAGAATAGAAGTAGCGAACTAATAAATAGGAGATAGATCCACATGGGTAAATCTTAAGATAGTTAGAATACACATAAGTCATAGCATACAAATCAGTTATGTGGAAAGAAGTAACTTTGCAGAAGAACCAAGAGAAAAAGAGGCTGTTATTTAGTTTTAGCTGCTAGATTCTTATGCATTTGTAGTATTCGTCTCAAGTCTCGTACCAGTTTGTACACCTAATCATTGCATTTAAGATTCACGTCCAGGTATTTCAACTTTGACTCATTTTCAAGAACATCAATAATTAATATTGAATTAGGCCTACTAGGGGTTTTACTTTTCTGAGAGGGAGACCAAGAGGTAAAGACAGAGGCCTTGATCAGGTTCACTCTTAGATTTCCCCGTGGTTTTATTTTATGAATACCAATGCTTGATAAAATGAGGCCACTTCTTTGACTTGAAGCATACAAGTCCCATGCATGTAGAAAAGAAAATACATTTCTGGTACATATTATGGAACTTAACAATACACCGTACTTGTTAGATGAAAAAGAACAATTTGGAATTCTAAGTCTTGTCTTTGTTGATGAGCATATCCTAGAAGGAGTCTTGATTACAGAGCTTAATATGTTATGGACGAGCATTTAGGCACTTCTAACCTCTTGTGCCCTTGAATGACCGCACAATCTCCAAGTCAGTTCTTTCTTCTTGTATGACCTACATAACCTATTTCTAGATTGCAGCACTTACCAATATATTATATAATGAAAACAGAATAGTCATTTTATTAACTCAATCTCATTGATATTGCCTGAATCGTCCTATTACAGTTTTGTGGTACAAATTATACTTCATATAAAATATAGATGTGAAAGATCTTAGTGTATTTGCCTGAATTTAAGGGGGGTAAAAATCCTCTTCACTTACCATAAAGTAGATCAAATAATATTATAATAGATGATGTGATGTTGATGTTCTTGTTGCCTTTTTTTAATGATCTTTGTATGTGACATATATGTTTGCGATGTGGATATTTTTCATGATGTTCTTTTTGCATGTGCTCGGATTTCATAAGTAGAATTATAATGTTGGGGATGATTTCCTTGCCTTTTTGCTTCTTATCAGTCCAAAATGGTGTGAATGCATGTAATAAATAGGTGTTGTGCTTCAAATTGCCTATTAATTGCAATTAATAAAGTGTTTTGTCATTATTATATTAAACAATGATTTTCTTTTTGATTTGTATATTCTCCTTGTAGGGTGTGTCTTGAATTAGATGCCATGACCAGGGGGTATCTTTTCCATTAAATACACCCATGTTTATCCAGCCTCCTTTGTTGGGCGTGGTGGTGTGCTACACCCAAAATTGAATGTGTTATTTTATTGTAATTGATTATTCAACTTTTGGACATTTGAGCATGTTACATAGCTCATAGTGATTTGAAAATGTGTCTCCACTTTGAAATCCTCGATGATTTATGACTTGAGCTTATCTTGTTTGATGATATTGAATATAGAAATTTCATACAGGGTTCAAGGTATTTATTGACTTGAAACATAATGTATAAACGATATTAAATTGTATTGGAAGGTAATCTCAATACCTACAATTTGGTTTGCACAAATAAAGAGGTAGATCAGAAAATATGTAACTTATAACCTACTTGCCACCTATCTACAAGAACTTCCAGGCATTGGTAAACCATCAATATCACAAGTTTCATCATTCTATTAGTAGACACAAAGGGTTGCTAATCTGAAGTTATTTGACATTAGCAAAACTACATTCAATCTTTACCTTGTGGATTAATCCATAGACTTCACTACTAAGTCTTCGATTATGATATTGTTCAACTATCAATATTTATTAGCAACTAAAGCTTTGCCATCATAGACATTCAAGCATTCAAGTGGGAAAGGCTTCACAAATCTTTCTATTTGTTGAACATATTTTAACTCCTTTATATTGGCATTAATAGTTGTTCAAGCATTTGGAGATAATTCGCATACTTTATGCACTAGGCATCCTATTTGTTGATGTTAATGACAGCGTCGGTCATATTCTTCCAGCGATCTCCTTTGCTTCATGATAATAAATTAAATCGTAGCCTAGGGCTATTTAATTTATTGAGACATCGATTCATTCAAGTGGCACGATTTATTGTTGAGTTGCAATTGTTTGTTAAGGCCGACATGTTGATTAATGAAGAGGCACGTTCAATAAAGAAATACATTTGTTATCAAGGCCGACCTTGAAGTGGCGCGATTTCTTAAGGAGGCACAAATTCTTATGTGGCCGACTTCTTGCTCATTGGATATGACTTAATGAAGGGGCGCCTTCCTCTATGATGGCCGACTTGATTTGAAGAGTGACGACCTTTCCATATTGTATATATATTCAATGTTTCTCTCTTTGTTTATCATTCATTCCATTCAAGCATATTCGTCACAAGTTGAGATCATCAAGTGTGAGTTTATTTACAAGTGCAGATCATCATAGTTGAAGGCTGAGTTTCTTTATCAGCGAATTGTCTCTTTGTATTTCTGTGTTGCATCATATCTGGTGCTTATATTCTGGTCTGCAAATTGGCCTCTTGTAAGGAGATCATTGTTGTTGAAATTCAATATATAAGTGATATATTGTTGCTGGGTTTTTGTCCCTCAAGAGGAGGGTTTCCCAAGGGTATCTGCTGTGTTATTTGTGTCTGATTTTGAATTAATTTCTGTGCATTAATCTGATCACTAAATTTAACATGGTATCAGAGCGGGTTTGAGGAGATCGTGATCAGATTTGTTCTTACAGCGATACTCTATTCTCTTCTTTATACTTCTTTGTCTATCCCTACCTTAGTCAAGATGGTGAACGGTTTGAAGATTGAGGATAGACTTGAGGGAGCATCCAACTTCACATCATGGAGATTCAGGATCATGCTTACCTTGCAAGAGAATGACTTGGGTGAGTTTGTGGAGTCCAGTGTTCCTGATCCTGAGGAGGAAGAAGAGAAGTTGCAGTGGAAGAAGAAAGATATCAAGGCAATGAAAATATTGGTTGATTCCGTTAAGGATCATATCGTTCCTATTGTCTCTAAGTTGAAGACGGCCAGAGACATGTTTAAAACATTGGAAGAAATGTACGAAATCAACAATACCAGCCCGACACTTGCACTGAAGCAACAACTACACCATGTGAAGATGGCAAAAGGAGAATCAGTGATTGCATACTTCATGAGGATTTCAGATTTGAGAGATCAACTCTTGACAATTGGCCATATGGTTGACGACAAAGACTTGACTATGCTTGCTCTCAATGGTCTTCCTTTGTCTTGGGAATCCTACATTCAGGGAATCAGTGCAAGATCAAAATTGCCTAAGTTTGATCATCTAAGGGCAGACTGCATTCAAGAAGAATCAAGGTTGGTGGCTAGAGGCGTTAGTCAAAGTTCAAAGAATGAAGATATTCATGTTCTTGCCTCCCATGCTTCGAAGAAGAAAGGAAAAGATGGAAAGAAAGGGTTCTTCAAGAGGAATCGAGATAAGGGAAATGATGATACACCCGCCTCCAAGAAGAAGAGAGACATGTCCAAGATTCAATGCTTTAGGTGTGATAAGTTTGGCCACTTTGCTAAGCATTGTCCAACTAGACCTAAGCAACAAGCCACTGTTGCAGATGTTGATGATGTTTCTCCACAGAAGGATTCATGTGAATACTTGTTCTATTTAGCATTGTCAAGCAATGTACCTACAAATACCAACACTTGGCTGATGGACAGTGGTGCTTCTCGACACATTACCGGATTTAAGGAGCACTTATCAAGTTTGGTGGAGAAAGATTCTTTCGAACAAGTTATTATCGGAGATGATGCTGGCTACTTCGTGAAAGGGATTGGGACCTCTACTCTTCATTTGGATTCCGGCATTACGCTTCAGTTGAGAGATGTTCTTTATGTTCCAGGAATCAAGCGCAATCTCATCTCCATTTTAGCTCTAGAAGATAAAGGATATCAAGTTGCCTTCTCCAAAGGCAAAGTTCTTGTGTGGATGGAGAATTCCAGTTTCAAGGATGCTCAAGTAATTGGTGTTAGACATGAAAGCCTCTATAGGCTATGTACGCGTCCTCTACAAGCATTAGTTCATGATTCTTCAAGCCTATGTGATCTGTGGCATCGAAGATTGGCTCACCTTCACTTCCGAGCCTTACCTATCATGGAGAAGATGGTCACGGGCCTTCCTAAGTTCAATCAAGAGCATGAAGGAAATTGCAAAGGATGTGCTATGGGTAAGAATTCAAAAGCTCCTTTCCACAGTAGAGAAAGTAGATCTAAGTGTATTTTAGACCTTATTCATTCTGATTTATGTGGGCCTATGTCTGTTCCTTTTTCGAGTGGTTTCTTGTATTATGTTCTTTTTATTGATGATCACTCTAGAAAGACTTGGATCTATTTTTTGAAAACTAAAGAATCTGAGGAAGTGTTAGAAAGGTTCAAAGAGTTCAAAGCTCTAGTAGAGAATCTTTCTGGTAAAAGAATCAAGATCCTCAGATCTGATAATGGAGGAGAATGCACCTCTGGTAGCTTTCAAAAATTCTGTGTTGATGCTGGGATTAAGAGGGAGTTTTGTGTTCCCTATAATCCTCAACAGAATGGTGTTGCAGAGAGAAAGAACATGACAATTGTGGAAGCAGCGAAAGCCATGATTAATGACTAGGATCTGCAGACCTTCTTATGGGAAAAAGCTTCTAAGACTGCAGTATATGTTCAGAATAGAATTCCTCACAAGGTCTTGGAGAATATGACTCCGAAAGAAGCCTTTATAGGGAAGAAGCCCGAGGTTAGTCATTTGAGGATCTTTGGATGTCCTGTCTATGTTCATGTTCCAAAAGAAAAGAGAACTAAGTTGGAACCTTCTGGCAAGAAGGGAATATTTGTGGGCTACAGTGAGACATCAAAAGCCTACAGGATATATGTTCCAGGTCAGAAATTGATTGAAATCAGTAGAGATGTCACATTCGAGGAAGATGTTGCATTTAGAAGATCCAAGGGAACTCATGTGGAGATTGACTATAATGAGTCTCCTCAGGATATGGAAGTTGACCATACTCCTGAGATTCAGAGGGAGACTTCAGAATCAAAGGAAGATGTTGATCCAGTTGAGCCCTTGGAACCTACTGATGGGCCTACCGATATTGTGATTAGAAGAAAGAGACCTCTTTGGGCTAGGAAAACTATGCAAGAGGCTGAAAGGTTCGTAGCTCCTAGAGGTACATTCAGAGAAAGTAAAAGGCCACATAAGTTCTCCAGTTGTGTTGCCTTGATGAGTCAGATTATTGAGTCGAGCCTTCTAGTGTGGAGGAAGCTTCCAGTCAATAGGTTTGGAAAGATGCTATGTCAGAGGAGTACCAATCAATTCTCAAGAATGATGTTTGGGACATTGTTCCTAGACCAAGGCAAATCTGTGGTATCTTCAAAATGGCTCTTCAAGATCAAGCATGCCTGATGGGAGCATAGAGAAGTACAAGGCAAGATTCGTGGCTCGAGGGTTCTCTCAGAAAGAGGGAGTTGATTATGAAGAAACATTTGCTCCTGTTGCTCACTATACTTCTGTCAGGACCATCATTGCCATTGCTGCATCTAGAGGATGGAAGATTCATCAAATGGATGTGAAGACAACTTTTCTAAATGGTGTGATCGAGGAAGAAGTTTATATCGAGCAACCTGATGGGTTCGAGGTACATGGGAAGGAGTCTCATGTTTGCAAGCTGAAGAAGGCCTTGTATGGTCTTAAGCAGGCTCCTTGTGCATGGTACGAAAGAATTGATCGTTACCTGTCAAGTTTGGGCTTCTTGAAGAATGATGCTGACTCTAATCTGTACTTTAAGGTAATTGATGGTGAAGCATTGATTTTGGTTTTATATGTTGATGATTTGATTCTTACTGGAGAAGAGCACTTAATCATCAAATGTAAGAAAGAGTTGGCATTTGAGTTTGAGATGAAAGATCTTGGACTTATGCACTACTTCCTTGTCTTAGAAGTCTGGCAGAAACCAGATGAGATGATTCTAAGTCAAGGGAAGTACACCATTGATGTACTTAAGAGGTTTGGTATGATGGATTGCAAATCCATGTCTACACCTATGGAGACCAATCTACATAAATTGAAGGAGGTTGCAGCTAGTTCAGACTTGGTGGATCCTACTATGTACAAACAACTGATTGGGTCCTTGATGTATCTAGTTAACACTAGACCAGATATCTGTTATGCTGTGAGTGCACTTAGTCAGTTCATGTGTGAACCGAGATAGATACATCTTGTTGTAGCTAAACATATCCTGAGATACTTGCGTGGCACAGTTGGATATGGGTTGAGATATTCTTCAGATGCAGACTTGGAACTACATGGTTATACTGATTCTGATTGGGCAGGGTGTGTCACAGATTGAAGAGCACCTCCTGGATGTTGCTTCAGTTTGGGATCGGCTATGATTTCCTGGTGCAACAGGAAGCAGTCATCTGTAGCATTGAGTACGCCAGAGGCGAATATATTGCAGCTTGTATGGCAGCTCGGGAAGCAATGTGGCTTCGTAAGCTCCTTGCGGATTGTTTGGACAATCAATGGAGCCTACTATCATTCATTGTGATAACCGAGTTGTTGAAGCTTTTTTCAATCCGTGTTTCATGATAGAACCAAGCATGTTGAGATCAAATACCACTATATCAGAGATATGGTATTGAGGAAGGCTATACAGTTGAGGTATATCAACACTAATGAGCAGACGGCAGGCATTCTCACCAAGCCTCTCTCCAAAATAAAGTTTGTGTACTTTCGAGATAAGCTTGGTATGGTGGAGAATCCAACCTTAATTGAGAAAGAGACTCAGTATCAGTGATAGCCTGTAATGAGTTCTTCTCTGTGAGAGAAGTTCGAGGTGAAATCCCTTGTCTAACGAGTTCTTCTCTATGAGAGAAGTTCGAGGTGAAATCCCTTGATTCCACCCTCTGAGAGGGTCATGGTGGATGTCATGTGTGTGACTCCATGACAACATCACGTGAGAGAGTTCGTGATGATTTTCTTGTACTTGTGTTTTCACCCTCTGGGAGAGCCATGGTGAAAGTCATGTTGAGGTGACAACATCACACAAGTGATGAACACTTGTACATACGATATATGGTTGTAGCCATTATGGTTGATATCATGTTGAGGTGATATTTGATATCACGATGAGGTGATATTCTTCCTTTCCACATTTGGTTGTAGCCATTGTGGTAGACATCACGATGAGGTGATATGTCTTGTGCAGCTGGATGTATTCTCCCTAGCTGAGAGGGAGTGTTGATGTTAATGACAGCGCCGATCATATTCTTCCAGCGATCTCCTTTGCTTCATGATAATAAATTAAATCATAGCTTAGGGCTATTTAATTTATTGAGACATCGATTCATTCAAGTGGCACGATTTATTGTTGAGTTGCAATTGTTTGTTAAGGCTGACATGTTGATTAATGAAGAGGTACGTTCAATAAAGAAATACATTTGTTATCAAGGCCGACCTTGAAGTGGCGCGATTTCTTAAGGAGGCACAAATTCTTATGTGGCCGACTTCTTGCTCATTGGATATGACTTAATGAAGGGGCGCCTTCCTCTATGATGGCCGACTTGATTTGAAGAGTGACGACCTTTTCATATTGTATATATATTCGATGTTTCTCTCTTTGTTTATCATTCATTCCATTCAAGCATATTCGTCACAAGTTGAGATCATCAAGTGCGAGTTTATTTACAAGTGCAGATCATCATAGTTGAAGGCTGAGTTTCTTTATCAGCGAATTGTCTCTTTGTATTTCTGTGTTGTATCATATCTGGTGCTTATATTTTGGTCTGCAAATTGGCCTCTTGTAAGGAGATCATTGTTGTTGAAATTCAATATATAAGTGATATATTGTTGCTGGGTTTTTCTCCCTCAAGAGGAGGGTTTTCCCAAGGTATCTGCTGTGTTATTTGTGTCTGATTTTGAATTAATTTCTGTGCATTAATCTGATCACTAAATTTAACACTATTGAGCTTATCTTGTTTGATGATACTGAACAAAGAAATTTTATAGGAGTAAGGTTCAAGGTATTTATTGACTTGAAACATAATATATAAACAATATTAAGTTGTGTTAGAAGGTAATCCGATGCCTACAATTTGGCTTGGACAAATCAAGAGATAGATTACAAATTATGCAACTCATGACCTACTTGCTAGCTACCTACAAGCACTTGCTAGACATTGGTAATTGTTAACATCACAAGTATTCATCATTCTATGAGTAGAGATATAGGTTTGCTAATCTTGAGGTATTTGACATCAACAAAACTATATTCAATCTTGACCTTGTGGACTAATCCACAAGGTTCACTATTATGTTTTTGATCATGACTTTGTTCAGCTATCAATATTTATTAGCAACTAAAGCTCTGTCTTCACACATTCAAGTGTTCAAGTGGGAAAGTCTTGACAAATCTTTCTACCAATTGGATTATGTTTTAACTCTTACATTTTACACATGCTACTTTGGCATTATAGAGATCGGTTCAAGCATTTGGAGATACTTCACCTCCTTTACACACTAGGAATCCCATAGAGATATTGTATGGATTTGTTCAAATAGCTGGAAATTTTTCAATTCACCCGATCTTTGCCTTGTTAATATATGGCATTTATAAATGGCAGTTAGATCCTCATAGTGGAACTAAACATAGTTGTTGACACCACTAGAATTGTAACTATTTGAATATTGCATGAAATTGTACAAATAGGATATGATTTCTAGAAGATCGTATTTTGAATGAAGAATATATTTAGGATTGCAAGATAAGAATGGTTAGCTGGCTTTTAGGAGAAGCACTTTATATTTTTAGCTTTCGTGCTTCTAGAAGAATCCAAGATGCAATTGCATGAATTAAGTGTCGATTAAAGCTAGGTAGAGATAAATATTCTTTAAAGCAATCCTAGAATAGATTAAATCGGCACTAGGGATAAATGCTTGTATAAAGCCCCCTTTGCAAACAATTGTAATTGAAATTTTTGATCCATGAATGATTTAATGAAGTTCTGCTAAAATTAGTATACAATTGTGTCTTGCATATATTTGCTTATGAAGTGTTCTTATATGCTTTATTAGAATAAGAACAACAATGTGCAAGCTAAATAGAGAGTACTAACTCAAGCGTGCCTTGTGTGAATAATCTTTGGTTGATATGCTAGTGCACAAGAGTTTTACAAGTGTTTAGCCTAAGGTCAATTGCATGCATGGGTAAAAGTGCTAACATTTTGGTTTTGCTGTTGAGACCCTCTTATAATGTGTGTACTATTTAGTATGCCTTGGTAGGTAACCTTCGTTAATGTCTTCTAGTGTTTCACGAGTAAGCTTGAAGAATTTGTGCACAAGGAGGCTCCTGCTAGTGAGAAGTGTTGTACCTTTATGAAAATTTCATATTTTGTTAAACTTATCAAATGAAAACCTCATTTATCTACCCTTGATTTGTTCCAAAGTCTTATCTTTTATGCATCATTCTATTAGTTCTTCTTACTAACCCCACAAGATCGTCTATTCAAACACTTTAAAAACCAAGCACATTAGAAGAGTCCAAGCATGCATTGGTGACATGCCTGTCTATTGGCATGTTGAAATTCTTTAACACATGCCAAAGCAAAGGATGGTGATCAAATAGTGATTAGGCACATAAAAGAGATTGTATGTGCACCTCAACAAAGGAGCCAAAGACTTTTAGAAAAGCTTTGGCATGCCAATTCAAAGGGTTAGTATGATTCACCATGAGTAATGATGTGCGTTGGGCAGTTGGCTTGTGCTTATACTCAACAAGTTTCTGAAGATACAAAAAATGATTTTGGCTAAAGGAAGAGGATGTGTCGACATGAGGTGTAGAAAAGAATGGAAAATGCTTGCATAATGAAGGATACATGCTAAAGCAAAGGATGACATAAAGACAATATTGAGGTGCATGGAAGGGATTGCAGGTGTGCCATTCCAAGAAAGTAAAATTAAAAGTTGTGATTGCTAGTGTATTGGGGTATGCCTAGCTAGTGGTGTGCACCTTAACAAAGGGTGAAGTTTTTAAAACTTATGGTTGTGAGTATTGGCATGCATATAGAAGAAAGGTGCACCATGACGAAGGAATTTTAGGATGTGTATTAAGAAGACTTGTAGCGCTTGTGTGAACTTAAGAATGTGCATTGACAAGAGCATGTGAAGAATGGATTTGCCAAAGAGGGATATGGAATACACTTTGCAAGTCTAAAACATTCTAGTTCATTGGTGTGCACATGAGTGTTAAGGTATGCCATTGAAGAAGACTCTTCAAAATTCAAGTGGAAAAAGCTTGGTCACGCTTATGTAAAGGCGTCTAAAAGATTTTTTTTGTATGACCAATGGTGTGCGCCTTAGAAATAGTTCTTTTTTGGAAAAAAATGAGCCTTAGAAATAGTAGTTCTTTTTTGGAAATAAATGACAAGTAGATTAGTGGCATGTGCCTCTTAATAGATACACACTGGAAGTCACATAATAGATCATTGTTGGGCAAGGTGATTGCATCCAACTAACTCATGATGGCTTGCTAGTGCTTCAAAAGACAATTCAAAAGATCAATTGGGAATTTGGTTGCCAAGAGAGTATGAGGTTATAGGTAAGAGTGACATATGCGTGTAGTCTATGCCATGATGCACTCATAAGAAGATCTCACATGTGACCAAGAATAGACTAGGTATTGGCAAAAGAGTATGGGTGCACAAGAAAGTGTTAGAAATGTTGTCATTGATGTCAAGAAGGAATTTGTTGTCCGAGATTGTTGGCAATATTGTCATTGATGTCAAAGGCGTATAGACGAGATTGTTGGATTAATTGTCATTGATGTCAAAGGAGATGTCTTCGCTGGAAATGGTTTGGCCAAAGGCCACTAATTGATGTCAAGGGCAGATCACAATTGTATTGTTATAAGTATGAATCAATGTTGATTAAAAGAGAGTTGACTTCAGCGCTTAATCTACTCCTAATTAATGCTGGCCGACCATATCCAAATATGGTTTAATTAAAATATCCTGGCCAACTATGAAAAAAGCAGTTATTATATTTTGATTAAATTGTTTGCTGGCTGACTATGCTTTGATGTCTAAGTCAAAAGCATATTAATGAATGTTAATCACCCAAGTTAAATTAGTTGAAGCCAATGAAGAAAAAATAAAGCAGTTGAAGTCTAAGGAATTCACCAAGATAGCAATTAAGATGTCATAAATAATAAGTAGCTATTAATGATAAAGAGAAGCGATGATATTTAAAAAAGGAGCAGCGATTAACAAGTCTTAAAAAGCAGCGATTATTAAGTGTGAAAATGCAGTGATTAATGAGTTAAAGATGCAGCGATTAATGTAAGATTCCTCACTAATTTGTTACAATCTTTCCCTTAAGTTGCCCAATGACAATACGTCAAATAGTTTTCTTGAACATGTGTGTGATAGTTATTTGTTAGTGTTACCCCAAGTTTCTGGGACGGGGACTGTAGGTGACGGCGGGACGAGTCCCCAAATTTCTGGATTTTGAGGCCAAATTTGGGGACAGAGAGGGGACAGCTATATAAAATATAGGGAAATTTTAAAATATATAGGGAAATTTTAAATATTCATATGAAAACATTGATAAGGCATGCATAATATACATTATAGAACCTTAACATATAACATTTGTGTTCAACCTTATTTGTCAATAGACTCAATACTCAATACACATTCAAAATTCAAAATTAACATACATGCATCATGAAACAACCTCCAAGTTATAATTTATAAATTTATATCAAAATGCCCAAAGGCTACATTGTTGCCATATAGTTTTAAAGTTTAAAGTTTTACATTATGAATCATGATATGAAAACAAAATACAATAAACAAAGCGCAGTAGCACTGCTGCCCCTAATCTGCATCTCCCATAACTGCATCAAAATCAGAGTCATCCTCTGAGTCACTGCCATTGCGATGGTCCACCTCAGCCTCAACTAATGGAATCCCAACCAAACCCTCTGCTGTCTCCTCCTCATCAACCTGGGTCACATCCTCGGGATCAATATACCATTGTAGAGCTTGAGTCTATCGATACTCTAGAGTCTAACAATCTTGAAGCCGAAGAGTACTATGCACGACCACTAGCTTCTCCATTCGTCTAGAGGTAAGTCTATTCCTCTTGAGGGAGTGGATAAAGCTATATGTGGACAAATTCCTCTCTGCAGCAGAGGAATTGGCAACTTGTGCAAGAAGGTGAGTAGCATGTGTCTTCAATTGCTGTGTATCCCTCCCATGCCATGTCCACCATCCAATAGGGTCTGTTTGAGCTAATATAGCTCTATCCAATCTTGCTTGTGGTTTACTCAAATTTGGGCCACGAAGATTTGCAAAGTCAAGGAATTGTGTCTGAAGTACTGAAGCCTGCTCTGCTGAATACATCTTATCAATGGCCCGTGTGAACCCATCTAAAACCTCTCAGTCATCACATGGAGGCACCCTGCCATCCCTTGGTGCATATCATTTGGGATTTAGAGCAAAGGCAGCCATATGAAGCGGGGTGTTCATTGTGTTCCACCTCCACGTCACAATGGGCCTAATGTGTTGCTCATATAAACCCAAAGTGGGATCCTTTGCCAAAATTGTTTGCTTGATCTTCCCTAGCATATTGTCAAATGTCTCATATATTTCTCCAAGGCTAAGAGAGTCTGTATCAGCATATCGGATGACATCTACAATAGGCGAGATGAAGGAGCAAATATATTTGCAAAATGCAAACAAAAAGTTCAAAAGAATTAATTGACACTTTAATTGACATGTTAGAAACTTCAAAAGTTGGAACATTGGATAATAAAATTAAAATATTAAAATCAGAAATTTAATATGAAAATCAGCAATCTAATGTCTCACCTCACATTGGACCACCAATCGTCATCAAAAATCTTTTGTTTGATGGATTTTCCTTGAGTAGAACTTGAATTAGGCCATCTAGTCCACTCTGAATTGACCATCATCAATTGTAGAGGCTCATGCACCTCAAGCATCCTCTCCAACAAGATGAAGTATGTGGCCTATCTATATTCAATGATTCATTAAAACAAAATCAAATTTAGAATACAAATCAAAATGTTTGAAGTTTCAAAATTTGAAAGTGAAACAAAATGAAGTGGCATACCTTGTCTCAATAGGTTTGGGAAACTCCTTTGAAAATGATTTGAAGAGAGTAAGTGAGGTGTGGTGATTGCAAATGAACATTTGAATATCTCTAGCTTTTGCCACCATTTGCTTCACCCAATCCAACTTCCCTATGTTTTTCAATGCATTGTTCAATGCATGAACACAACATGGGTTGCAAAAGATGTGCCTATAAGTACCCTCCACCATCAAACCAACCGATTTGCACACACGTGATGAATCAGTGATCACCTACACCACATTAGCAGCCCCAACCTCCTCTATGGCATCTCTCAAAATGGAAAACTGGAAGTCTACATCCTTACGATTCCCCGAACAATCTGTGGCTCTAAGAAAATAAAAACCAACAAGCCATGTGACTATAATATTGATGAGTGGCCGATGTCTAACATCAGTCCACCCATCCATCACTATAGAGAAACCTGTCCTCATCCATGTTCGCCTCATATTCTCCATTAGCACATTAACTTTGGAGTACTCTTTGTCTAGGAGGGTGGTGTGTAGCTTATGATCTCCAGGGGGTATGAATGAAGGGCCAATATTGGCTATATCTTTAACCATTTGTTTGAAATAAGAGGATCAGGCCACATGAAATGGGATGGCATGGGCAAAAAAGAATTTGGCAATGGAAGATTTTGTGGCTTCTCGTGCTTGGTTATTAAACAAAGACTCAACTGAAGCTCCCTTCCCACTACCACTCACCTTCCTCTTTCCTCTTGTGGCAACTTCACCACTACCAACCGTGGAAGGCATAGGCATAGTTGATTGCGCACTTGGAAAAGAAGATGACCCACCTTGAACCCCATCCACCTCCATTTGTAATCTTTGGCACTCTATTGCTTTATGCTCTTTTAACTCAGGACACATTCTAACTCCATGGCCCACCTCACCCAAAAAATGACACCTTACCCTTGTGTAGCTGCCCCTAAAATCTTTATGGCAAATATGGCAATTCCACACCCTACTCCCCCCGAATTTTTTTGTCTTTGGCCCATAGGTGTAACATATTGAAGGAAAGGTTTTTTTTTGTTTAAAGGACCCTTTGCTGTAAAGTGCCTTGCCAAATCTGATATAAAATTTCTGATTTTCTGCCTTAGTAATTTTAACACACTTGGTGTGCAAACTGATAGCTGCTGATAATTTTCTGTTTGAATTGTTTTGGTTTTGAATGATGCAAATGATGCTTGAAATGAAATGAAATATTTTAATAACGTCCACGAGGCCACAGCAGCCTATGGGACCCAGGAACAGCACAAGACCACCACCGAAAAGAGAAGACCCTAAACAGCCTGAGATCTTCGCTCGAGATTAGCTCTACGACAGTGAATTTTGATGATGTAATTTGCAGATTTGACCAACCTTTCCTCCTCAAACAAGGTATTTAAGTTGTCCACTTGTAAGATGTCCCCATAAGTGACCCGAATATCTTTGTATGCTGAGCACTCCATAACAAAGTGCCACTCTGTCTCCACTAATCCCATGTCGCAAAAACGACATATTCTTTCTTCCCACTCTTCTTTAGGAACCATCCATCTGCCCGTCTCACATCTAAGACGATGTGAGCTAGTTCGGAGTTGAGCTATCAACATCTTTGCTCTCCATTTAATATTTGCTCCTATATATGCCTTTTCATCATGGTCCCCCTTAGGATTGAATTCTTTGATATAATAGTCTTTTTTTCGCCCTGATTGTTTTGTCCATAAAGCTTTTTTGAATTTTTGTTTCACATATTTTTTTATTTCTTCATTTGAACTTGGACAATCTTGCATATTCACACCCCACTTTTCCATCCATTTTTTGTTTTGTTTCATCCATGTATTCCTTCTTCTATCCAACTTTTCTTTTACGATTAGCTTAGGCCACCGATGGTCGTCCATGTTTTGAACCTTTTGAAGGTAACATAGTAACCGAATCATCGCGAAAGCCTCCAAGGGAAAGGTGCCTGACTCCGCTAGTAAAATCTCATAAGGTATCGTGGTTTTGAGTTTAAGGCTGCTAACAATTAGATGCTTTTGAATTCTTTCCACTTGCCTCCATTTCTGATCTGACATGCTGCTGCCCCAAATTTCGCACCCATATAGAACCACCGGGGTCACAAGTAAGCCAAACAACGTTCTCTTGGTTTTCCAATCCCATAGCTCAGCATTTCTACATCTGTTTTGTAGAGAGTAGAGCGCTTTCCAGCCTCCTTGGATCCTTTTTGCTCTACAAGTTTCCCAACTGAGCTTATAGTGAAAATCTAGCCCAAGGTATTTGTATTCATCTACAATTTCCAGCGGATTGCCCTCAAAGATAAAGCTAATTTGCTGTTTTTTCCTTCTCAGAGAGAATATCATAATTTTGGTTTTACTAGTATTCACTTGCATCCCAACTTCCTGACAAAATGATTCAAGAGCTTTCAAATGTTTTCTTAACTCATGTGCTGTTTTAGCAATCAAAATGAGATCATCGGCATACAAGAGCAATTTTATTACATAATTGGCCAACTGAATACCTTCCCCACCAACTTTGTCTATCCACTCTTCCAACTTGTCAATGTAAAGCCCGAATAGCGTTGGGGAAAGCGGGCAGCCTTGCTTGACTCCAATGTCACTGCCAAAGCACTCCGACATACCTTCATTAGTTCTGATTTTAGCTCTGACCTGCTCATACAGCCTATGAACAGCCGCCCTAAGAGCCCTTGGGACTCCCAGTTCCTCCATTCTATTCCACAACTTGCCCCGTGGCACTGTGTCAAAGGCTTTTTTGAAGTCAACAAAGCAGCAAAAAGCCTCCTCCCCTTGAACGTTCCAAATTTTTTCAATCAAAAATCTAAGTGTAATACCATGATCGATAGTGGAATGTTTTGGTCTAAAACCAGCCTGCCCTTCAGCTCTTTTGCCCTCTTTCTCAGCCCAACTACTAATTCTACGCTCAATCATGCTTCCAAAAAGTTTTCCAAGAAGCGGATTAATCATAATAGTGCGGTAATTTGATGGGTTATTAGTGTCCCCACTTTTGTATAGGGGAACCACAACACTAGTAGTCCACCCTTCCGGAAAGCCCTCTTGAATAACCCTATTGAAAAAGCCCTTGATGCAAGGCGCAAGGACCTCAATGCCCCATTTTAAGAATTCAGCTTGCAGCCCATCAATATCCTGTGCTTTTCCCCCAGCCAACCTTTTTATCCCTTGATTGATGTCTTCTATGGTGAATAGTTCAGTGGCAGCCCTGATAGTTGGGGGTCTATGTTTATCTTGTTCCCGCTCATACAGTAACTTTGCATATTCCAACCATTGAGAGCTTGTGATATTGTTTTCTGTTTGTTTTCTTTTTTGTTGTAGCTCCTTCCAGAATTTCTTGGGGTTGTTCTTTCCAAGGGCAATCAACTCCAACCTTCTAGTGCTAACATATTTTTCTTTTTTGTTCCGTATCATCTTTTCGTATTCTTTCTTGTTTTCTGTGGTCCTTCCACCCTGGTGAAATTTTCTTTTTGTTAATTTGCACTCTTCATCAAACCATGGGTTTGCTGGGAAAGTAGAAGTAATTGCCTTCTTAGGCCTAGCCCTCTTACACTCATCCAAAGCCTTGTGAACAATAGGGATCAGCATGTCCTTGTTTATAGTGTGATGCCCTGTGGTAGCTAATTTTCTTTCATACTCGATGAAAATCCTTTTGAGGGCATTCTTGAAGACTTCCCGATTGTCATGGTTCATGATGATTCTACCTTGCGGATGCACTTTCTTTTTGCTGATAGGAATCTGCCCCCTTTGATGCATGCTAATGTGGGCGTCAAGATTTACATATATTGGATTATGATCTGATTTCAGCTCTAAAGGACATTTTCCAATCACTAGTTCCTTTATCTTTGACGTGTAAACATGCGAGCAAATGACATAATCAACCACACTTTGTCCATTGTATGTTTTGCAGGTGATGTTGCCTGAGTTCGGCCATGCTTTCAAACCATTGCAAATGACCAAGTTGAATAAACTACATAGCCCCAACAACTCAGCCCCGTAGTGCGTGACATTGTGCTTACTATCTTGCGAATTCCTTTCCCACAGGTGCTGTCCCTCTTCCTCCAACCATAGTGGATCAACTTTCTCCTTGTCCTTGCTTGCCAAGCTGAGAGCTTGTATGTTTGCAGTCCTTGCATTAAAATCCCCTATTAGAATAACCTCTCCCATGCCATTATAGATTGAAATGTCCCTTTTTAGAGCAGCAAAAGGATCCTCACGGTCTAGGTTCCTTTTCTTGTAAGATTTGGAGCCTTTTGGGGCAAAATAGCAGGCAGCCACTCTTATGACAGTTTGATTTTCTGTTATTTTAAACCATATATATTGTTTGTTTGGGTCTTCTTTCTCGACTTGAATGTTATTGCACCATATTTCTTTGATTAGGACTGCAACTCCACCATGCCCTTTACCACTATCTGTTCTCTCGTTCCAAATGGAAGCTTTTTTATATCCTTCAAAGTCTGGAATTTTACAGCCATCATGCTCATGAGTCTCCGTAAGGATGATGATGTCTTTTCCTTCTGCAATGGGCCCTAAACCAGGTCCTCTTCTCCACGGGTAACCTCTACAATTCCAACTTACTATTGACACCTGATCCTGGGGGGCCCCGAGTTCCTACTTTTGGTGAGTAATTCTGTCACTAACTTGAGCTTTCCCATCTTGTAACCAAGCCCATTTTCCTTCGTTCCTTGCTGCCTTTACTTTTTCCCACTCCTTACGCCTTTCTTGTTGTTGGACTATTGTTAAGTCCTCGTCAAGGTATATTTGTGTACCTTTAAGAAACTTCTTGTTCCTTAGCAGCTTGTTCTTATCTTCAATGTTCGCCAAAGTGACCCTTACGTGCCTACTCTTTCCATCTTTCACCCATTTTCCAATTCTGTTTGCTTGTTGAATGACACCTGTCCATTGTAACTCATCCCTAAAAAAATCTTTTGCTAGCTCCTTTGTTGGTTCATTCTCCCCATAGTCCTTTAGCCCTTTAACAATGACATTCACAGCCCTGACATTTCTGTCATTCTCTTCTCTTATCTGTCTTCGAACTTGCTTTTCTATGAGGTCCTTGTGTGTGTCTGAGGGACCTCCCACTACATGAGCCCAGCTTTTGGCCTCCTCTAATTGATCCCTCAGCTGGTTTTCTTTTATCTTTACGCTGTCCAGGACTGATTGTATCTCTTTTATCTGCAAGTTGCTGCTTTCAGCTACCTCTCTTGATATGCTTTTGTCTATTGTGCCACTTTGTGCTAAAACTTGTCTTATCGAAATCAATTCTTGCTCTCCATTTGACATGGAGATTTGAAGCTTACTTATTTCGTCTTTGAGAATTTTGTTCTCCCTTGATAATTGCCAATTGGTATCCATGATCTCTTTCATTTTAGCATCTTCAAAGAGCCCCCTTGCCTCTAATGATTGAAGCCTCTTGTTCATGGCCATTAGCTCATTGACGTACAACTCAGAGGACCACATTAGAGGTGTTGTGGTGGGACTATAAGAATCAAAAGGTTTACCCTCACCCCCTTCTCCCTTGTCTGCCGAAATTGAGACAAGATGGGATGTAGGGTTCGTTTTTTCGTTACCTTCGAATTCCGTTTTTTGAACTTGCTGGATTTCAATAGGGTTTGATAAGCATTTGTGTTCCAGCCTTGGTAGAATTATAGCAAATTTTCCTCTCTTTGCAAACTTTACCTTTCGAGTTTGCCTCCGCTTTAAAATACCTTTGTACTGTTTTGCATTTACAAACACACAGTCCTTCCCTGCGTTTGACCTATCCAGTGGATAGCCCATCACATAAGCACCCCAAGTGTTAAACAGAGCTGCTGCTGCGGGCTCTACTGGAAGATGTGTTGGGGGATTAAAAGGGATTAGAGTGGTCCCTTGATGCTGTGCACCACCATTTTGGATTTCAAAAGTTTCAATACCTACCGTATTGCCTTCCACTGCCTCATTTACTAATAGCTGCTTTGGTATGTTATTAGACTCCGTTGATAAAGTAATCTTGTTTGATTCTCCCAATATGCCGGTCTGTTTTGTTATGTTAGCAGTCTCAGTTGACCCTGAACCCACACTCGAGGCCCCAGAGTTTGCCATTCCTTTCCCACTTTCAGATTGTTCAGTCATTAGAGATCTTTAAAGTTTGATGCGTGTTTTGGGAAAAGGCAGCCGTTTTGGTTTAAAAATGACTTGCGCTTGATGCAACAGATACTTTTATTTGATGACAGAGGAGAAAGCAGGCAAAGAAACTGAAAAAGACAAGATGTGGGGCACACCTGTTCCCTGTTGCGGTGATTTTCGAAGAAGCTCTGTCTCCTGCGTGGAAAGAAAACTCTGGGCCCACACGGTCACGTCCTTCTGCTCAGCCTTTGACCCTGACCCTCGTTTCTGGAAATCCTTGCCGTTGTCAGCATGTCCTTGTTTATAGTGTGATGCTAGATATCTATCAATGCAATAGAAATGATATGCTTGAACACTTGTCTAACAATGCTAGATATCTATCAATGCAATAGAAATGATATGCAAGATTTTTTTGTATTTTCTAATGCATATAAATGATTGAAACTTATGCAATTCTACACCTACAGCAGTTAGGCATTTTCACAAACATTTTGTTGCCAAACTCCAAACTCCTCCAATATGACATTGCAATGAAATCTAACTTGTTACAAATGCTGGAAATGATATGGAAACTCAGTCCTACTTGACAGAGTTCAAGTATGCCAATCTGATTACAATGTATGCCAAGATTACATCAAAAGGTCACTGTTTAAGACAGCGATTTAGACTCAACCTTTATAATGCAAATATTCCTAAATATGCAAGATTACAATCAAATGTTTGGAACCTGAAAGTGACGCCTGGTGATTGTGATTGCAGCAATCTGAAAGTGATCGAATTCCCCTGTAGAAGCCGTCCTTATCATGCAAAATGGCAGCGACTGAGATTGATGAAGGCCAGCAATCATGTATGAAGCAAAGATTAATTTTTATCTGCCTTTTATCACCAAATCGAACCAGCAGTATCTACGATTTTTCCCCACAAGGCACAATAAAAATCGTCCTTCTCTATGAGCTGCAAATCGCCCTCCAATGACACCAAATCGAGCCCTTTCAATGCTCTAAAAAATCGTCCAATGGCTGTGATGGAGAATGATGATCACAACCAGCAAAATCGACTTCCTCAAGATGCAAAAATATCAGTGTTCCATGGAGTTTCGGGGACGGGAACGAGGGGACGCGTTTTGGGAATGGGAGACGGGGGGTCTAAGTTTGGGGGCGGCGGGGGGGCGGTGCTGAAATACATATAGTACTTGAAAAGTTAGTTATAAAAAGATGTATAACAATATAATTATATAACTGTAGAAGACTAAGTTGCATCTAGAAGTATTCTTGATTTCAAATATAAGATAATAGATTAACATTGGTTTTAAGTTTTTAACAGCTATGTAAGACCAAATTAGGTTCCTACAAGATGTATGTTTGATGTTGGAGGTTATATGCGAGATATTTGGAGTGGAAAGATATCCCAAATATTGAAGCACTTAGCATATAGTCTGGTACAATTCTGTCCAAACACTTGGTTTACAAACCAAACATGTTAACTGTTTCCACTCTACATGGGAATTCAGTCATTGCCCACGTCATTGCATTCCATGAGATGACGGCTCTTTGAGGCATTCAATCAGGCAACTCATGTGCCTTGCCACTGCGTCCACATTTTGCATATTTTACAGTGTAAATTGCTGGAGCCGCACAGGCCCTAGGGTAAATAAAAAAATAAAACAAAAATTAAAATACAAATAAAATAAAATATTAAAAATCTACACACCTGGTAGTCTCCCAGAAGTTTCCCTGGAGTCTCCTAGAAGTTTCCCAAAGTTTCCCTGTGGTCGAGGGGATGTCTGGAAGTCTCCCAAAAGTTTCCTTGGAGTCTCCCCGGTAGAAACGGCCAGGAAACGTTTCCCTCCAAGAGGAGACTTCTAGGAAACGACGAAGAAACTTGGAGATGGCGAAGGGACGTTTCCCAGGCGTCTCCCTGTCTCGGAAATGTCCCTGTCTCGGGTGCAGGTGTTTTTTTCGAGGGGATGCGTCCCCATGGAACACTGAAAAATATCAAACTCCAACTGAAAATAACTTCTTCAAAATCTGAGAATTTATTTCTTCAAATCGATTCCCCCTGTCAATCCAAAATTTGGGCAAAGGCCACAAAATTTTGCTCCAATTGAGAGATTGAGATATCTCCCACACAAATTCAGCTAGGGTTGATATTTCGCAACTGAAACTGGCACTCTAGAGTCTTCAAACCCTCGAGCAATGTAAGCATTCAAGCTTATACCTCACAGGCATGAAAATAGATGAACTCAAGATATGTCAAATGGCTTGCATTCAGCCCCTTATAAAGAATTATCATCCATCACTAAGAAGCTTCTAGAAAATAATATTATTTTATTCATTAAGTGACTTTATAATATAACATTTATTTTTTAGTCACTTTATTAAATTAATTAAATATAAAGCTATCTTTATGATATTAATTTGTTGAGATAACTTTACAAATAATTAATTTAATATTTGTTCCCTTATTTCCCCCCTTAGCCTTTCAGGAATAATTAAAGGCTAAACAATCACCTGGTGGCTACTTAGAAGGGGACATTACAGTCTTCCCTTCCTGAAATTGCTTGTCCTCAAGCAATTGCAAACTGGGATGCTGTAAAATCTGCTCGCCTTCCCACGTGACATCCTTTGCTAGAAAATTTCTCCATCTCACCAGGTACTCCTTAATCACCCGATTCCTCAATCTCTTCTCTTGGGTATTGATTATCTTCTTTGGAATAAGAACCAAATGCCCCTCCTCGTCGAACGATGGAAGCTCTGATGAAGAAGTGACCTGCTGCCCAAGTGCCTTCTTGAGGCACAAAACATGAAATACATTTTGAATCTTGCTGCTCTTAGGCAGCTCCAACTCATATGCAACCTCCCCAACACGCTTGACAATCCTGTATGGCCCATAAAACCTAGGCTTGAGCTTCTCTGCATCACTCTTCTTTAGAGAAGACTGCCTATAGGGCTGCAAGCGAAGGTAAACCAAATCACCAATCTCAAAATTACACTCAACCTTGTGTCTGTCAGCATAGGTCTTTTGCTGATTCTGTGCCACCTGCAGGTTATCCTTGAGTGCCCTCAGGATATCCTGACTCTCTTGAATCCAATCCTTGGCCTTGGGGGCCTTGCTCTCTCCAAAATCCAACTCCATGAATGATGGTGCATCATACCCATACAAAGCCCGAAAATGAGCCATCCCAATGGACATATGATGAGTGGTATTGTAACAATACTTGCCCAAATGCAACCACTTAATCCATGCCTTCTGCTGCCCTGCAATGTAGTTGTGCAAGTACCTCTCAATCCATTTATTCACAATCTCAATTTGTCCATCTGTCTGAGGGTGATAACTCGTGCTCGGAGTCAACTTAGTACCTGCCAACCTAAATAGCTCCTGCCAGAATGCACTCAAGAATCTGCTATCCTTGTCACTGACTATGTATCAAGGTAACCCATGTAACCTGAAAATCTCTCTAAAGAACAACTTAGTTACCTGTGGAACCTTGTACTCTGTAGAAATAGCAAAGAAGTGAGCATACTTCATCAACCGATCCACCACCACAAAAATGCTATCTCTCCCATGCACCTTGGGTAGACCTGTGATGAAGTCCATGGAAATTCTCTCCCACTTTTGCTCAGGGATAGGCAAAGGCTGCAATAATCCTGCTGGATGCATATGCTCTGACTTGTTTTGCTAACAAGTCACACATTCCCTGACATGTCTCAAGACATTATCCTTGAGGCCCTTCCAAGAGAACCTCTCTCTGACCTGTCTGTAAGTCTTGAAATAGCCCTGATGGCCTGCTAGGGGAGTGTCATGAGAAGCCTGTAGTATCTTCTCCTTTAGTCGAGACTCTGGCACCAAGTAGATCCTATTCTTGTAGAAAATCACATCATCCACTACTCGGTACTTGTCATCCTATATCTGCCCATCCATCACCTCACATACAAATCTGTTCCTTGGAGTACTCAACTAACAGAAGAGACTTCCAATCAGTGGAAATCTCGGAAAGTGAACAAGTGGCAGGCTTCTTGGAAAGGGCATTTGCAACAACATTCTTCTTCCCTTTCACATACTCTATATCAAAATCATAGGCCTGTATTTTGCTGACCCATTTTTGTTGGCTCTCGTTCAAATCTTTCTGCTCCAAGAAATACCTGAGACTATTGTGGTCGGTCCTCACCACAAACTTTCCTCCAACCAAATACTGTCTGAACTTTGCCAAAGCATGCAATATGGCGAGCATCTCCTTATCATATATGGAGTAAAGTTTCTTAGGCCCCCTCAACTTGCGGCTCTCAAAAGCTATGGGATGTCGATTCTGCATTAGGATCGCTCCTATACCTTCACCCGAAGCATCACACTCAAGTACAAAACGTTGGGTGAAGTCTGGAAGTGCTAACACTGGGCAATTGCTCATCATCACCTTGAGCTTATCAAAAGCTCGTTGTGCCTCATCAGACCAACTGAATGCACCCTTCTTTGTGAGATTTGTCAAAGGTGCCCCCAACTGTGAAAATCCTCTCACAAAGCGCCTGTAGTAGCTGCACAACCCAAAGAATCCTCGCAGCTCAGTAAGTGTCCTAGGTGTTGGCCAATCTAGTATTGCCTGTATCTTTTCTTGATGAACCTATACTCCCTGTGCATTGATCACATGCCCCAAGTATAAGATCTCACTAAGGCCAAACTCACATTTTGAAGCCTTAGCATATAGTGACTGCTCCTCCATGATAGTCAAGATCTCATCAAGTTGCCTCAAATGATCCTCCTAGGTTCTATTGTATACGAGTAAGTCATCAAAGAACAACAAGAACTTATGCAGCTGCTTATTGAATATGTGATTCATGCAAGATTGAAACGTAGTAGGTGTGTTAGTCAAACCAAATGGCATGACCAGGAACTCATAGTGCCCATAGTGACATCAGAATGCTGTTTTATGTATGTCCTGCTCTTTGACTCTGATCTGATGGTACCCCGAGCAAAGATCAATCTTCGAAAAGTATACCGCCCCATGAAGTTCATCCAACAACTCATCAATCTTGGGTATCGGGTACCTATTCTTAATGGTTTTCTTATTGAGAGCTTGGTAATCAATACACATCCTCATGGTTCCATCTTTCTTCTTCACCAGGACCACAGAAGAAGCAAATGGACTAGAGCTCAGTTGAATGTGTCCCATCTCAAGCAATTCCTTGATTGCTTTTTTGATCTCATCCTTGAATTTCTTAGGATGACGGTAGGGGGTAGCTTGGCCCCCTCCTCCAACTCAATGGTGTGCTCAAACCCTCGATCAGGTGGCCTCCTTGGTGGTATATCTCCAAACACCTTATCATGCTTGCCCAATAACTCCTATATGTCAATATGATATGGCTCTCCTGAATTAGGAATCTCCTTAGTGGTGATCAAGCATTCAACTGCCCAAGGTATGTCATCATGTCGAAAAATTCTCTCCATGTGTTTGGCAGACACAACCTTGGGTGATCCAGTAGCCATGCCTCTAAGCACCACTCACTGCCCATCTGCTGTTCTAAACTTGAGTTCCATGGTCTGAAAGTTTTGGGAATACTTCCCTAATGAATGTAGCCACTGAACCCCAAGGATAGCATTAGTGTCACCCAAGTCCACTACATAGAAGTCATCCGTGACTGTGTAACTGCCCAAAGTAATAGGCAACTGCGGAACCCTCCAAGTGCATGTCATATTGTAACCATCTGCCACCATCACATTAAATCCCTCAAAGCCCTCTATCGGTAGCCTCTGCTTTGCCAGTAGGGCTGCATCAATGAAGTTGTGGGTAGCCCCACTATCAATCAACACCGTGATGCGTTGACCTTGTAAAACCCCTCTAACTCTGAAGGAGTTGAATCTGGGTGTGCCAGAGAGAGTAGCAATGGTACTACTCTTGCCCTTCTCCTGGGATTGCTCCTCATCTAAGTTGCTGTCGCCATTGTCCTGTGATTGCTCATCATCACTGCTCTCATCCTTTGATATGACCTCAATGAGGTGAACCTTGCCTTTGCCTAGGCAACGGTGTCCAGGCTCCCAGTGTTCCTTGCAATGGTAACATATCCCCTTTATCCTGCATTCCTTGCGGTACTCCTCATCTGGATCACTTCTTTTGTTTTGTTTCTTCTGAAAAGACTTTTTGCCCTTGTTCTTTTGAGGAACGAAGGGTTTAGAAGGGGGTTTATTGCTGGACGTGGAGTGCTCCATGTCTCTAGCTCAAGTGATCGTATCCTGTAAGGAGTCGGACTTGAAAGCCTTAATCCAACCACGAAGTGGTTCGGATAGACCTTCAATGAAGAGCATAACCAACCTCTGCTCTGAAATATCTGTCAACATGATTGCCAATCGTTGGAACTCTGAGATGTATGCATCCACTGATCCACTTTGCTTAAGCTATGCTAACTCCCTGAAATGAAGTTTAGGATCCTTCTGATCATTGAACTCCAAATAGGATGTGATATTGGCATGTCCCAATGTGACAAGCCCATGGTACCAACACTCATGTGCTTCACCATCCAAATCTAGAGTAGCATACTTGATGGCTTCGGTCTCCAACATAGGGTTAAGCTAAAAATAAGTATCCAACTTTTGAACCCATGCTCTGGCTGTGCATTTACTTGACCCATCAAAGGAAGGGATTGAAAGTTTCCCAACCTTCCGTTGTAGATATTGGTTCTGCTATCCTTTGTTGTTGTTTCTAGGCCTATTCGTGAGCTTGATAGAACAAAAATCTACCAATGACACGGCAGAATGAAATTCATCTCCTAGAGATTAATACTCTCTATAACAATCTGCGAAACCTTCTCCTTGTGCTTGATGCTCTTGATTTCCAACAGCTTGTTCTCCCAAGAATTGAGGCATTAGAGGCCTCAGAGTCACCCTGCTAGCTGCCCTAGCATTGCTCTGAGCTGAATTATTGGCTTCTGCATTATTATCATGACCCATGTTATGTCCATTATTGCCATTATTGCCATTATTTCCATTGTTACTCATATTCTAGTTTAGAGTCTGTATCAACTGTTGTTGACTCTCAATCATTTGTTGTTGACCTCTAGCTAGGTCATTAAGAATTTGGTGTAGGCTGCCCTCTGGTATGTCCTGTCTATCCTCCATGAAATCAAGTGGTCCCAAACCTCTTCTTCATCTTCTAAAATGGTTGTCAAATGGACTGCGATTTGGAATATTTGGAATCTCCTCGTTCATAATCCAATTCTAACACACAGGCTAGCAGGAATGCTAGCTCTGATACCACTGTAAAGTGCCTTGCCAAATCTGATATAAAATTTATGATTTTCTGCCTTAGTAATTTTGACAAACACATGGTGTGCAAACTGATAGCTGCTGATAATGGTTTTCTGTTTGAATTGTTTTGGTTTTGAATGATGCAAATGATGCTTAAACACTTGTCTAACAATGCTAGATATCTATCAATGCAATAGAAAATGCAAGATTTTTTGTATTTTCTAATGCATATAAATGACTGAAACTTATGCAATTCTACACCTACAACAGTTAGGCATTTTCACAAACATTTTGTTGCCAAACTCCAAACTCCTCCAATATGATATTGCAATGAAATCTAACTTGTTACAAATGCTGGAAATGATATGGAAACTCAGTCCTACTTGACAGAGTTCAATTATGCAAATCTGATTACAATGTATGCCAAGATTACATCAAAAGGTCACTGTTTAAGACAGCGATTTAGACTCAACCTTTATAATGCAAATATTCCTAAATATGCAAGATTACAATCAAATGTTTGGAACCTGAAAGTGACGCCTGGTGACTGTGATTGCAGCAATCTGAAAGTGATCGAATTCCCCTGTAGAAGCCGTCCTTATCATGCAAAATGGCAGCAACTGAGATTGATGAAGGCCAACGATCATGTATGAAGCAAAGGTTAATTTTTATCTGCCTTTTATCACCAAATCGAATCAGCAGTATCTACGATTTTTCCCCACAAGGCACAGTAAAAATCGTCCTTCTCTATGAGCTGCAAATCGCCCTCCAATGACACCAAATCGAGCCTTTTCAATGCTCTCAAAAATCGTCCAATGGCTGTAATGGAGAATGATGATCACAACCAGCAAATCGACTTCCTCAAGATGCAAAAATATCAAACTCCAACTGAAAATAACTTCTTCAAAATCTGAGAATTTATTTCTTCAAATTGATTCCTTTTGTCAATCCAAAATTTGGCCAAAGGCCACAAAATTTTGCTCCAATTGAGAGATTGAGATATCTTCCACACAAATCCAGCTAGGTTTGATATTTCACAACAGAAATCGACACTCTGGAGTCTTCAAACCCTCGAGCAATGTAAACATTCAAACTTATACCTCACAGGCATGAAAATAGATGAACTCAAGATACGTCAAATGGCTTGCATTCAGCCCTTTATAAAGAATTATCATCCATCACCAAGAAGCTTCTAGAAAATAATGTTATTTTATTCATTAAGTGACTTTATAATATAACATTTATTTTTTAGTCACTTTATTAAATTAATTAAATATAAAGCTATTTTTATGATATTAATTTGTTGAGATAACTTTACAAATAATTAATTTAATATTTATTCCCTTATTTCTCTCTTTAGCCTTTTGGGAATAATTAAAGGCTAAATGATCACCTGGTGGCTACTTAGAAGGGGACATCAAATTTGCATACGGTTCCATGATTGTTGAAGGGCATTTATATGGGTTTGGCTGCTCTCCACTAACACCCTCACCACTTTCTCTTCTATTTTCCACTTCATTTTCACTGTCACTTCCACTCCCATTGCTGCTCATGTTTTATTTATTTATTTTGGATGCAAGTTTAAACTGAAAAATGCAAAAAAAAATAAAAAAATCAGACATTGTATGCTTGAAATTTTGCAAAAAAAATGAAAAAAAAGAAGGAAAGAAAATACATACCTCTTTGATGGATTTGCAGCCCCAAGTGCACTAGATTCAAGCTCTTCTCCTCCTTTAACTTGCTGTTCTTCCTCTTTCAATGGCTGCCTTTACAAATCCTTGGCTGCTCTTTCTTTCCTTCACAAACAAATGCACAAATGAAGTGAAATGAGGAGTGTTTTTCCTCATAAGGGTAGCATATAAGGTTGGGGCCCACACAAGCCACAAAATCAGGGCTTTTTGTATTTTAAAAATGTGTTTTTTTTTGTTTTAAAACATGCAAACACACGGGGGACGGCCGGCCGTCGCCGAGATAGTTGGGGGACGTCTAGGCATCCCCTGGCTGTGCTTGGGACGGTCAGCCGTCCCCCTTTTTCCCTTTAATTGTTTCCTAGTTTTCGGGATGTTTCTTGGGTTTTGGCAAAAAAAGGGAACGCTAGGGGACCGTCCCCCAGCTGTCCCCTTGTTCCCGGGACGTCTCGGGGATAGGGACGAGTCATTTTAGGCAGGGGACGCATCCCCGAGTTTCCTTGTTATTTGTTTGTTTGCTGCTTTGTATTTCAATGTATAGATTGCTAGATGGTATAATATCACTTGTATAGATTGTCAGATAGTATAATATCACTTACATAAAAGCAATTAAAGTAGTAACTACACAAGCAATTTGGCTATAACCTTTCATAGTATTTGATCCACTTAAACAAACATTATAATTTGCTTGAAATTACACTTTCAAAATACAATTAATTGTGTACCAAGGAAATTGCCAATTCATTTGCTATCTCCAGGATGTGTAGAATAGCTAGCAAAATTGCTCTCGGCTTCAAGAATTACTAACGGCTATATGTTGAGGGTGACAGGCCAATCTTGAATTTGTTTGTATGGCCATTCAAGATAAATAGTATTGCTGTGATTCCTTCTGAAAGTTTGGCAGTCTATGTAAATGTCATTACAGTTTCCATGTCTGCTACAGGTGATTGGTAATTGAAATTCTAGCAAGACACCCAAGCTTGGACTTTATCAGCCCTTGTCTAATGTTTCACGAATTGTAATGACAAAATCATATATATTGAATTTGATTTTGTCTCTAGTGGGTTGGTGCCTACAAAGATTGTAAAAAATATTTATATAAAAGCAATATTTTCCATGGTTTTCTCTTGTAAGGGTTTCCATGTAAATCTTGTGTTCTTGTGTTGCATAATTGTTAGATCTTATGTGAATGATATTGTGCAATTGTTATTATCGTGGTTTTTAGTTTGAAAAAGTAAAGAATTGTTTTATACCGATTCACACCCCTCCCCCCCTCTTAGTATAAGCGTCTGCTCATCAGAAAGAGAAGCCAACTACTATCAAGTGCACCCCCTAGGTCATTGTGGGACTCATAGGGACAATGCAACACTAGGAACGTGTGTAGAAGCCAAGATGGATGCATGGATTATTCAAGATCCCAAAAGACGATGGAAAGGACTTGGGGGCTAAGTTGGAAATTTGTGTTGAGAGGAGTGATAAGGATAGTAAGAAGGGGAAAGAAACTATAGATGATTTGGATGAGTAGAAGGATGCTATGACAAAGGATGATGTTGATGAGGCTAAAATTGGTTATTTTCAACACATATTTCTTTCCCTCTTTTGTCTTTTTTATTTCCTTTTCCATTCTTTTATTATTCATTTTTCCCAAATATATCCTTTCTTACCAAGATTGAATTCCATAGGGATGAGGTATAATTAATTATGTTTTAGAAAAAAATTGTCAAAAATAGAAATTGCTGGATTTTGGTTTCACTATGTTGATTTATTGTCAATTGTGCCCTTTATTTGTTCTTTATTAGTTACTGTAGAATGTTTGTCATTAGCTGTTGTGGGACATGATGCATGGTTGTTGTAGGTTTGCACAAGGATTCTAAGATGATTTTAGTGGTAAAAGAGAATGAAGTCAAGATATTGTATAGGAGTTTAGGATTTTGCTACATGAGGAGATTTAGTTATTAATCATTTTAAATTTTTTTTGTTAGTAGCTGTAGGATGTTTTCCATCAGCAACAGTGAGATGTTTTCCAGCAACAATCGTAGGACATTTTTTAGTTAGTTGTCACAGTACTGTTTACTCACAAGAATGACTTGACGTACTAATAGAGTAAATGGAAATGTAACTTAAAGAACATACATAGGAAATACTCACGAATGCATAATGTGCACAAAATAATGGTACTTTCATTCGTTAATGCAATAGGTATAGTATACAATCATCCGTGCTATCTTATCATATGTCGTGTTCTATCATGTCCCCGACTATAATGAAACAAAACATAAATGTAGTTGCTGATGGTGGTTGAGAACACCAACCGTCGCGACTACCTGTTACAACTAATCAAAACTGGTTGGGGACTTAATTCTTGATAGCAACTTATAACATAAAGTATTTGCTTCCTACGTTATAGTTTTATTTTTATTACATTAATTGGCCGATTAAACAACATGAATATTCTCGGACGACTACATCATCCCCCCCACAAAAGAATGTCATCTTCCAAACGACAAAAAAAAGGGGACTACATAAAGGAAATATCAATGAAGAGGAGGGTGAGAGGGCACCCTTGTATGTACTGATGATGTAGAGTTCATGGTCGTCGACTGTTGCTATTGTAGACGCTGAAGTTTCTTATTGGCTGCCAACTGCCTCTCTCGTGCTGTCTTCACCATTTGCATTGCCTCTGAAAGTTTGGCCTTCGTCCTCTCGAGCTCTTGGCTCCTTCCCTCTAACTCCTACAGTTGGCCCTCCCTCTCAGCTAGAAGTCTCTCTGTCTTGGCCAACTGTGCATCATGTGTTGCCAACAATCTGTCCTTCTCGCCCAACTGTGCATCACACTCCGCCAACACTCTCTCCTTCTTGGCCATTGTTTGCTCGAGAGTTGTGACTCTCGTACCCTCGGCGATAGTTACTTGAGCTAGTTGCTCCTGTGACTTGCGGATTTGATCCGCTAACTTCGCTTTGTTGCTCTTTGCCTACGCCAATACTCTATCTTTGGCCTCGGTAGCTTCCTCAATGGAAAGTGCTTGGCGATGCCATCGAAGGAATACATCTCTGTAACTCTTCTCCATCACGTGGAGTGCTATGAGTACTCTGCCGTGTCTCTTGATTGTAGTGGGTCAGGTTGGCTGCTAGGCAACCAACATCTCGCTAGTCTCCACCCCTGGCCATCCTTTTGAAATAAAGCATTGAAAGAATTTTCTCTTGCACTCATGCTGCATAAAGGCCAAGATCCTCTTGACCTCCTGCACCACTAGAGCATCGAGCCCTGTGACCAACTACTGTCCTATCTCTACCACCTCATACATGATTCAAGCCATCCCCTGCAACTCACTCAGATATCTCTATACCGTACCAAGGGGGTTGTGAGGGTCTGGCTGGCTGATCTGAAAGAGTCCCTTTGATTCGTCCTCACTCAACTTTGCCTCCCTTGGCTCTCCTAGATGTGCCTCTCTCCGTGTTGGCTGTGAGGGTGCTATATGTGCTGGCTGTGATGGTGTTGTGCATGACCATGAGGCTGTCAAAACAAGGATTTGGCAATTCAAATGAGTCTAATGGGGGTCTGGGGGCAATGCCCTAGTGGGGTTCGGGGCAGCAGCCTTGGCGTGCTCCTTGTCGCGATACGGGGTGGGATCAAGGGGCGAGGCCTCCACCACCGAGCCCAATTTAAGACCTGCAAAACCATACGGAACTACATGGCATACATCATTTTCATAAATTTTCAAGAGGTTCCAAATATTGTTGACTAGGCCAAAAATTAGCAATTTTGCGGTGTTAAAATGTATGTTCGTTGATTGTCATGTGATTGGGAATTGTGTTTGCCTGATGATGCAACTCAATCACCTAATTGGTCGTACGATTATGAAACCTGCCCGTCGGACCGTACCCCAGCTTCTCAACCATACTCTCCAATACTTATCTTGCAACACCCTGTATTTACTGAACTGTATCTTGCAATTCCTTTGTCTCCTGTAAATTACCTTTGTTGTATGATGTTCGAGTCCACCTTTTCTTGTTGCTCGTACGGGCGTACTATATGTGATCTGCTGTGTACCATCTTGTACGGTTTCCCTTTGAATCCTTTGTTGTCGAGTGATGGGTTGTTGGCATATGGTGTTCTCTTCTTGTATGACCTCTTCCTCCTACCTTTGTACTGCATTCGTCCCAACCAATTGTACGTCGTTTTCTCCCTGTGCTCCAACTTGTCGTATGTGGTATGTATCCTGTACCTACTTTCGTGTGTTTTTAAATTTATCGTACGATCTTCCCTCAATGCTTTGTACGTGTATGGTCTTTATGGCATTTGTTGTTTGGATTTGCTGTATGGTGTATTCATTCAATCTTCGTATGGTATTTGTTAGGCGTACTCGTACGACCTTAATCTTTCTTCGTATACTCTTTCCCGACCTTTGTCGTACAGTATCCTTGCCTAGCAGTTGCTGTATGGTGTCCGTGCTTGCTCGTTTGTCTTTGTGTAGCCGTACTTCAATCCTGTGCTGCTCTGTTTTGTTTTTTGTGTCCGTACATGACAACCCTTTCTTTGTGCTATGTTGTCTGTGTGCAGTGGGAATGTATTGTCAATTGATCTTAGCGTCGGCTTTTTATTGTGTGGTCGTACAGCCTCCTTCCCCTTTTTGTTGACCTTTTTAATTTTTTCCTTCCTCACTTCAGTCTTTTTCACTTTAAGTTTTTTTATTTTAATGTTTTTTTCTTTTTTAATATTTTTTCCCTTTATTTTATCTTTTCCTCCTTTATTTTTTTTCCTTTTTTTGATTTTTTAACTCTAATTTTTTCCACTTTCCACTTCGTCATTTTAATTTTCACCTTTTTCATTTTTCAACTTCATCCATATCATTTTTGCATTTTTCGACTATGTCCAATTTTTTTGCTTTTTACAAATTTTATTCTCTCCATCAAATTTTCTTTTCTGTGTTTTTCTCCTGTCACCACGTACTTTGACTATTTTGTCACGTTCGAACTTGTGAGTTGGCTTATCATCTAGTTCTGCTACTCCTTTGTAGTCTCTGTATTCGGTTGGAAATGTCTGGTTGGACGTGCCCTTTTCCTCTTCTTCATGGGTTTCTCTAATCTATAGCATGTTACACTCTCGGTGGAACACCTCATAGTTGTCCATCTACCAATGGATTAGTCCATTGAGAGAACTTGTCTCGTCCTTCGAGCCTCGAGTTCAAGTACACCTTCATCGTTTGGCTTTATAGCCTTTCTTTCTTCGTTTGCATCTGATTCTCCTCTGTCGGATTTTGATCTGGAGGATGCCAATTCTTCACTCATGGCTTGGTTCTTCAGATCAATGAAGTACTTCCTCTTGTTGCTTTCGATTGAGAGTGTGTTTCGCTTCCAATTGTGGTTTGCCTTGGCAGCAATCAACCATCCTCTCCCGAGTAATGCATCGTATGCCTTCTTTTGTAGTGGGATGACGACAAAGTTGAGAAGGAATTGCTGTGTGCCAATCATTACTTTCTGTGCTATCAATGTACCGAGAGGTTTGATGCCATGTTGATGTGCGCCTACTAGGTGGAATGTTGGGGGCTAGAGAGTTGGCTTTCCCAGACACTTCCAAGTTTCTTCTGATAGTACATTCACACACGAGCCTCTGTCAATGATGGTGTTGGAGAGTTTCCTTCCTATGATTTCCATCTGTACAATGGCAGGCTTCCTCTTGATGTTTACTGCGAGTAGCATTAGGTCTGTGGCCTTCCTGCCGGCTGTGTTGTACTTTCGGTTGGACCTTCCTGACGGTTTTTGTTGTCTTTGATGACATTGGTGAGTGCTACTCTCAGTTGGGGCATTGATTGCAAAAGGTCTGTTACCTTGATAGGTACGGTTGTGTATAGCACCTATCATATTGTGTACTTCTCAGACTTCGACTGCAACAACGTACTAGTTACCTTGTTAGAGGTTCTTCGTTCCTTGGCCATTGCCTCTTCCACTTCCGCCCTGGCCTCTTAGAGTCTTTCTTTCTCCGTATGAGGGTTTGGAATCTTGGATAGATAGCTTTCTTCGTTTGTGCTCAAGTGGTCGCCAAAACCTCCTTGTTGTCCACCTCGAGCATATTTATATCTTTCTGCTTCGGGCAGTTGATATCTTTGTGAACGCTTGATCCACACCATTTGCATAGTCTTCCTCCCATACCTTGATTATTTTGGCATTCCCTGGCGAAGTGACCCCATTTGTTGCACTTTTGGCACGGTATCATACGTCTTCCTTTGTTGTCGTACTGTCTTTTGCTTCTCGGTCCACTGTTATTGACTCTTCTATCGTTATGGTAACCTCTAGGATGTGTTGGTATTGTTCTGGGGGTTTGGTGGTGTGGTCGAAGGGGTTGATTGTTCTCCTTGTGCAAAGAATACTTGTGTACTTCTTGTCTTCAGATTGTACGGGCACTCCTTGATGGAGTGTCCCATAACTTGGCAGATGTCACAAAGAATTCTTTGGGTAGTTGGCCTTGGTAGACCTTTTGTTTTGCTTTTGGTATACCACAATTCTTTGGGTTCCTTCGAAATCCCCTTTTGCACAAGGGGAACAATTCTTTGATTGTTCCCCTTGTGCAAAGAATACTTGCGTACTTCTTGTCTTTAGATTGTACGAGCACTCCTTGATAGAGTGTCCCATAACTTGGCAAATGTCTCAAAAAAGTTTCTTCGGGTAGTTGGCCTTGCTAGACCTTTTGTTTTGCATTTGGTATACCACAATTCTTTGGGTTCCTTCGAATTCTCCTTTTCTGCCTTCAACTCTTTCATCATTCTCATCATGTCTTGTTTGAGAGCTTGCACGATTTTTGATTCGTCTTCACTACTCTCCTCTGTACTTTCGTCATCATCTGTTCTTTTCTTTCCTCGAGAGTATGTCTTATTCTCACTCTCGATGTCCATCGCCCGATTGTAAGCTTCGGCGTACAAGGATGGAGGTATCACCTTCATTTTCTTTCACAATGAGGGAAGTAATCCTTCAATAAACCGACGCTTCTTCAAGTCGTTTGCTGGTTGCATCTCCAATTCTACCAACAACTCCTTGAGCCTACGATTGTAAGCTTGCACGTTCTCATGTTTCCCCTGTTTGGTATTGTAAATTTCGGCTACTATCTGGTTATCATCTCTCAGGAGCCTGAATTCTTGTTGGAACGCGCTCTTTAGTGCTCCCCATGTGGCTCTCTGTGCTACTTCCAGTTTTGTGTACCAATCTATTGCTATACCTCTAAGAGTCGCTGGAAATGCTCTTAGCTAGTAATCTACATCTTCTTGCCCATTTTGCTATCCATATAGTTTCACATGTCTTACAATGTCGTATTGGATCCTCTGACCCGTTCTCCGTGAATTTCAACAGCTTTTGCCTCTCGACACTTGGACTGGCTGGTGGAGTTACCATCTTTCTTCCCCGATACCCTCCTTGTGTGTTGGACCTGATTGGATTGTTTCTCTCAACATGTTCCAATGCCTCTCTTGTGCTCATGGCCACGTACGAGTCTTCCACACGTCCCCTCTCAACGTCCTCTGCACTTCGAGTCTCTTGGGGGTTGTTCCTATACTCCCTCCGTTTGGGGGTTTTTGGTTCGGATCCTCCAATTCTCGGTTCTTTGTCTAATATGGACAACTCTCGAATATGACGTATGTTATTTTCAAGTTCTTTAGTTAATTTATTTTCATCATCTTTATGTTTTTCTTTGTCTGTTACAGATAGTTGCTCGGAAGTGCCTTGGTTTGTTTCTTTGACAAGGTTTTGGTTTAGTTCAGTAATATCTTGGTTTATTTATTTGCTTCTTCAACGATTTGTTTCAATCTTCTTCGTCAGTCTTCTTGTTCTTTTAATTTGAGTGATCTTCGTACCCATTCTTTGGGCGTTTCTTGCCCTCTTGGTATTTGGTTCTTATCCTTGTTGGGTTGTACGGGCATTAATTTCCGGGAGTATGCCTATGATCGGTGTCGCATTCTTCCTCTTGTTTGTTTCTCTCTTTGTACTGTTGCAGTATCTACTGCCTTTGTCATTCTTAATCACTTTCAGCCTGAAGGTCTTGCAATATAATATAATGACGTGCAATCAATCTTGGTAATCTGTTGAGGAGGTGGTTGACTTTTGGGTTGACACTCAGGTTGTCTCAGATGACCCCCTGAGGGACCTCTCACTTGAGAGCCTCCCTCCGTATGTGATATCCTACAGGTTTATGAGATCCTCTGTTAATGCGTCTTCTCTTTCCTCATTGGCTTGTATTGGCTCTTCAGCTGGTTGACCCATTACGATGCCATTATTCCGTCTATGTGATAAGGGTTCAATTCAACAATGACGCCAAATGTCTACTCATAGGAATGACTTGACGTACTAATAGAGTAAACAGAAATGTAACTTAAAGAACATACGTTGGAAATACTCATGAACGCATAATGTCAGAATAATGGTACTTTCATTCATTAATGCAATAGGTACAATATACAATCATCCACGCTATCTTATCATATGTCGTGTCCTATCATGTCCCTGACTACAATGAAAGAAAACATATATATATATAGTTGTTGACGGTGGTTGAGAACACCAACCGTTGCAACTACCCATTACAACTAATCAAAATTGGTCGGGGACTTAATTCCCAATAACAACTTATAACATAAAGTATTTGCTGCCTACATTATAGTTTTATTTAATTACACTAATTGGCTGACTAAACAAGATGAATACTCTCGGCCGACTACAAGGATGATCTTCATTAGCATATGCAAGACAACAACTATAGCACAAGAAATGAAGGGTAGCAAAGGATTTGACTGACAGGTGGCATTCTCAATCGCTAGCTTATCTTTTTTGATGCCAATTTGCACCTACAATATATTCAACTTCCTATCCATTTATTTCAAAGACATTATTTAATTTTTCTAACCACCACTTAGCCCAGTTTGGGGTGAATTTTATTACTCTATGACAAGATCACACAAAATATGGAACAACTGCTGTTATTATTCCCTATTGTTTGCTTGAATATATTAGTAAATAATGCATTTTCATCTATGAAGTGATGTATTAAAAAACTAGAGGATTGGAATGGTTGAGTGATTGAGTTGTAATCTACCTATTTCACAACAATATTCAATTTTTGTTCTGTAAAATCAATTAACGAATATAGTTCTATTTTGATCAAGTGTTGAGAAATGAAATAGTAGTTTTCGTTGGTGACAAAGGGCCCTTTCATGGGCAGAGATACTATTTAGTTCCTCTAGCTTGTTTCAATGTGTAAGCATTTTTGTTTGTTTTTGTAAGCCTAACATGCATACATTTATATATGTCTATTGTTATTGTTTTGATGAGTTTTGATTGTTTGTGTGAGTGATGAGTGGACAAGCTATAGAGTGGTTTAGTATTCATCAAGCATATAACTAATTCTAGCAATAGTTTAATTCTATGTAAAATATTTATTTCCCATAATTGCTTTCTAGCCAAGTCTTTATTCTTAACAAGAATTCCTTTATCTTCCCTTCTCTTCCTTGTTTAGATTCCTTTCATTTAGCCCAACGAGATTCACCACTCCTAGCTTTTGGCAAAAACATTGCCATGACATGGTCAGAAGATAATGTCCTTGGTTTGATAGAAAAGGTCATAATAATTTTGTCCTAACATTTTGGTGTCATTGCCGAGGATGAATTCAAGGACCTATAGTTTGGTTGAGTTAAAACAAGATTAGTATCCTAGGGATAAAGCCAAGACAATGGCTGATGTTGCTTTAACATGTCTCTAGATCATACTATTTACTATAGGTCATTTAAATGGATGAATTGTTGAAGAGACGATAGACAAATTTCCTTCAAATAGATCTATTGCTAATCATGGTGTGTTCTGTTGAAGGAAAAACCAGTTATGGAAAACTAAAAAAATAGTCTATTGTTGACATTACAAACAAACATACACCAAAGTTGTTGAAGATATCCTATAACCATTAGATGAAGAAGATATTGCTGAAGGTATAGAAAAAATGGAATATACTTCAGAGCTTGCTGAGAATTCACAATACCGGATTCATCTAGCTCTGATTTAGTTGAACTCTTGAAGATCATTTGCAAAAGCCAAAGTTTGTTCCTAGGTTGTTGTCATTTGACAACTTGGGAAAGCCTAAGTTCATTCCTTGGATATTCTCTTTTTATACACCATAGCAGTGATATTGGTTGCTGTGGGTACAACTGTGATGTCCTCTATCTAATTTATTTTATTTTAAAAAAAATTATTTAAACCAAAATGATGCTAGGAAAGAAGGAAATGTACCACACCAATATACTACCCTAAAATATAGGAAATTGTCCAAAACCCATAAAAATACTAGGGACAAATGAACAAAAACAATGCTTATTAGTACATACTTATTTGGCAATCAGCTCTTGCCCATTGAGAATTATAGAAATGGGCTTTTTGGGTCCCATACTTGTTGATTCAGTGAAAATGGGACATTTCAAGTCCATGCTTCCTAAAATTGCTTGCCCACAAGCAATACAACATTGGATGTTAAATATCTTTGGCCCCTCCCAAGTAGCATCTTTTGTTGGTAGGCTCCTCTAATGAAATAATAACTTTGTGATGGTCTTGTTCCTCAATCTCTTCTCCTATGTGTGAATAACATTTGTAACCAATACACATTTCCCATCATCATCCAAGGGTAGAAAATTAGTTGGTGGCACAACATGCTATCCTAGTGCCTTTTTAAGGCAATACACATGGAAAACATCGTGAATCTGACTACTTGCTAGCATCTTCAACTCATATGCGATCTCACCAACTCTCCTGAATACTTTGTATGGTCCATAGAAGCAAGGTTTGATCTTTTTAGCCCTGCCTCATTTCATGGAAGTATAGCTATAAGGTTGTAGGTGTAGAATAACCATATCTCCAACCTTAGACGATCTCTTAGTGCAGTGCCGGTTTGCATAAAGTTTCTATTGATTATGTGCTTACTGCAAATGGTCTCTAAGTATCCTCAAAATGTCTGTGCAATGCTCCACAAAGTCACCAATTGCTGGTATGCGGCTATCAATGAATACCAAATCAATGAAAGTAGATGCATTGTATCCCTATAGTGCCATAAATGGTGTCATGTCAATGGAATGTGGTAAATGGTATTAGAACCATTTAACACATGCTGTTTGTTGATCTGTGATAGTTCCTCAAGTACCCATCAATCCACTTATTAACCATCTCTATTTGTCCATTCGTCTAGGGTGATGCTTGGTACTAGGAGTGAGCTTAGTGCTAGTCATATGAAATAACTCCTACCAAAAGAAGTTGACAAATTTGTTGTCCTTGTAACCGACAATGATCTTGGGCAAGCCATGTAGTTAGAGTACCTTTCTAAAAAATAGGTCAGCCCCTTGCAGTGCTCTGAACTTAGTAGGGATGCCAAAGAAATGGGTATATTTTGTTGACTGATCGACTACAACAAAAATGCATTCCTTGCCATTCGCATTAGGAAGACCTGTGATAAAAATCCATGGATATACTTTCCCATTTTTGGCTAGGAACGGGTAGGGGTATAGTATACTTTTTGGGAAAATGTGCTTTGCTTTATTTTTTTGGCAAGTAGTGCAACAACATGCCTAAGATCATCCTCTTTGAGGCCTTTCTAGGAAAACCTCTCTCTCAGTTGCCTATAAGTTTTGAAGAAGTCTGGGTGGCTAGCTATGGGTGCATCATGCAAAGTCCTCATAATTTATTCTATCATTTTGGACTTAGGTACAAGGAATATTTTGTTCTTATGCAGTATAAGGGTATTTTCCACAACATATTTGTCATCCTTCACACTCCCATTCAAAATACTACCAGCAAAGGCATTCTTATTATATTCAAACATGATAGAAGCCTTCTGGTCAATAGCAGTAGAATAAATGGCGTAGAAAGTAGGAATATAGGAAAGAGCATCAGCAACCACATTCTTCTTACCCTTCATATACTTAATATTGAAATGATAAGCTTGAAACTTGCTTACCCATTTCTGTTGCCAATCATTTAAATCATGCTAACCAAGTAGAATTTCAAGTTTTTGTCATTTATCCTCACCACAAGTTTGTCACAAACTAAGTATTGCTTGAACTTTTCCAAAGCATACATAATGGCAAGCATTTCCTTGTCTTAAATAGAAAATTCCTTCTCAATAGCTTTTAATTTTCCACTCTTAAATGCTATGGGATGACCCTTTTGCATCAACACAACTTTGGTTCCCTCACCTGAAGCATCACATGCTACAACAAATGGTAGTGAGAAATCAAGAATTGCAAGTACAAGGCAAGAGCGCATTAATGCTTGAGCTTCTCAAAGGCTTTTAGAGTTTTGTCACTTCATATGAAGGCTTCTTTCTTTGTCATTTCAGTCAGGGGTGCTATGAGCTATGAAACCTCCCTAATAGATCTCCAATAGTAACTACATAGGCCTAAGAAGCCTTTCAAATGGGTCAACATAGTAGGAGCTGGCCAATCTTGAATAACTTGGATCTTTTGTTGATATTTTGAGATCTAAATAAATCCCAAGTTTTTTTCTCTAAAAGAGATGGAGCCAATATTTTGAGTATAATACTTTGAGAATTGAGAGTTCCCCTAGTATTTGCCAATAAATTAGTAACTCAATTTCCATTTCTTTTAATATGGCGAATTATAAATTTTTGATATTGCTAAGAATGTTATAGCAATCTTCGATGACATTATCATGAAGCTAGTTATCCAATTGACCTTTCCTCAAGGCTTCAATAATGATTTTGGAATCCCCTTATATGACTAGAGCATTCCAATGCTTCTTATTAGCTAATTGAATTCCTCGTCATAGTGCTTTGACCTCAATGAAGTTATTGACTTATTTTCCAAGTGCTATGCCAAAACCTAAAATGGTAGAACCCTTGCTATCACAAAAGATGCCCCTTGTGCTAGCCCAACTTGGGTTGCCTTTGGTGGCCCCATCAAATCGAATTTTATTAGTGAGTTGCATGAAGGGCACCAATATAGAAAACTAAATATTATATATTATATGCTCATATATATATATATATATATATATATATATATTGATATATTGTACACTACCCCTTTGCTGCACCCAAATTTAGGTTCTTGGTCTCCCGTCCTCCCTTCTCCCTATCCCCCCTTTTTTGAAACTTTGTGGAGCAATGCAATTAAGACAATTTGACAAAGTCACTGATTAGAGCAGCTAATACAACTGAATGTGAAGATATAAGATGTGTAGGCAAGATATATCAAGGCAAAGATAGATTATATGTTGTGTGCTGCTCCCCCCCTGTTGTCCCCTTGCTGTCCCCAAATTTAGGTTCTTGGTCTCCCCAGCCTCCCATCTCCCCATATTGTCATTCTAAAACTCTGTGGAACTGCACAATTAAGACAATTTGACAAAGTCACTAATTGAAGTAGCTAATGCAATTGAATGTGAAGATATAAGATGT
Source organism: Sequoia sempervirens (assembly GCA_007258455.2). NCBI lineage: Eukaryota > Viridiplantae > Streptophyta > Pinopsida > Cupressales > Cupressaceae > Sequoia > Sequoia sempervirens. Next base: position 1,200,694,005 of record VDFB02271358.1, on the reverse strand, counting down.
CTAGGCAGTATATTTTGAGGTAAAGATAGAGGATATCTGGGAAAATTCCTTGTTATGGATGTAAAGGACATCTAGTCAATACATCTTGCTATGAGGATAAAGGTCATCTAGCTTCGAAGTTGCATAAAGAGGGTTAGGATGTTGAGGATATCTATATTTAGCAGGTGTTAAGAAATTCAAGTCATTCAATATGGTAACCTGCAAATGAGAGATTAAGACACCCTTTATGGACATTTGAATCAAAGAAGCAGAAACCTGCAAAAAATTGCGATTAATTGTGATTTTTATGAAATCGGTGGGTTTGCCGATTTTTTCCCCAAAAAATCATTGACTGCAATGGTTAACGATCTTTTCCAATTTGAAACCGATAAAATCTCAGTAAAAATCACGTTTAAAACTTAGAAAAATTGTTGAAAAAATCGTGAGTCTTTTCCCACAAAAAAACCCCTAGAAACACGTGTTTTATTTATTTTGCCCATGCAACGTTATCAGGCACATTTTACAGGTGACTTGGGGAGTGATTGAAAAACACCAAGGATTCTGTTGCTCGCGATTTCTGCACGGGTTCAAAAAGCATTCTTTGCTGTTTGCAATTTTTGTTGCTTCAGGTAGGCGACTGAAAATGTAATGTCCCCTTTCTGACGGAAATACTTAAACCCAAACTTGTGTTCAAGGTATTTCTCAAAGAGACATTAGAACGTTAAGGATCAATAAATTAGACATTAAACATTCCTATTACTCATTATGGATGATTCTTCTATAATATATTTCCTATGTGCATTAGATACTAACATCTTTCAAGATATCATTGATGGAATTCTTTAATGCCATTCATCATCATAGTGGATGAATAGAGTCGTTATGACTTATAAGACTCAAGCACCATTATTTGCACAATCATATGAATATTATCTAAATAAGGATTATGTCATCATATCTAGTTGACTCAACTTATAAGTACATATATATATATATATCTTAATTTCTATATAAATATGTATATAAGTACTTTATTTCAATATCGTCATGCCTATCTCATTATTCATCTACACTTATATAATTCTTATGTCATATTTTTCATTATCAATTTTATCTATCTTTATGTATGTTTAATTAAATAATCATCAATCTTACCTGATGGACGCACAGTCATTTAACCTTTCAACATATTACCCAAAAAGTTGGATGTGGTATTTTACCCAATCTCAACACTTTTAGTATGTCCTCTAGAGATTTGAGCCGTTGGCTCTGATTGGAAACTTCGATGTCTTAATATCACACTTAGATGTATGATGAAGTTTAATGCCAAGTTGCGTGAAGAAATTGTCTAGAATTTGAAGAATGAAAAATTGTAAGAGAATAAATAGGGCTTTGGAAAGAAGTGAATCTCCATGATATGAAATTTCATTTCATGTGGTACGATAGCTTCTGCAACGTTGCAATATCATATGATTGCCAGATCAAGCTCAAGCTGATAACTGCCTCCAAAATGAACTTTGACGCATAAAGTTATGCTAATCAGTACACTTTTGATAGTGCTATGCATGTGGAGGATGATACTAATGAATTGTTATGGCATTGAATTTTTAGCATGCTATGTGTTTGACATGTCGGATGTAGTTTTGTATTGTATTCCTTGAATTGTGTCCAGAGAAATGATCCTATTTTCATGACTTCAATTCTCAGCTAAGGAATTTACAATACGTGAATCTTTTTATACTTAATACAATCTTGCTGTATGCCTTTTTAATGAAAAATGGAAATTTGGTTAGTTGCCCTCTACTTCTGATGTCTCAAGGACAAGACAAAAGTTCCTACCAAGGTTTGAGGCTAGATGTGTACCTATATGTATGCAAAAGCTTCGATGTGTTGAGTATTGGAAATCAGAATGCTATGTTGTAGTTGCAAATACTATGCACACAAAAATAATACTTTATTCTGATTCATTCAAAATTACAAATTACATACATATATATAGGAGTTGTATTTCCTATATTCTAGGAAACCTCCTATAATGACTCCTCTAAATATATGAGTTGTTTTAACAACTCAAACAAACACACTCGTACAATAAAATAAGTCTATACATGTGACTTAACTAACTGTTGATGCGTGTTTTGTGACACACCCAACACTTTAGAATAAAAAAGAAGAATGCCCAAAGGCAGCTTTATCCTCTCTTGAAAAATTACCTCTTATGCTAAGATTGCCAGAAAGGTCATACGGTAATTCCAATGTTCCGGTTTGGGGGATGGACAAGCTCAATGGATGATGTGATATGCTGGTTTCACAAAGGGACCTTGAAATGAGGAACTTACTCAAAGTAGGGAGTTGGATTGATGTAACGTTGAACGCTCTTATGTTTTTTGGAATTTTCAGTTTAGGATAAAAATAAATAAAAAGGGAATGGGGGGTAAAGGAACTAGATTTATGCAGAACTAATCCTACGAACTTCGGAGACAAATGCTGGATAATGGAATTTAAACCAATCTTTGCTTCGCCAAGCACGGCACTACAACTAGACAAAGACGGTGCAATCTTCAAGGGTTTACGAAAGATATCCTATTACACTATATCACCATCAATTCGACCAATGCATATAGATAATAGAACTCAAATTAAGCAATTTTAATGTTCAGACTAACCTTACACATCAAATTGAAAATCATCCAATTGAAAAAGGTATGAACTAATTCCACTTTTCCAACACTATCAATCTTTCATTCATCTAAAATACTTGAAAACAAATTTACTCTATTTTGAAGAAATCAATGAAACCATGCGGGCTCATAGAAATAATAAATGCTCAACTCTGAATCCACTTATTATTTAAACAGCAATATTGCAACAATCTCATCAGTCTCTCCTTGAATAAATGAAATGAATGGGGTTTATATAGGCACCCCAATTACAAAGCAATGGCCAAGATTAAATTTAAGATCAACGGCCAAGATCAAATTTGATAAACCCTAACCCTAAAAGCACAACAAACTCAAAGACACGTGGCACAAGCAGAACCCGCCATTTGGAGCATGAAAATGGTGACACCTTGCACTTCATTCGAGCAAGTGGGAATCCAGAATGCAATTCCCTTTGGATCGCTCCCTAGCTGCAAATGCAAGAAATTTGGCTAACACAAAATCAAGTTCCTCCATTGAGATATTCGGCACAGAATCCAGTTGCATTCCAATCACGTCCAAGGTCTCCAGGCACTGAGTGAAAGTTCCTTCCCATCTAGCCTCCTGCTTCTGAAAGTTCTCCATGAAGGCCAAAAGAGAAGACATATCATCAAGCTGGTTCTCTGTAATAATCTGCACTTCCTTGAAGTAAATGCTCATCACACTTTTCTTCAATCCTTCTAAGTCTAAGCCATTCGTATCATGGTGTTCTTGTCCTGTTAATCCTTCAAGAGAAGTGAGGATTTTGAACTGAATTTTCTCAATCGTGCTCCGTATAGCAGCACATTCTTCCTTTATTCCATCATATGTCTTCCTTTTGGCTAGTAAGGAATAATACCACCTGCTGAAATCATATGAGGCTCCTTCTTCGATAACACCTTCCTGGATCAAAATTTGCAAGGAAACTTCTTTTAGAACCCTCAAACGAGGTATCACTTTGTCCTGTACATACTGGAAATCTTCCCAATGGTCCTCAACTTGACTAACTTCAGTTATCAGCAATGCAGATCTGTCATAAGTTTGGGCGCACTTCTCCAAGAATCGCTCCATTTGTTTTGAAATATTGGTCACCCAACTCCTGGTTGCTTGACTCGTAATCCTCATAGCCTCAAGAACATCAACAGACTCCGGAGTGAGAGATGACGGTGGAATAAAGGCTGCATTTTCCTGGCGCAAAGGGGCTGTTAGCTGCTGAATGAACTCTATCAGCCTTAGATTTTCCAATTCCAACCTTTCTTTCTTCTCGTCTGTTTTATCAAACTTTTCCCTGATGGCTTTGGAAGTGTCCGCCAACTCATGGAAATCCTGATCTATTGTCGTTGGCCCAATATCCAACGTTGTAACTTCATAATCCATAGGAGCAATCTGATCTCTTAGCTTGTCAACTTTCGGGACTGCTACCTGTAAGATCCTGGATCCTGTATCATTCCTGGTAATCTGAGAATATTTCTTAGGCCTCTTTGGCGTTTTAGCCTTGCCAATTCTTTCTAGGAAGTCCTGTATGCTCTCAACTGGTTGAACCTCATCCAGTGGTCTGGACTTCTTCTTCAAACTTTCAGTTAGCCAATCTGGGATTGTGGATAATTCCATCCCATCTTCTAACTGAACATCATCATTAATTCCTTTAAGAGCAGAAATTACCTCATCTCCTAGTTCTTCATTGTCCTCAAGGATCTCAGTATCTCCTGCACCTTCAATCATCAAAGTATCATCTCCTTCTAAACACTCCGTGGAGGCTTGATTTTGGAAAGAATCCACCTGTTCTAACTCTTGAAACTGAATTTCTTGCTCATAGCTTGGCTCGATATCAACAACGGATACCTTTTCAATTACTCCAATTGACAAAGTCCTTGAAGATGAGGGATTTTCAGTCACCTTTTGCTTCTTACTCTCCAATTCCTCATTAGCTGACTCCTTTTCCTCTAGTTGAAGGTTTCCACTTACTACCTTCCTCTTGCTAGGATATGCAGATTCATCAGGATTTTTGCCAATTGCTTCCTCCTGGCCATCCTTATTGTTCAATGTGGCGTAAGTAAGAGAAATTCCTTCCTTCCTCAACTTGCTGATCTGACCATCGACCCATTCCCTTGAGTAAGCAAAAATGTCCTTCATCAATGTGTTCAAATTGGCCATCTCAGGTTGTGTCCAGTTAGGCAATAAGATAGGCCTATCTTTTTCTTGTTCAAACTGAGGGTGAATGTAGTCCCCGTTGTCTTTCACTTGGTCAGGTATAGGAAACAAGTCGCACCTTTTCACAAGTTCAACTGGAATTCTTGACCAAGCCTTCTTCCTGACTCCATACTCGTCCATCAGGTTAGACCAGTAATCTTCGATCTGCATAACATGAAGGGACTTCTTCCCGTGCATTCTCAGGTATGGATCATAATCGGATCTTGGATTATAGGTGCTGAATTTGTAAAATTGCAACTCTACCCCTGCTGTTTTGGCTGATTGTAACGAAGGACAGACTTCTAGCATTTTTCCAATTGCAACCGGAAAATCCACTCCTTGTTTGTTCTTCTTCGCCTGAATGGAGTCTACACATGCTAGTTGCCTTGCAACTTCAAGCATAACAATTTTGTCTGTTGGGTATCGAGGAAGTCTGTACGGAGCATCAGAGAATCCATGAATTCTTATATAAGTAAATGTCGGAAACTGGATAAACCAAGACCCGAATTTGTCAAGCATTGCCATAGCTTCTTTAGATAGCCTTCTCTGCACTGTTCCTTGAAGAACTCGCGTGATGTACATAAGGAAGGCGTCATTTGTTATCTTGAAATTGTCCCTGTAATGTAGTTGGAGCTGCGGGTAACAATCATATGATTTGAGTTGATCTTTCCGAAGTCCCACTTCGCCTTTACAAATCAGTCCTCTGTACTTAGTGAATCTTGCCAGAATATAAACCACATAAGAACTCATGTAGAAGGTTTTAGTTTTTTCAAGGTTTCTCAACTGGAAATCGATATTATCACTTATCAACTTCGCCCAATTTATAGCCTCCATTCCCAATACGATTTCCTCCACGTATGAAAACATCCACACCTCAAAGAAGGCTCCTTGAGACGTTCCCATAACTCTGTTCAGCATGTGAATCATATCACTACATTCTATCTTAAAATCTGTGCAAATTAGTCTCTTTGGCAACTTGGAGCGATGTCTTTTGGGTTCTTTAATCCAGTTGGAATTGATGATGTCCATACAGGATTCCTTGGCTTGATCGAACATGGCCTGTGATTCTTGCTGAGTCCTGTTCAACATTTTCCGGCGATGGGGAATACCAAATACTTCCCTGATTGAATCCTCTGTGAAATAGGCCAAGGTGATTCCATTGGGAGTTTTAATTGATCTTGTTTGAGGATTGTACCTTCTGGCGCATTCAACCATTAACTCATTGCACTGAACTGCAGGCGGAAATCCTGCTGCTTGATGAAGTCCAGACTTAACAATATTTGAGGCGATAGGTGTAGGCATTTCGTTTTCTGTGCCAAACATCCTTCTCTTGTGCTGAATCGCATTAAATTGTTCAAAGTTTGTATCTGTCACTTTCTTCCACTTCGAGGACAACTGGGATTCTGGATGAAATTCCTTCAGGACTTCCTTGACTTGAGCTTTTCTGACTCCACCTCCCACGTTCTTTGGAGAAGACATTGTGCCTGTAAGAAACTCGAAGTTAGAGAATTTTTTAATAAATTTGAAAAAAGGCGATTTCTTGGCTGGAGAAATTTTGAAAAATTAATTAAAAATCCAGAACTTGATTAAAGGCTGCATGAAGAATAAATTCTTAAATGAAATCGATTTGCCTTTATTATTTTCAAAGAGCATTCGTGGAATTTTAAATAATCTTTTGGATTTTTTAAGGTTTATACTGAAGTTTTCTCAAATCTCTAATGAAAAAATCCAATTCCCCTTTCAAAATCGCCAAAGATAACCTGCAGTTGTTTGAAGAAAATCCGGAAAGGAGGAGAAAAAATCCAATTCAATGTTCTGGAACTCAAGAAAAATCCACTTGCAGCTGAAAAAGACGTCTTTTCTTGGGAGAGCTTTGCCTGTGAAGAAAGTTCGACTTTTGCAAATAATGAAAAATGAGCTCACAAGTTATCTTTTATAATAAAAACCTTCCCAAATTAATTTAGGTCGACTTCTTCCTCTCATTGGTTGCATTTTGCTTTAAAAACGAAAAAGCAATCTTATCCTGATCTTTGACTTTTCAAACAAGGCGTCCCTTTTGGCTTGGTGATTAAGTTTTAAAATAAAACTTAAGTTTTTCTTTTATTTTTGCCTTTAGCAAAATTCGACCTTCAACTGGACTTCTTGACTTTTCAACTGGAATTTTGACTTCTCAAAGTGACTTTGCCTTAGAAAAAATTCGATTCTAACTTGAGAAAATTCGACTTCCAACTGGGTTTTTCACTTCCCAACTGGAATTTTCACTTCACTCAATTTCCTAAAGTCCAGTTCAATAATTTTTTATGCCTTAGTCGATTTTTACTTTGTCCAACTGGAATTTTCACTTTCCAACTGGATTTTCTTGAAGAATGCGAATTTCCTCAAATAGATTAATTTTACTTGGATTTTCCCTTTGATCAGTGGATTTTCGAACTGGATTTTCTAAAGTTTCAACTAGATTTTCTAAAGTTCGTACCTCTTTCAAACTTAGGCGAATTTCACCATGATCTGCCTGCTTTTTTCTTGATTTTTCAGTGATTTTCTCTTAAAGGCGTGATCTTATCCAGTTGATTTTTTTGACTTTGCATGCGCTTTTTCTCTGCTTTTCTCATCTTGCATGCGCCTTTCTCTGCTTTGCATGCGCTTTTTCTCTGCTTTTCTCATGATTTTTCGATCTTTGCTTGATTTTTGCTCGCTTTTTAGTTCCAAAAATGGAAACTTTTGACTCAAATGCTAATGACACCCTGTACTTTCTAAAAATAGAAACTTACTAAAAATAGAAAAAAGCAAAAAGCAACTTTCTAAAAATAGTAAATTCCAGATTGGGCCAGAAATGCCAAAAACGAAAAAAGCAAAAAAGCAAAAAAGCAGAATCCCTAAAAAATAGGAAGTGTCAGAATTGAGCGAAAGCACAGGCGATCCTCGTCTGCGAGGCCTTCTAAGCACTTCTATGACGTTTACGTTCAGTTTCGGGCTCAAACTCCCAACTTGGCTCGGATGATGACTCCAGACCGTGACATGAAATTCCCAGGTATCAGAGGCTATGAAATTGCTACTCAACGCGAAACCCTAAGAGCAAACCAGCGAGGGTCCCCATTTGCAATGGGGCGATGTGTGGAAAAGGTCACAACACTAACCTAACAAATATTCCTAACACTCATAATAACTATGTGAATTATTAATTTAACACACTTTACCTCACACTAACATGTGAACACTAACATAAATTCCCCACACCCCCCCTTAGTGTGAACATGGGGTTAAAGTACATCACAATAATTGACTACATATAGTAGCTTACCAAACAATATAAGATAAGAGTAGGGACATACACATCTACTCATGTCAAGCAATAGTGGAACTAGCCTCACTATGCTTAGCACTTCCATCCAAGGATGGGGACAAACACATCTATCCATGGAATTGAGGATAGGGACTAGCACATCTACCCAAGGTATTACATCAAGTTTGGATAGGGGCAAACACATCTATCCAACATCAAGGTTATGGATAGGGACAAACACATCTGCTCACAACAATTATGATTGGGGACAAACACATCCAATCATAATCACCAACTCGTGTGATTGGGGATAAACACTCCCAATCACTTCACTACCTTGTGAATGGGGACAAATGCATCCATTCACATACAACCAAGAAATGTGATTGGGGACATACACATCCAACCACAGCATAAAAAACTTGAACACCAAGCCCTCATTGTTGTGTATGCAGCCACCAATATAGATCATTGCCACTTTGATCACAAATGATATGAGACAGTTGCCGCTGCCCCCTGGAAACCGATCTTGGCTTTAGTCATTTTGGCACAAATAATTTTGTCACTAATGCAATTTACAACCCTGTCGCTAGTGACTAACGAGAGGTCACTGAGTGTCCTCCAGCCTTCGGTGCCTCCATCCTCCAATAGATTTGCTACTTAACAAATTTGGCCTTGAAGTTCAATTTCAAAATACCCCCCTACAAAATGGATGTCGCATGCAAACGATAGTGCATCCAATTACAATTGAGACAATTTTTTATTTTTTAGTATTTTTGAAACTCTTTTAGATTTTGACTGAGACTTTTGATGACATGACTCATAGTATCTCCTTATGAACATTATTTGACCCCTCCTTAATCAAAATAAGGTCAATAATACACCTTGTCTATAACACTTCTAAAGACTAAATTGGCTCTCTAACACAACAATCTTCATACATCTAAACTTTCTAGACCAATAAATAATACTATAAAAGAGAAATATTTATCAAGGCAAAACCAAGCATCTACACCACAACACCTCGGAGAAGCACCTTCTTGAGAGATCGACACCATGCATGACCGGGTGCCCAAGCTTTGGATGGTTCCAAGGTTTCTCGACCACGGGATTTTTCACTAGTCTAACTGTGTCAGGCAACACACATCCACCTTCAATTTGTTCTAGTTTGACATGTTGGCTTCTAAGAAAGACTCTACGCAGCCTTTCTAGGTGAAAGCTTGTCAAGTTAACATAGAAGGTTGAATGGAACATGTTCTAGACCAGGAATTGAAATGGTCGTCACCGTGAGAGGAATGAGAATGTCTATGTTGAACTGCACATAATGACTATATAGCTGAAAAAGAAACATTATAATTAATGGTCACAGCAACACGTCTATACTAGCGTTTGCTCTACCTTCCTGACCTTAACAACACCATACCTTTGCTTGTCCCCGCTATTTGTGCTGCTAGCAGATGCCTACGCAATCGTCTGTGATCATCAAAGGCATCAATCAATAGTGGGTGGACCGACACAGGTAGTTGCACCAATAATACACTTCTGCAATAACCAGATCAAACATAGATCAAGCAAGCTGATGGGGAAGATTAGCGGCAAATAGATGGTATATTTGCGCAGCAGATAAATCTAGAATTCACCATTGATACCCCTTGATGGCAAGCCTGAAATGTATGACCATTGGAGTGACCGTGGCTAGTGACAACTACCTATTTGTTGCACAAAAATCAGACCCTTATCTCAAGCGACGGGTTCAGTCATTCAAATCCTGCGGAAGTTACTGTGGTCCACTCTTCAACAAACCTATGATCACAATGTCATTCTCCCTTGGGAAGGCTGCGATCTAGCATTGCTGCAATAGCCAATGAAATCAATGCATGCTTAAATGAGTGCCATTGTAGATGCAATGCGTTGTGCACCAGCCACGATCCCAGCCCATGGTACAGGTAGAACAGGTTGATTCCACCAACAAAATGCCCAAGCTTCCAGACACCAATAAAGCATCGGCGTCGGTCACTGATAAGCTCCGATCAATTTTCATGCAAAGGCCGAAAAGCAATTTTGCAAAAGATGACCCAAGTTATTGAAAGGGCCAAAAACAATTGCATTGGCAACCATCGTGAATAAAGGCGCAAAACAATGGACCAAATCTCAATACTCAATATCACACCTCAATATTCATATTGTTGCAGCATTGATTAATAAATGTAATCCATTGAAAGTGGAGATCTTGTTCCTACAAATTAATGACTTCAAAACTGATTTCAAGAAGATCTAGACAACCTTGCTCTGATACCACATATTGGAAATCAGAATGCTACGTTTTAGTTGCAAATACTATGCACACAAAAATAATACTTTATTCTGATTCATTCAAAAATACAAATTACATACATATATATAGGAGTTGTATTTCCTATATTCTAGGAAACCTCCTATAATGACTCCTCTAAATATATGAGTTGTTTTAACAACTCAAACAAACACACTTGTACAATAAATAAGTCTATACATGTGACTTAACTAACCTAACAAATATTCCTAACACTCATAATAACTATGTGAATTATTAATTTAACACACTTTACCTCACACTAACATGTGAACACTAACATAAATTCCCAACATTGAGTGTTGTACCTGTCATCCACTGATGATATTTTATTGACATGATGGAGGGATGTTTTTTGATAATTTGTTTTTGACATAAGTCAATTATTGAAGTCCTTTTTAAACCATGCTTCTATTGATGCTCGCCCGAAATTAGCTGCACCGTGATTGCAAAATTTCATTCATTGATTTTTCTAAGCAATCAGATATGAAGGTTCCTGTGCTGCCAAAATCAGGACTTTCACCCAGACTCATGCTGCTTAACTCACTAAGGGCATGGGCCACAAGAAGACAATCCTGGCAGTGGCTTGAAACTCATTGACCTCACCAGTAGCCTACTTCTTTTGGAGTCTGTTATTTAGCTATGCTCAACTCAGTTACACAGTTGATGTTTAATTTTGCTTATGAGTATAAAGTTATTCATGATAAATTAATGAGCAAGGAGTAATGAAATAATAAGTTAGAGGCAAGAGCTTGAGTGGGTTACTAATGTAATTCTTTCATTTATTCACAATTTAAAAGTATCTTGACTTACTCTATAATCACAGTGTATTTTCTTTAATGAATGTATGTTACACTTTTTTCTGCTTCATTTTACTCTAGAATGGAGATTAAGTGATGGAGAAGTCATTTAATAGAGAATTGCTTAAACGTTTTTTCAATTAGAGAAGAGTAAGTATATGCCTATATTTTTTAATTGACCAGAATTGATATTACAATTTGAATTCAATTTTATATTCATAAATATTGTAGAAGATACCTATAAGCAAGATGTTAAACGTATGAAACTAAGGATGGAAATAAATTGCAGTTATTTTCAGTTTCCTGTTCTGAGTACTTGTATTATACAAAAATAGTCAAAATTTTCTGCCATTTTTGTTTAGAGTTTGTTTTATAATGCCAGGGTATTTTAGTGTAATATAATATGGTATTTTCATGTTCTGTGTGCTGTTGATAGATGCAAGTAATGAGGTAAAAATTCTAGTTACTCTAAAGTCTAAAGTGAAGAATGTGTCAAGGCTCAAAAATATAGAACACAGTCTGGATTAGACAATTGGTCATGTTTCCTGATGTTTGCCATTGCTTGCTTTCCATAGAATTTTGCTGCTAACCTAGTTGAATTTTTGTTTTTGCAGTTCTCTGGGCCACTGTAAAGTGTATTGCAGGCAATGGAAGATTCTCTTGCAAGTCAACTTCCCGAAGCAAATGCTCTGCCTGATGGATTTTCTGAAAGCTTTTCTGAAACTTCAAATTGCACAGCTTCAGCTAGAGAACCTGATAAAAAAAGAATACTTGAGCAGCAAGACAAGAATGTTTTAGATGGAATGAATTCCATTACTGAGATCACAACCCAAGAATCAGAAACTATATCCTTATTATATTCTGATTCGTGCACTCAACCAGCATCATCAATGACACAAGCAACTGAGTTTTGCATGGGAGCAGGTAGCAGAAATCCCATTTTAGATAACAGAGTGGAGAAAACTGAGAAAGAGAGGAGTTTTCCTGTGCCACTCTCTGACAAAGATGCTAATGACTTTCCTGATGGTTTGGTTGAATCATCAAAGACAGACTGCTTGATTGACAAAAAATTACAACATGAAAGTCAAATTCTAGAGAGCAGTGGCAATGTTACAGATAATGGACCTTTGTCTTCCAACAAATACCAAAGTCCTGATGTTCTATCATTATTGTCGACAGCTGAAGGATCAAGTGTGGAGCCACCACAGAACACTCGTTATACTGAATCAGGTGGTCTGCAATCTAATCAGTGTATGTTGAGCTCACCTGAACCTTTTTACTGAGACAGGCTCACAGTTTTTTTCCACTGGTTATACTGAATTAGGTGTTCTGAAATCTAATCAGTGCATATTGGGCTTACCTGTACCCTTTTACTGATACAGGCTCACAGTTTTTTTCCCTTTGTTTTGCAGCTGTTTTTTCCTCATGAAATGCTATAATTGATTCCGCTTCTTTATTTTTTGCTTCAAAAATGATATATGTATTGCTATATCAATGGACTTATGTCCATCGTACCATCAGTCAACTATACATAGCCCCTCTTGTTGATACTAGTGGATTACCAATATATACACAGTAGCACTATCCCAAAGGCTGCTTCCCTACTTGGCTACTTCTATTTCAAAGCCAATAAAAGTAGCACAGAAATGTTGCAAGGTCTTTTGCGTGCCAAAATGTTCACCATTGGAGGATGAATGAGCTTTTTTGAGATGAAGTTGGTGTCGGTCACAAGATCGTATAGCTTCTTCAACCCTTGGAGAGCAAGTACCAGAGGAGAGCAAACAACCTCTGTCAAATGGATAAAGGATTGAGTGTCTCGTGGATTATGGATAAGAGTATTCTGATTGCTTGGAGTTGGCAACGTGTGAGGAGTTGTGAATAAACTTGAGAAGTTCACTCCCCAAGAAGACTGTTAAATCTGAGGTTCTGAATGGGATGGGCCACTTATGAAGCAATTGACTTTATTTGAATTTGTGCGCACATTTATGTTGACGTGGAAGCTTAAGTGATTGAGGTTTTCTGAAAGGACTTCTTTGCCTTGGGTTGGAGATGATGTTTGTGAAGAGGATTAATAACTATATATTTTGTGGATTTTAGTCTATGCCATGCACTCACTTTAGTGTCCATTTCCTTAGATGTGTATTAGGAATTATTTAGTCCGTTGCCGAGCTTAACACCCCTCATCAAGACAACATCTTGACTTAACCTTAATTCTGTATTTGTTTCCTGCCTATTCCCAAGATGCTGAGAATCTGAGCCCACTTGGACACTAGCATTGTTAATGATATTGCAGCTTCAGTCGTTCCTTCCAGCTCAGCCCTATTGAGGAAACATAAATTAAATGATAGCCCGTTGGCTATTTAATTTATATTCGTTGTTTTTGTATTAACTTCATTTTATATGGCCGACATGAGAAGATACGAATTCATCTTGATAGTCAAATCCTTTATTAGAAGACATTTAATATTTGTTTATTAATTGAGGCCGACTTTCATTAAAGAAGAGACGCGATTTCTTGGAGCCGACATCATATATCTTAGAGTCACGATTTTTGAATAGAGGCCGACATGAAGGATTTGAAGGGATGTGTCTCTCCCATTCATTTGTATATATACACATTGATTCGTCCATTCTAATTATCTAATTTCAGTTCGGTTATTCACATAAGTTCAATATGATCAAGTGCGAATATATCATATGATCAAGTGCGAATATATCATATGATCAAGTGTGAATATATCATACAGTGCAGTGCGAACATATCACACAGAGCGAACATCTTACAGTGTGAAGATCATACAGTGTGAAGTATCATGCAGGTGCGAATTTCTGTAGATCTGTATTCAGTATTTGCCAGGTGCGAATTTCTGTAGGTCTATACTCTGTCAAGTGTGAATTCTTTTCAGTACTTCAAGATCAGATTGCGAATTGATCTAAGGACAGGTTGAGAACTCTCATATTGCCAGAATTTGAAGTACCAGTTTGATATCTGTTATTGCATCTTGTACAGGTGCTGAATATTGGTCTTGTGTTAGACCTAATTGTAAAGTGAACTGTTGTCATTGTTTTAATATAAGAGAGTCTCTTTGTTGCTGGGTTTTTCTCCCTCAAAGAGGAGGGTTTTCCCAGGGTATCTGACGTGTTATTTTGTCAGATTTTGAATTATTTTTTTGTGCATATAATCTGTTCACCTAAAATTTACATGGTATCAGAGCGGGTTTGAGGATCGTGATCAGATTATTGCAATTCGGCATATTCCTTTGTTGTTCATCAGTCAAGATGGTGAATGGTTTGAAGGTTGAAGATAGACTTGAAGGTGCATCCAACTTCACTTCATGGAGATTTAAGATCATGCTCACCTTGCGTGAAAATGACTTAGGTGAGTTCATGGAGTCTAGTATTTTTGAACCTGAGGAGGAAGAAGAAAAGTTGCAGTGGCTGAAGAAAGACATTAAAGCAATGAAGATATTGGTTGACTCCGTCAAGGATCATATTGTTCCTATCATTTCTAAGTTGAAGACAGCGAGAGATATGCTCAAGACCTTGGAAGAGATGTACGAAGTCAACAATACCAGTCGTGCTCTTGCACTTAAGCATCAATTGCATCATGTGAAGATGTCAAAGGAAGAGTCTGTTACTGCATACTTCATGAGGATTTCAAATTTGAGAGACCAGCTCTCAACAATTGGGAATATAGTTGATGACAAGGATTTAACCATGCTTGCCCTCAATGGGCTGCCTTTGTCTTGGGAATCCTTCATTCAAGGAATCAGTGCAAGATCGAAACTGCCTAAGTTTGATCGCCTAAGATCTGATTGCATTCAAGAAGAATCAAGGTTGGTGGCAAGAGGCGTTGGTCAAAGTTCAAAGAATGAAGACATTCATGTTCTCACCTCCCATGCTTCAAAGAAGAAAGGAAAAGATGGAAGGAAAGGATTCTTCAAGAGGAATCGGGACAAGGGAAATGATGATGCACCTCCATCCAAGAAGAAGAGGGATATGTCCAAGATTCAATGTTTTAGGTGTGATGAGTTTGGGCACTTCGCCAAGGATTGCCCAACTAGGCCTAATCAGCATGCTTCATTTGCGGATATGAATAAGTTCCCTCCCCAAAAGGATTCTAGGGAATTTCTATTCTAAGTCATGGGCCTGTGTTCAAGCCGTGAAAGTTGTGTGTTGATCTGTGCTTAAAATCAGCGTATCTTGCATCCATTAGAATATTTAAAGAGATAAGTATTCTTTGTTTGTTAAGTTATATCTTTTATTTTTGGATCTTGTGTGATTAGTATAAAGAGATTGTAATTTCTCTTGAATTGTGATATCTAGCATAAAGATCCTTTGAAGATTTCAAATTATTTATTGTGAGTTGATTCATGCTAATCATGTAGATCCTTGAGTATGACTTTGAGATGAAATAAGAAAAAGAAGAGAATTGCATTTTCGTTGTGATAGGTTGATCACATCGATATCATTCTCCAATGCATGCTCTGTGATAGAACCTTGAACTCTTGGAGAGAGTTGGTTATACATGCTAACCGCATAATGCATTCAAGAAATCTGTAGTTGTGCAGATTGTTTTTTGTTGTGCTGAGTTTGGCACTCTCGAGAGGAGTAAAAGATGAACGAAAGAGTCATATCAAAATTATATAAAGATAAGTTTCTTTATCCCTTTAGTTTTATCTTTTGATATATTTCTCTTTCAGGTTGATTTATTTATTCATGTTCTAACATTGTGCATAAATTCTTATGTGTTCATGCTATAACCTGAGATAGTAAACCTTGTATGATTCTAGTCTTGATATTTCTTTGGATAGTCATAAACTGTTAGTAATCTCTCTCTAAATGCTTTGTGAACAGCTAGAAGTAGGAAAGTGATGAGAGATTGCTTAGCGATGAAAAGATTGAGGCATCTTATGAGGAAGTTATGCCAACCAAAGAAATGATCAAGCATGAAGTCACAACTTGCAGCCATGGGACTGAGTTGGTGGCTAGAGGGAGTTCACTTCTAGAAGTCTTCTTTGCAAGTTCTAAAGCAGGGATCAAGAGGGAGTTTTGTTACTTACTGAGAAGAAGTGAAGGTTGCAGTGTTGCAAGGCCAAGTACTTAAAGATTCAGAGGGAGCCTATTGAACCTATAGAAGATGGTTGTGTTGCAGATCAGAAGGACACCTCTAGCGGTTGCTTCAGTTTGAGTTCCGCTATGATTTCCTGGTGTAACAGGAAATAGTCATCTGTAGCATTGAAGTACAGCAGAGAGGCCGAGTACATTGCAGCTTGTATGGCAACTCGGGAAGCAGTGTGGCTTCGTAAGCTCCTTGCAGGATTGTTTGGACAATCAATGGAGCCTACTATTATTCATTGTGATAATCAGAGTTGTGTGAAGCTTTCTGTCAATCCTGTGTTTCATGACAGATCCAAGCATGTTGAGACGGAAGACACTGATGAGCAGACGGCAAATATTCTCACCAAGCCTCTCGCCAGGATAAAGTTTGTATACTTCCGAGATAAGCTTGGTATGGTGGAGAATCCAGCCTTGACTGAGTATGAGTCTTAGCATCAGTGAGCCTTGTTAATGCATTTTCTTCTGAGACGAAAGAATTTGAGGTGCAAGCCCTTGTTAATGCATTTTCTTCTGAGACGGAAGAATTTGAGGTGCAAGCCCTTGTTAATGCATCTTCTTCTGAGACGGAAGAATTTGAGGTGTAAGCCCTTGTTTCCACCCTCTGAGTTGAGTCATGGTGGATGTCATGTGTGAGACTCCATGACATATGTTGTACTTGTGTTTCACCCTCTGAGAGAGTCATGGTGAAAGTCACGTTGAGGTGACAACATCACACAAGTGATGAACACTTGTACATACCATACATGGGTGTAGCCATGATGGTTGATATCACAATGAGGTGATATGCTTTCACGATGAGGTGATAAGCTCCTTTCCATAACATGGGTGTAGCCATGGTGGTCAATATCACAATGAGGTGATATGTTATTTCACACATGGATGTAGCCATGATGTTCGTCATCACGTTGAGGTGATATCCTTCTCTTTATATCTGATTGCAGGCAATGATGGCTGATGGACCTCATATTGAGATGATTCGTATTGTGCAGCTGGAAGTTCTCTCCCTAGCTGAGAGGGAGTGTTAATGATATTGCAGCTTCAGTCGTTCCTTCCAGCTCAGCCCTATTGAGGAAACATAAATTAAATGATAGCCCGTTGGCTATTTAATTTATATTCGTTGTTTTTGTATTAACTTCATTTTATATGGCCGACATGAGAAGATACGAATTCATCTTGATAGTCAAATCCTTTATTAGAAGACATTTAATATTTGTTTATTAATTGAGGCCGACTTTCATTAAAGAAGAGACGCGATTTCTTGGAGCCGATATCATATATCTTAGAGTCACGATTTTTGAATAGAGGCCGACATGAAGGATTTGAAGGGATGTGTCTCTCCCATTCATTTGTATATATACACATTGATTCGTCCATTCTAATTATCTAATTTCAGTTTGGTTATTCACATAAGTTCAATATGATCAAGTGCGAATATATCATACAGTGCAGTGCGAACATATCACACAGAGCGAACATCTTACAGTGTGAAGATCATACAGTGTGAAGTATCATGCAGGTGCGAATTTCTATAGATCTGTATTCAGTATTTGCCAGGTGCGAATTTCTGTAGGTCTATACTCTGTCAAGTGTGAATTCTTTTCAGTACTTCAAGATCAGATTGCGAATTGATCTAAGGACAGGTTGAGAACTCTCATATTGCCAGAATTTGAAGTACCAGTTTGATATCTGTTATTGCATCTTGTACAGGTGCTGAATATTGGTCTTGTGTTAGACCTAATTGTAAAGTGAACTGTTGTCATTGTTTTAATATAAGAGAGTCTCTTTGTTGCTGGGTTTTTCTCCCTCAAAGAGGAGGGTTTTCCCAGGGTATCTGCTGTGTTATTTTGTTAGATTTTGAATTATTTTTCTGTGCATATAATCTGTTCACCTAAAATTTACAAGCATGACTGTAGTAACCTTGGTCGCTAGTTGATTGCAATAGTGTCCCTCGACATTTCAAATACAAATATTGTTTGAAAACCCAAAAATCTTGCCTTAATGTGTTTCTAATGGCTACTTTGCCTGGACAATCTTATAAAAAGTTAAAAACACATTTTTGTTTCATTTTAAAGTCTATGAACAACTCTTAATTATTTTTACAACTTAATCTTCTTCCAATCTTCTTTGCCTTTTTGGCTATTCTCAGCATTCCTGCTGCAACTCTCTTGAAAATCCTCCATAGCCATCATGACTATTCTTGCACAGCTAAAACCTTGCATATCCTTCCTTATCCTTTTATCTATGCATCTTGGTAAATCCATTCCCCTGTTTCCACCATTGCGAAGCACCACACACACTCTATTAAGCCTGATAGGGTTTTTTATACCACACCTTTTGCATCCACCTCCACTACACCTGCACTCTTAGGAGGGATCCCTATCTTTCTGATCTGTTGTTGAGGTTGAAATACATCACCTAGGGACTGATTGAGGTAGTCTCCTATGTAGAACTAACCATTTTACTTTCCCAAGACATAAATTTTTGCTATTAAAATCTTAGCATCAGGTTAGTGATTCCAGATTCAACAACAACTGCAAAGACTTTGATGAGGAGATGCAAATTCATAGAGAGTTTTGTCAGCATCAAAGCAAAGGATACCTATGCATGTTGCAGGTTGGTAGCATGGTCTGAATGGTTGGCCACATGTTCATCTTGTTTTTGTTTGTTTGTTCTAGTTTAGATGCCTATGCGGTTCTTGAGGTCATGATTGTGACTTCCCAGATAACTACCATAGTTTCTCATGTTACCTTTGCAACTTCTAGGTTGCCCTTGTTTGTGTTTCAGAACCCAGTTTCCAGAACTTTTCTTTTAGTGTCTCTAGGTTTCTGCCTTCTTTTACCAATGAATCAGGGAGGCGTCTTCTGTGCTCTTTCCATTTCAATCATTTAGCTTATAGCACTTTCATTTCCCAGCTCTGTAGTTTTTTAGTTAACCTAGTTTTGCATTCATTGTATTGATTTATTTCTATGTATATAGCTGTTTAGATATGGTTAATGAATATTTTTGCTGAATGACATGCTAGTTAGAAAATAAATTGAACCATACACTTAGGAAGGTTTAAATTATCATGCACATGACCAAGTGATTATCCCAATCCTTGTTGTAGAACATGATGTTATTGAGATAGACTAGAACATGTTTGCAAAGATAGGGCTTGCAAATGTAATTGATGATTGCACATGGAAGTTGCACATACATTGGTGAGGTTAATTGCCACGATCAACCCCTCTTGGTCTTGGAAGTTGAATTCTAGATTTTAGGAGGCTCCATGCACTTGCTGCTTTCAAATAGTCAAGTGGAACTCAATGAAGTACTTGACACCCTGTGGCTACTCCACAAGATTGTCCATTCCAGGAAATGGGTGGCATTCTTTGTAGTGATTTTGTTGAGAGCAGGATAAATTGTGACCGACTGCCACTCGCTATCCTCCTGCACTACTACAGTAGGAAGTGTGCAAGAAGTGTTGGGATATATTTTATTCTCTTCAAGCAACTGGAGTGATTGGGCACTTTTCCTCAACACTCTTGATAGGTGAAATGTAATAAGGCGGCAGGTTGGGCTATTGAAAGAAATAAAAAATAGAAGTAGATTCATGTCCACAAATGACCAAAAATAAATCAACAGGACCAAAATGTACAATAGCAAAAAAAGAGGCCCTAGACATAAAGCATACCTACTTGGGCGCTCACCTAAAAAAGGCATACCCCCAAGCAATTACAATATGTTGCACCTGTATGGAATAAAAAAAAATGTAAGTCTTTTTGTCCTTGTGACTTAATAGGACCGACTTGCTTTGCTTAAAACAAGGTTAACATTTAAAAACAATCACCCTTTCATATACACATTATCAAATTTGGCATTATTTCTCATTTCAACTGGTTAGCAGCATTCCAAAGCAGAAGATTGGAGATTTTAACTGGCAACATTGACAAACTTAGGTGCTTTTGTGTTGATAGGAGACAACAGTGAGGAAAAGAGGCACTTCAATGATGAGAGCAGACCTTTAAAATGGCTTGAAAGGCTGATATGTGCACCCAAGAGCAGCTAGCAAGTGTTTGAGTGACACACATGCATGAAAGAGGTGCTCAAGGTGATGGTTTAAGTGACAACAAAGATGATAAATGTGCCTAGTACATTCAAGTGACAAAGCTTCCTAAATTTGTATGCGCCAAGCTTTCACCCAAGACATTAATGTTCAAAACATGGATGAACAATTTTTTTGCAATGTAAATGCCACATCAACAAGTCACATTACATGCCTATGCCTTGAGATGTTGTCATAGAACATGACACTGTATGCAACACCAATGCATGACACATTGCAACAAGTGGAAGACTTAACCATGTCGTGTGAAAAAGTCACCATGATGCACATATGAGAGGGTAGAGTTTCCTCTAAGATGGAGACTGGATACTAGTCCACCACCCGATTTTCTCATGGACAAAGGGATTAGAATGAAAGTGCTGCCCGCTTCATTACACATCCCTAAATGACACAATTAACATCCAAGAAGGTGTGGGAATGACATCCACTCACTAGGATTACCCCTCAAGAGCTAGGTCAATTGGGAGATACAAGGCCTCAACTGATCAAACCATTGACCATTTACTAGGTGCTTTCACTCAAAGGCACACATTTCAACAAAATGGAATGGATAACTTGCAAGGAACCTCAAAGGACAGAAATGGGGTCACACAAAGCAAGACAAGGGTAGAACAAGCTATAGCAAGATAGACATGAAACAAGACATGATGTAAGAGATCTGCTGTCTCTAACGCTTGCAAACTGATATGTGGATGATGCAAATTTGTTTTGTTTTGAAAGTTTGCAATTTCTTTATGTTTTTGAGATAAATAAACCCCTTTGTAATTTTTAAAATAAATGATGCCAGGCACAGAGAATAAACTAAAAAGTATTTAAAATGCAATTTCTGTAATATCAACTGCAGCAAAGATATTATTTATTGATTCTCCTTTGAAAAACTTTTACAATAGAGCATACCAGGAATACAAGGTAGTAATATATCAGAAAATCTGGATGCTGGCAGCAATATAAATAACTGGTGAAAAGCTTGATCTGCTGCAAGTATTATTTTCTCCACCATAAAAACTTTTGCAAACTCCCTCCTTATTATAGCTGCCCCTAGTAGAGATGAAGAGCCTCAAAAAAACAAGGCGATTAGCCTTGAAGAACCCACGCCATGGCTGGTAGGAATTACGGCCTGCAACTGTAGCAGCTGTACGGACTGTAGCAGCACTTAGTACGGCCCACATTGAATATACAGCTGATAATATGAGCAGCAACAAAGATGAATGATTAATCTCTCACAATGCAGCTCAAGCCCTAAATGATTCTTCTCAAATTAGCACAGATTGAACCTCTGAATGAAGTCCACAATCAGGCAATAATTCGGCTGATAGTTTCACAGCCTCAAAATTGCAAAACACTGAAGAGTTTTTGTTCTCCAATGCTGAAAATGGTAGAAACCCTAGCTGGCTCCTTCACCAAGCACCTTCTCCAAAGACACAATTTTATAATCTCCAAAACATAATAATCACTTTATGCTTTTAAAATCATTTTATAACCTCTCAAGAGAGGTCGACCTCCTTAAGTGCCTTTAATTCCTTTTTGAAATCCACTTTAGGTTTTTAATAAAAACTTTATAATATGTCTCCAAACTTGGGCACTCAAATCCATAATATAATAAATGTACTTTAAGTGATTTTAATTGAGGGTCATGGCCCCATTGGATATAAAGTACACTTTTTGACTTTATAATTTAACTTTATATTATTTAATTATCATTAGAGTACCTTTAATGATAATTACTCATTAAATATTTAATATTTCGCCCATCCAATTGATTAAGGGGATCAACACTGCAACTGAGACCTGTCTAGGTGCCCTGCTAAAAATAGAAACCCTGACTGCTTGAAATGATGACTTACTATAAATAGTAAGTATGTAGAATTGAGTCTAACGAAGGCCAAACCTGAACCCACACTGAGCTTTGAAGGAGAAAACACACCCTGATGACTGCCAAGAAGGACCCTCATAGGAACCAACTCCATTAGCCTACGAGGGTCAAATGATAGGTTAATCCTCTAAGCTCTGATGCTTGCGAAAATGGGGACATTACACATGACAACCTCAAACCAAGTGCTTTCTAAAAAAGGTTTGAACCAAACATTTGCTTGCACTTAGGGTTCAACAACAAGTATAAAATTCACATAAATCAAAGGATTCATTTTAACCCAAAATGCCTAAGTTGTTGGTTCTGGAATGCTATGACCACTACAGGGATTGATGTGGCAAATCACATTTTTGATGAGCCAGGCTTTTGGGCACTTGTTGCAGAGATTGTGAAGGTAAAACTTAATTCTACATTATGTTTAAATTTTTATTCATATTTTTCTTTTATTTGTTTATTTTCCTTCATACTTATGTTAAGTTAATGTTTCACAATATTTGTAGTTCACCGAGCCCTTTGTAGTTCTACGAGTTGTTGATGGGGAGAAGCCTGCAATGGGCTACATATATGAGGGCATGGATAGGGCCAAGGAGGCCATTAGATCCGTCTATGAGGGAGCTGAGAGTAAGTATCGTCCCATTTGGGAGATCATTGATAGGAGATGGCACCTCTAGCTTCACAAGCCCCTCCATGCAGCCGCTTATTTCCTAAATTCGACATTCCAATTCTGCCTTGATTTCAAGGCGGATGATGAGGTTCTTGGTGGGCTCTACTCAGTGATAAAGCGGATGATGCCTGTTGTTACTTCACAGATAGTCCACGAGATAGAGGCCTTTACTGATGCACAAGGAGACCTCTTTTCTCGTCAAATGTGCAAAGATAGTAGGACGGCATTGCAGCCAGGTAAAAATATATTTAAGGGCATAATTCTCCTCTTTTTATATTATTATTAAATGTTGAAACTTGAAACTTAAAGTTGGAAATGAGTGATTTTTTTTTTTTTCTCATCTCAGATGGATGGTGGCAAATGTTTGGTGCTAAAACACCAAACCTTCAGAGGATTTCCATTCGCATATTGAGCCAACCATGTAGTTCTTCAGGTTGTGAGCGCAATTGGAGTATGTTTGAGCACTTACACTCTAAGAGGTGCAATAGACTGTTCATGGAGAGGTTGAATGATCTAGTGTATGTTCATTACAATCTTCATCTTAGATAGATAGATTTTCGACCATGACTCCACCTCGATCACGCTAGAGGAGGTCGATCCAAAATTTGAGTGGATCATTGCAGCTATGGATCCTATCTTTAGTGATGAGGACCTTGATTGGATTGACCAGGCAGATAGAGAGGCTAAGGTTGTAGCCATGGAGAAGGAGGAGGATAGAGCACTAGTAGACATAGGCACAACTGATGTTGGTGAGGTTGGCATGGAGTCACAGGCAAAGATTATGGGCGCAACATCATCCAGGACCTACCTTAGATGCATTTGTAGGAAGGATGCAGGCTCCTCTGGGCCATAGACTTCTACTTATTGTTTTGATATTTCATATTTGTTTGGAACATTTGATGTCATGGATTTTATATTCCATGAGTTTTGTATACATTTGACTATATTTATATATCTAAGTGTGCTATTTCCTTGAGCAGCTTAGCTACAATTTGCGTTTATCCTTATGTGATAGATGTATACTTGTGTATGTGATCAAATTAGCTTCTATTTGATGATGTTATTATGTCTTTAAGGTCTATTTAATAAAGGGTGCATGAAACAAGTTTGAAATCCTTAAAAATCTCTAAATTTCTTGGGTTTTTTACTTTGTCAAGTCTACATTGAGTCGTGAGTCGTGAGTTCTGAGTCTCGAGTTGAGTCACCCTTGCTGAGTCTGCGCTGAGTCCGAGTCTCGAAACTTTGGTAAATACCTTGCTTTGACAATGATGAACAATATACTTGCAATCTCTTGATAAATCATTCAAACCTTGGATATTGGAGCTCTTCCTGTAAATTGTATACAATATTTGAAGCACAATGCACAGCCCCTGAAAGGGAGTTATTCGCGAGCAGCCTTGGAAGATCTTTCACTCTTGTAGCGTGCTATTCCTCATGAGTGTTTTCGTCCTCAATGAAGCTGAGTATTTCCAAACTCTCTAGTCCAACCTGCAAAACCCTTATCAATTTTCTTCTTCCAAGATGAATTGCAAATGAGCACCAAATGGCTTTTATAATTTTTCCAAACTCCCATGCCCCAATTGGCATTTGAAGTATATTTTATTTAATTTCATTCCCGCCTTATAACCCCTTTTTAAATTGGGCGCTATGCTTTATATTATAAAGTATTCTTCTAAAATATCACTTATATCCCCTTTTATAAAGTCCTTTTAAAAATATATTAATAACGCATAAAGTTAAATATTTATTTTAACTTTATAATTGACGTTATTAAAACTTAATACTTTGGACCATAATTAAACCGAGATAAATCTAGGATATAATTCCGCTATCATGCCCAATATAGAAGTACTGCCAACTAACCATACTAGTGACCCCTGTGACTTACTATAAATAGTATGGTCCAAGTGTTTGAAAAGCTTCGGAAAGCACACTGCGAGAACCCTGATAAACACTGAGTTGGGAAAACACCGACTGAGCTCAAAAGGTTGACTAAACAAGTCTACAATTGCCCTCAAAGAGCCCCTTAACCACCTTGCTAGTCCATGGGGACCAAGTGATGGACTAACTGTTGGTGTAAATAAAGTCTTGTACCTAGTTAATTCATTAGTAGGGGACTTATTTACATGTTAAGTTTACTTAGGTCCTAGGAATCTTTCTAGAAGGTGTTAGTTGTCATTAGTTGTTATCTTATCTTTTGACTTGTAACACATGTGACCTAGGTAGTTGTGATAAGTTGTCTCATGTCATATGATTAAGACACTTGTCATAATCCTATGACATCTTGTATCTCACCTTGGCTATATAACCAAGGGGTCTCTACTACATTGTATAACACATCACAATTGAATCATAATTGATGAAAATACAATTTATTCTTGTCATATTCAGATCTTCTCTCTTTGTGCTTTTCATTTGGCCTCTAGTTCTTGGGTGGCTATCTCCATAGCCAATTCTAACATGTAAGAGTTGGAGATTAGCTCAAAACCCAAGACCACCTACAAAAAACAATGAAAACCTTCTACAAGAGAGTATTTAAGAATATGATCTTGCCTGATATCATGACCTATCAAAATGATGAGGTATGAACTATTTTATATGAAAATGGGGGTTTTGGGCCTGTAAAATGCCTTGCAAATTTTCTGCTTTAAAATTCTGTATTAACCTGCTTGGAACTTTGTCAAACACCTGGTTGCGAACTGACTTTATGCTGTCATAATTTTCTACTTGTTTTGCTTGGTTTGAGGGGAGCTCGTTTGTATGCAGATTTTAGCAAGACATAAGTTGTACATACAAATAACGATGATGCAAGTGTAGAGCAGAAATAATACATTTATTTTATTACAGTTTCAAATGCCATTTTCTGAGTTTTCGATCAGTAGTATGATATGCCCAACAGACCCAGAAACAATATCAGCTTGGCACTAACTCAGAAGATGGACTCTATGGCTGACTGCTAAGACCTTACTTGTCATACAAGGACAGAATAAACATCTCCAGGTTTAACAGAGTAAACAGCAACACTCTAACATTCAGATTTAATAAACATATGTCCAGAAATGTAATATCAATGTGCTGATATGATCAGCAACACACAATGCACAGCAGTAAGAGAATAACCAGAAGAAGATGATTCAGTGACAAACTATTATGAGACTTCACTCATTGGACCATGGTTAACCCAACACTTCATATTTCATATAGAACAACATTATTGAAGCTATATCAGCAGATGTGATGTTAATTTCTGAGCATAACAGGTCTGTTTACTAGTATGGAGTACTCAGAATACAATAGTCTGTTCATTACAGTCTAGAAGCTCACATTCATGCCAGATTTATGGTTTATTACAATGCAAACACTAAACAGAAGGATCACACCTGGAGCTGCAGCTTGGAGTTATAGAATGGCTTTGATGTTTCTGAATGCTGCTCATGAAATGCCCTAGCAACCACGCCTAGCTGTTATAGTCATCATCCACATCCTCTAGAGTTCTAGCCGCACCAACACACAGAGGCAGCCACAATCCGTCCCTGTTCAACACGTCCCTAACTGCAACGTCCAAAATGAAGAGTGCTGAATGTGCAATGAAGTAACACGTCCCTGAGATAATGCGTTTTTTTCTTCCCCTTAAATCACGTTTTTCTTAACTACGCCCAGAATTCTCCAAGCCACATTTGGAAATGATGCTGAAGGTAGGTGCTGAGGTCGCCTTGGGTTTCATCATGAAGAAACGCCTCCAAACACAACAAAAAAACTCTAAACT
The DNA here is from genome assembly GCA_007258455.2 of Sequoia sempervirens. NCBI lineage: Eukaryota > Viridiplantae > Streptophyta > Pinopsida > Cupressales > Cupressaceae > Sequoia > Sequoia sempervirens. Next base: position 1,200,667,220 of record VDFB02271358.1, on the reverse strand, counting down.
CGCCTTCAAATGAAGCAAAAGTCTCAGAAATCACAACCCGCGAAAATCCATAAGATGCTATTCTTTTGCATTCCTCCAAAACGTCAATCTTCACCAGCTAGGGGTGATGATCCCACACCCAAAACTGATCAGCAGGGTTCCAAACCCCAAAACCAGCGCTTGAGTTCTTCCCGTGAAGTAAAGCCAAGTTCATAAAAGTTGAATGGTCCGAATGAAGCTCTCTTTCTTTCTTTTGAATTTTTCCCTTCATGCCCTAATAGTGGTGAATTTTCTTTTAATTTGCTCACAAAATAATAAAGTGACTTTTCTTCCTTCTTTTCCAAACTATAGCAAAGTGACTTTATACATTTTAATAATTCATGAGTCACTTTAATGAATATTTTAGAAAGGTATTAATATTTCATAAGACACTTTATAATTTTTTCCCCAATCAAAATATAAGTGACTTTTACAAGGTAATATTTTAAATATTTTACTTAGTCACTTAATAACTTGATTTATCAATTATTTAATATCCCTCTTTTGAAAATAATTTAAGAGTTAGGGAATATTAAATAATTGAGTCATTTTGTCCAATTTTTGGGGACATTACAGGGCCTTTCGTACGCAATGGAAGGGTCGGATCTGACCCAATCTGCTCCAAAAATTCACTCGAGATGTAAACCCTCCAACCTGCAATAAAAAAGCTTCAAGAAAAAACCCCAAATCCGATATTTCTTTCAAGTTTTTTTGATTCTCTAGGTCATCATATAATGCAAGAGAAGAGCATACTCAACCTTACTAAAAATAACCAAGATCTCTCACTAGCAATAACTCAACCCTCAGATCTAAGAAGGGTTTTGCAAGGATTGGCTTAGATACCATGTTAGAATTGGCTAGGGAGATAGCCACCCAAGAACTAGAGGCCAAATGGAAAGCACAAAGAGAGAAGATCTGAATATGACAAGAATAAACTGTATTCTCATCAATTATGATTCAATTGTGATGTGTTATACAATGTAGTAGAGACCCCTTGGTTATATAGCCAAGGTGAGATACAGGATGTCATAGGATTATGACAAGTGTCTTAATCATATGACATGAGACAACTTATCACAATTACCTAGGTCACATGTGTTACAAGTCAAAAGATAAGATAACAACTAATGACAACTAACACCTTCTAGAAAGATTCATAGGACCTAAGTAAACTTAACATGTAAATAAGTCCCCTAGTAATGAATTAACTAGGTACAAGACTTTATTTACACCAACACTAACCTTTGTTGCAAATCACTGCCTAGAAAAAGGGGACATTACATAAGAAGTATTGGGGTATAGATCTCCGGACTGTACTTCCCCATCTCTCTTGCTAACAGTATGTGTATCATAAGTGTTTGAAAGGCACTTAATGCCTCCAAAAGTGGTGAGAGGTTGAAAGTGAGAAGTGATCAATTTGGTAGATTGTTAATTAATGACAAAGAGTATGTTTGAACTTGAAGATCTCATGTAGAAAACGTGTCAAGAAACTCTAATTAGAGTAGCAAAAGAAAGTGGAAAGAGAGCTACCAAAATATTTATATAAAGAATAGTACCTACCATGGATTTCATATTAGATTAAACATTGGAAAACAAAATGATCCTTAAATTCCACCTCTTGAAGAGAACAAAGTTGGCATAATCTTTCACTTTGTGTATAAGAACATAAAGGAGATATAGGTAGACAACCTTGAATTGCCGTATATTTCTAATAGATGTTAAGGACATTAAAATAGAGACATGTTCTTCAGTATGCTTCTATGTTTGATGTTAAGGACATTAACAAGGAATGGTTAAGAGATGTGCTGCTTTTTTCTCTATATCCACACTACTGTCATTTGCCTTAGGCTCGTAGTAATGCTTTCCATGTATATAAGTCCAAAGACACAATTTATGGGGAAATAGTAGACAATATCATAAATACTAAGTAAGACTTCTATCTTATTTTCTTAACATATATGAATCTTATAAATGTACTTTCCAAAAGTAAATATAGAAAGCCAAACTAAATTGAAACGAAACTCTGTTGGCTTGATATCAACCTTAAGAGGTTTGTTTTCTTTCAATTCTTGTGATTGTGACTATTCAAAGAATTTTAACATTTCAATTGTCAATAGTAATACCAAGGTGGTTGTTTAGGTTATCAAGGTTAGGTTGGGACAAATTTCCTTTTCAGATGCTAACAAAATGTGGTAATTTGGAGCTTCAATTTGGCACTAGCCATCAAGTTTTAATGATAAGCGGGTAGGGTATTGACAATTGTATAATCAAGTGGGAAGTGTAAGTATATACATAATAGTATATAGACATTATGGAATTGGAAGCAAAATGGTTCCTATTAAAAAGATAAAAAATAGCTTGTAGTGCTGAAAAAAAAAATAGTAGTATTTATATCAAAATGAAAGATTGTTTTGGTTATATTTAAATTTCCTATATATTTCGGGGGCTTAATGCTTTGTTAATTGGTGAAACTCACTGCTTAAATCATGCCCTGCACTTGTTCGGGAACTACATTCCATTTAGGATCATCATATACATAGAGGTTCAAAAGGCTTGTAAGGAGTACAATATTAGTGCATGAATGCTTTAGACATATATAGAGTAGCATTCCATGCATGTTAAATAGGTACTAGGCAAACTAATACATGTCTTAAGAGAAGTCATTCCCTAGTTTTGTGGGCTTATCTTAATCCCTCCCAAAGCAAGCCTCATATATTTTCTCTTTAACGATTTAGATAGGTTTCAACGACAACTTTCCCATTGAAATGGAATGTTCCTCGTGCTTTGATTTTGCATTGAAACTTGTACCTATAATCTCTCAAATTCTCAACTCAAAATCCATCAATGTTTTTAACTCCATCATCTACTTATACGCAAAATAAATGAAAATTTACCTGAACAATAATAGCTAAAAAATTGTGGCTCAAATAGTTGCTCTCTTTGTTTGTACTAGCAGGTCTTTATTATCTAATGGAAACATATTAAAACTCCCTTTACTCTTTTATAAATCTGCTAAAATAGTTATCAATGAGAACATTTCAATATCATTAATGGTCTTTTAGAGATTTTGTTTCAAAAGCATTTCTATTACTCTATCCTGAGCTATTTGATTCAAAACCTATTAAGTTGAACTTTGCAATTGCTTGTTTTGTCATATAATTTCCCTTTCACACTCTTCATATAGTTTTCTTTGACATTGTTCCAGAAAGTGCAAGTATTGTTAAATCACAAATATGAACTAGTTGATTCCTATTTTGTAATTTATGATGTCTACTCAGCAAAGAAAAACTATCTTTTTGATGACTTTCTTAAGCATAAGGATTTTGAGATCCTAGAGACCAACTTGGATATCATGAGGTTGAACGACTTAGAAGAATCTCTAAGCCAAGAGCTTCATCATCAAGACCTGCAACCCTCTAGCATAGCTCTATTTGTAGTAGCAAGAGTCTGTTGGTGTAACAACTAACACCTGTGGAGTGCAAGTTGGTATGGACAGCTATGCACACTACGTGATGAGTGCTCTTCAAATTAGGAGGGGAAGCTCCCTCGTTGTGCGGACAAAATGCTTGAAAACTAATCTAAACTATTTCCTATCTTTTTGTCTCAGTTGAAAGAGGCACAAGGTTTGCAATAAACTTCAAACGTTGCAGCCCAGGATTTTTTGGTTTCGCAGGACTTCACTACAACTCAAAACTAAGTAACTTAACTATCCAATCCCCTCAAGAAATCAGAGCATGAGGAAACGAAGCAGGAATGAGCTTACACGATAAACTGGGTACAAATTCACAACGTGAAGGCAAGGTGGGCACAATTATTTGCTTGTCTGAATAGGTTTATTATCACACACATCATACAATAAGCTTTAAGTACAGATTCTCAATGTGAAGGCAAGGTGGGCACAACTATTTGCTCAATCTGAATAGGCTTATTAGAAACGCAACACAAAGGATAGCCAACTAGGACAGTAAATTGCAGAGACGAAACACGCATACAATTTACGATCGAACTAGCCACTATATCTAACTAAGATAAGCATTCACCATAATAATTGCATGAAACCCGAGTGGCATAACAATTCATTATCATAATAAATACTTGTGAACTGATACAGAATAAGCAATATTACAGGCAAGGTGGGCACATCATATATTACTCTCGTGCAAAAGTTATGTACAAATGAGCAAAAGCTCTTATTTATAAACATCGAAAGGTGTAGGGAACCCTAAAATCACCTTGAGTCAACTACAGTCTTGCAATGCATGCAAGATTATTACTAAACCCTAATAAAGCAAACTATACAGTTAACTGGAAAACTACCGTCAGTTAACCGGTACATCTAATCTAAAAATGGACAATGTGCGAGCATGCACGTCCTTATTGAAAGCAAGTTAACTGGAATACTACCATTAGTTAACAAAAACCCCAAATGTAACTCCACGTGAACATAGATAATCCCAGAATAGACATGCATGAGATGTGACAGCGAGTTAACTTGAAAAGGTAATGCCAAGTTTAACTCCTGTGTTTAATGTCTATCCTGAGAGGTGGGAATTGAAGTCTACTGGCTGTGATCTTGAGCAACCAACCCCTTCACGAGGTTGTTGACTGTGTCAGTCTGGAGAACTGATACTCTGCTGAAGTATACTGTGTCTGTGCAGCATGTCCTCACTGGCTGTGATCTGACAGTGAAGTTCACCTTTGCTCCTAGTTGCTTCATCGAACAACATTGACATGACTGTAAGTTGATTCATCTTACAGCCAACGGTCTCCCCACTGAAAATATTATGAATGAATGCTTGGAGCTTTGACTGTACGTCAGCAAGCTCAACATACACACCCTCAATCTGATACTGGCACGGTATGTGAGACACGAGAGTTCTCAAGTACCAGAGTGCACTAGTGACATGCTCTCTACTCTCAGCCAACTCTGATGCCATTGTCTCTATCTTCGCCTTGAAAACCAACTGTTTCTTCCAAGCGTAGATAGCCTCTTTATCTTCTGCATCTGTGACTGATTCATATGCCACACTGAGGTGAGCAATCATAATCTCATCCCGGGGTCTGCCAATCTCCATGTCTCGCTCCTCATCTTGGAGACATAGACGGAGTTCACGTGCATTGTACCGCAACTGATATAACTCTGCAAGCACAAAGCGGCCTCTAGTAACGAACTCCTCCCAATCCTCCCAACGCTTGCCGTATGTAACCAGATGATTAAGCTAGCCTTGTTTTGCTGGTGGCTCTAGCATCGGCGGGAGTGTAGCAGTGACATCTAACCTGTGTATAAGGCTGGAAATGTACTGACGAAGCTGCTTAATTTCAGCCTTGAGAGCTGCCTTGTTTTCTCCGTCTTTCAGCATCCTATCCCTTACACTGTCTGTTGCAACTTGTAGGAGATCAATCTCTGTTTGGCGAGTGCTACGACCAAGGTTGACTGTGATCACCTCGAAGTCTTGAACTTCAATCTCGTCTAAACTCTTTCCCGCTAGAGGTATGGTAGTCTCAACGACGATCTCCATATCAACATTCCTCTCCACATGGACCTGTTTCTTGATCCTCTTGTCTGGCACATCCTGGTAAGCGTGATCAAAATCTGAATGATCAAGGACGTAGGATGGCTGCCTCCTCTTCCTTCCCAGTTGAGCCTCAATCCAAGACTGATCTCGACTAATGCCACTGGAAGGATCTGTACTTGCAATGAGAGGCTTTGACGAGAGTGAACATGTAGAGGAGTTACTGCGGGGCGGTGAGTCTAAGTCCAATTCAATGGGAATCGGGACTGGAGACTGCTCTGGTGTCGGTGATGGAATGGGAGGCTGAATCTTAGGCTCTAGCAAACTTTGAATTGGCCTCTGAACTGGGTCCATGGGTGTATCAATGGCAAGCGCCTTAGCTTTTGAGTTGTTAGGCGCTTGACTCTTCTTAGGAGGGTTACTCCTTTTCTTCTGTTTGGGTTTAGACAAGGAAGGTAACGAAGCATCCATCGGTGGCGGCTCTGTTCTAGGCATGACTACCTTGCTAGTCTTCTTACTGTTGAGGTAAAGTATATTGTTTTGGATAACTCTACTAGACCTCTCCTTTACTGATGTGTACTCCTTGGCGTACCAATCAACTGTCGGTAATGGTTGTGTATCAACTTGCTCTCTGAAAAAATGAGGAAGTGTATCTCCCTCGTCCTCTGATAAACCTCCCACATCTTCTGCCAAGAAGACAAAAATCTGCGAGAGAGAGAAGCGACCATAGCTGCGTCTGCGTAGCTCAAAGTCATCCTCGTAGTTCACCCAATAGTCCTCCATTGTAGGCTTATGGTATGAGCGACCATCGAGGCGTGCTGTGTAATGACCCCAAGGATCATAGGTGTGTGCATCAACAAGGTACTTGAGACGAAACTTCTCTAACTCTTGTCTTGCAGCTTTGGCATCAACTGCCGTTTTGCACCAATAGATTCCGAATTGCATGGGAAAGTTGGCAGCCTGTTTATGCTTGTGTCGCAAATGACGATGAACATCATGTAATTGCCTCAGGAACTCCATGAAGACTGTCCTATCCGAAGGATAGCGTGGAAGCATGGCTGGATTTCCTGTAAATCCATATACACGGATGTAGGTGTATGTAGGGAACTGAATAAACCAGTCCGCCCAATCAACCATCGCTGCTCTAGCAATCGCTGAGATACGAACATGCAACTCCCGGTCCAAGTTTCTCACTGTGTATGTCAAGAAAGCCTCATGAACACGCTTGAAGTGATGTTCAGCCTTAGTGAACTCAAGCTTGTCGTAATAGTGGTAGATTTTCTGAACACTGAGTATGCCCACCGTGTTCAACCTCTAAATTGACCCTGATAAGCGATCGAGTATACGAGGTAAGAACACATGTGAAACTCGTGGGCAACTAGAAAACCGGTGATTTGCTCGTGGAGAACATCGCTAATGAAGGATGCCCAGTCATAATGCTCTTGCCCAAAGATGATCCGACCAATGATGTAATACATCTAGGGTTGAAATATGTTTGCATTTGCATGACTTGAGACACGATTCAAAAGTGCGATCAGAATTGCGTACTCATCCTTGTATTCACCACGACCCACGTTATTTGGCAATTTGTTCTTTTGCTTCAACCATCTTTCTGCCATCTTATTCTGACACTTGTCCATATCAGCTTTGAATGCTCGCTCACACTGCTCCATAGAAATGACTAGACTGCTCGGGTGTTGAGGGATACCAAAACATCGTTTGACATCCAGGGGCTTGAGACTGCATATAACTCATCCATCTACTAACACTATCTCACGAGTAGCAAAGTTGTAATGCTTAACACAAGACATTACAAACTCTACACAATGAACTGAGATAGGAATGGAAGCGGCCTCAAGTAACCCGAACTACTAAATGTTTTGAAGTATCGAATCTCTAATCTTGACTGGATCCAAGACTGCTTTTGGAAGCACCTTATGTAGATTCGTATCAACCGTCCCGATGAAGTTGTGAGTCAAGATTGACTTGGTGTTGAATTCGAGTTGAGTGTATTGCATTTTGAAAAACTCGCCTGTTGACTGTGAACACGGCTATATTCTGACAAGTTTTTTGGAAAGCTAAAAATAGCTTGCTTAGGCTAAAAATAGCCTATTGAAGGGCAATTTTCACGGAAAAATCTGAGATATGGGTTTTGTTCAGAAAAAGATTCTAAGACAACCTATAACGTCAGAAATGCGAAAATTGGACTTCTACTCGACCATGCAAGGAATTTTCAGTTGAGGAAATTAGAGCTTCGAGAAGTAGAACTGATGCTCTGGAGTAAATTTTCCTGAAAAATTCAAGCACATGGGTTTTATTGAGGAAGCTATTCTGAATGAACCCAGAAGATTTGTTTTGTCAAAATTTGCCTGTTCTTCAAACATGCGAATGGAATCTGAGACAAAAGATTGAGTTTTTTTTTGATATTTTCTTCTGCTAAAAACGCCAATTTCTCTTGAATTATGCTGATGAATTTGGACTTACACCTGCAAAAGGAATGTTTTGAACTTTTGATGTCTTCAAACTTGATTGCTAATGAAATCGCCCAACTCTGAAGGAAAATTCGCCTCTACTTTGGAGGAAAATTTGCTTTTCTGAAGCTAGATGAATGAATTAATGATGGACACCATGAATAAATAGAGCAAAATCGCACCATAAAGGATGATTGCAAGATTTTAAAACCCTGACTGCAAAAGAATAATTCTGATTGGACCCCCTCTAGTTGAAATGAGACTGACTCAAAGTTTGGATTAAAATAATAATAAAAATATTCATCTTGCCTTTACATGTGAATTTGAATCTCAACATCAAGAAGACGCCAATAATAAATAATTGGGAAAAATCGCCACCTTTTATGCTGGCATGCAAAATAAATATTAAATATTATTTTTATTCAGTTTACAAAAAAGCAAAGCATCTGGATGCACTTGGCAAACTTCACTGATTCCGAAAAGTCATTAGTTGACCCTCTAGGCGTCAATTTGCAAGAGTTATTAACTTTTTTGCTAACTTCCTATTTAATAGTTGACTGCAAAGTTACAGTTGGCCATGTTCAGCTCTGATTTCTGGGTGATTGAGTGATGCTGTGACCGAGCTGAGATATCCATCGCGAAGCTTGCTGAGCAAGGATGAAATGTCTGTTGGGAGTTGCAATTGCTAATATCAACGTTTGACACCCCAAAAAATTAGGCGCCTTTGATTAAATTGATTCAAGGTCACCAAACTTGGCCATTTCTCCATTCTGCCATCTGACGCTTCAAACTGCCGTTGACGGCGGACGATGAACCTTGCTGACTGGATGATAGGCTCACTGCGTGATTGGAAGTATTCCGCATCTAATGACTATATGTAAGGCACCTAAAAGCTGCATTAAGGACCCCAAAAGCAAGGGCGCCCCTAACCTGTGAAGGCTCAAACACCATTTTATAAAAACTGTAACTTTCATCTGAATACCCTATTTTGACCCCTGACACCGGGAGCTGGATTGCTCCGATTCACGCATCGTCAGTCTCATCGCGTAGCTAGAACAACTTACGAGAGATGTCTCTAGAGGTGACAAAGCAAGAAAACTGCTTCTAAGACCTCAAAGAGAAGAGTGCCTTTTCCAAGGTGAAATGTACTCTCCATACTGCCATTTTCCGGCTGTCTTCACTTTTCAGTGTTATACACAGACCTCGCACATACGAGTGTTTGCCAAATCCTGGAGGGTGATGGCTGGGCTCGTTGGATAGCTAGAGTAATTCCGCACAAGTCTCGTGAAGACTGCGAAAGCTATAAACCCCATTTGACAGGCCTAAAGGCTGGACGCCCCTGGCCTATAGAGGTACAGGTGTGTAATACTACATTTCTCCACCCTCTGATTTACGTGTTTGGTAGAATCTCTGCCACGATCACTCAGAATGTCGGATTGACTCGCGAATTGGTGCGTTGCGAAGCTAGACTAGATTAGAAAAGATCTCAGGAAGACCACATCTGCAAATTCATTCATCTGAGGAGCCAAATTCAAGGGTGCCCCTGAGCTACAGGGGCGCAAAAACTGCAAATTGACAATCCTCTGTGACATGCAACCTCTTCGTACCTTCAACTTCTGACCTCGGCTACCAGAGTTCTGCAACTCAGATGACTGCGCTTAATAGCTCGTTAGAAAGCTGGGCTAATTCTGAAGAGATTGAGTGCATTTGCAAGCAAAAGCAACAAAATTTGGGCCTTCAAAATGAAGGGTGCCCCTGAGCTGTAGGGGCGTAGATTTGCTTTCTGCTAAAATTCTTCATCTATTTCATCTTCCGTAAACCCCTTTTTCGCCACTGAAATGACCATGTAGGGGTATAATTTCGTCGTGAAGCACTTCTCCATCATGATATATCTCGCTCTGAGTCCCAGGTTCAGGTTCTCAGCTCCAGGTACTGACCAATTGTTGCTGACGACTGATATGACACTGACCAAAGTCCATGCTTGACTTGCCCAAAAACTGTATTTTGACATCATTCAACAAGGTTTAAACTCTTTTAAGCAAAATGCCTTAATGAAGCAAAAAATTTGATTTGGGTACAATAGAGTCATGGGCTACGTTTGATTTTTTGGAACTTTGTACTTAGTTTATAGGGTTGACTTTGTACAAGCTATATAGTAATTGAAATTTTATCAACTATAACCATCTAGTTATTATTTATGCACTATGAAGTATGCTTTGTGCAATGCAATGTAATCAGTGATATGAATATAAACAACAAAATCCTATTTAATTCATGTGTTAAACTCTCTATTTTATTTGCTCTCTATATCTCTATGCTATGGAAATGCCCTAAAATTTAAAAAAAAAGTAGTTTTGTCTCATTTTCAACAATTTTTTACATTTTTTCTTAAATCTGATTTTTTCTCGATTTTTTCAAAAAATCTTATACTTTTGGTTTGCTGATTTTTTCCCCAAACAATTTTCGCTGCTATGGTTTGTGTCATGACTCATTTGGAGCCTCTTGAGTTTTTTGGTTTGGATGAATTAGTAAAAATGAGGGTTATTTCTGGCCTTAAGGATTTCCATGTTTTGGAGTGGATAGTGAACTTTCAGTTGATTTTTGAGATTTAGACTATTGCCTTGAAGATTGTCAAGGAAAATATTGGAAAGTTACAAATTGTTAAGCAAGAGATTCACTTTTAGCAGATTTATTTCTTGTGCATTCATGAATGACAACTTGGAAGAAGTCAAAATTGGATTTGAGCACTTTGTGCAAGTGCGCCTAGGAGCTCATTCATTCAATGTTGATAGTGTTAGTGGATTTAGAGTGTGTTGGTTGCTAGTATTTCTTCTTGTGGTTTGTGTCATGACTTCATTTGGAGCCTCTTGAGTTTTTGGGTGTAGATGAGTTGGTAAGATTGAGGTTTATTTATGGCCCTGAGGATTACCATGTTTTGGAGTGGATGGTGAACTTTTAGTTGATTTTTGAGATTTAAACTCTTGCCTTGAAGATTGCCAAGGAAAATATTGGAAAGTTACAAATGGTTGAGTAGGAAATTCTCACTTTTAGCACATTTGTTTCTTGTGCATTCATGGATAGCAACTTGGAAGAAGTCAAAGTTGGATTTGAGTAGTTGGTGCAAATGCGCATAGGTCATTCCTTCAATGCTGACAGTATGGATGTAGTGTCCCACCCTTGTTTGGAACAATTTATTTCTCAAACATCCAGTAAGTTTACTGACTTTTAGTGAGCTGATATTTCGTCAAACAGTTGGCGTCATGCTGTTGTAAAGTTGATTTCAAAATGTTTTCCAATAGATGGATAATTGTTTGTTTTCATACATTCATCACAGGAATTATTTTTACAAACAAATGATAATAAAATTTATTGCGAGCATCTGAGATTAAAAAATTTGGTGCCACACTGTTTTTTAATATTAAATGCTGCAGATGATAACTGTACCTTCAGAGGAGATTACAAACTACTGGTTACATAAAACTTTAAACTGCTGACCTGTTACAGAATGGCAGAGACTCTTCTGAAAATGTTCAAACTTCAGAATTATTGTAAGATAATATGCTGACCTCGGACTGTCACAACTTCTTTGTTCTCCATCCCCCATCAAAATCCTTACATGAGTGAAGTGCTTCAAGGTATTACATGCCAACAATAAACTCAGTGGCTGTCAAAGGGAAGAATTGAGTTTTCCACGCCTTCCTCAACCTTCCTACGCCACCCCCAATATTCTTCAAAAAGTGATTCGATACTAGAAGAATAACACAGTACCTTAATGAGGAAACCCCTTTATCTATCGGTAGTTTCCCAAATATTAGCGGACCCTACATTTAATAGAAAGATATAGTTGAAACTAGCATGAATTTAAAGGTTGCGCCCTTCCCTTCCCAAATAATGCTGTGGCTACTATTATATCCTCTGCTGCATATAAAAATCACGACCTCCTTAGGCTTGATCAGTCTGACCTCCCACGTCACACAATGGCAGCCTTTTTAGACACCCATGATTCTTTGAGGAACTATGAGTTATTTAAATATACACAACTCCCAATATATATGTCGTGTCCCCATTTCTGCAGTAATCTCCATTCAGGAGGTTGATTAGCCTATTAGCTATTCCCGTAGACTAATCCAGTTGGATAGGAAATGCTTTGCTGTAGCTATTCATATTTTCATATTTTTGGCCATGGGAGATAAAGGGAAATATTATTATTTTTATTTGGCCAAGGAGAAAATTAAATATTTTTATTTTGAGCCTTTATGTTATAATTTTATTTTAAGTCACTTTAGAAAAAAATAATAAAAATTATAAAAGTGACTTAAGTGGGGAAAAAGGCAAAAAGCAATTCAAACACTTCACTTATCAACCCTTTACTTTCTGTTCTGAGTTTTAGTTTGCTGTAGGTGTGGTTTTGATGCTTGCCAATAATGTAAAATGCTTGAAAAAGGATTGCTAAGACCACTAAATAAATACCTAGGATGATATGCACTTTCTTTTTGTATTTTCCAATGCAAATACATGAAACTAACTATGCAAATGTGTATCTACAGCAATAAGGTATTTTGCCAAACACTTGGCATACATTCAAACCAAGTACAAGATAGTAGATGAATGCAATACAACTCATCCTTATCATTAACTGAAATGCATCAAATGTTTACAATGTCTTGCCTAGACTCGACACACATAATCTCTTATGCAGCTGATAGAACTTATGATGACAGCTCAATTAACTTCTGATATAAACTTGTTACAATCTGCTAGTTGATGTTTACAATCATGAAACTATAATGCATAGAATATTCAACAATGCAGACCCTAGAACTATGATGCCAAGCTACTATAATGAGCACACAAAATGAATTGATGGAACTTGGAAATACTTGCAGCCTCCACAAATTAATTCGATTCTCCAAAATGATGCATCCAAAGCCGTCAAGATTGCTGCGCCTTGACTCCTATGCCTCCAATGATGATTCTATAATTTTCTTGAATTTATTTCCATCTCTTATGAAGAAATTGCACCATTTGATGATGCCGCCCCTGTGCTATATTTCAGTAACTAAAGATTAATGAAGACAGCTCCAATTCGACCTCTTGAGATGGCAAATCCCATCGCCATAGTCAAAGGAAAGAAGCACCCAAGACAATAGATGAAATCGATGCAAGCTGGAATTGATAGAAGCAAAATCGCGTACACCTCCAATGGCTGCAATGTGACTGGAAATAGAAATCAGAACTTGCTCCCAAATTGATTTTTTTTATCTCTTCAAAATTTGGCTACAAGCCACAAAATTTTGCTAATGAAGTTCCAACTGAGAAGTCTGAAGTAATTCCTCCACAATTCCAAACTAGGGTTGATATTTCACAACTAAAATTGGAGGTAACCAGCTAGGTTTGATCTTTCACAAACGAAGACTGGGAATCAATAAGCTAAGCATTCAACTTTAGCCATGTAACTTAAGATGTCAACAACCAAGATGCCAAAAAGCCTAACCCAAGCTTCTTCTTATAGTTTTCATATGAGAGCTCACAAACCTTTCTTGTCAATGTGGGATAAATAATATATTTTAACTTAAGTGACTTATGATATATTATTTTTTTTAGTCACTTAATATGAAGTTAATTAAATATAAAATCACCTTTTGATATTATAATTTTGAGATGACTTTATAAATAATTAATTTAATAATTTATTCCCTTATTTCTCCAATTTTAGGCTCGGGAATAAATAAAGGCTAAAATAATTGAATTCTTGGTGGTGATTAGAAAGGGGACATTACATTTCCCCAATTGTGAGGACTATGGGGTGTAAGAGTAGCCTCTTCTTCACATGAAGAAGTCTCTAATTGTACTTGATATTCTTTTTCTGCAAAGTCTTTGTGATGTCCCCATCACAAAGGGGCATCTGAGATAAGTATACGCTTAATATATTTATACTTTTTTAATAATATAGAAGAAGGTAATTTAGAATATCATTAGACAAGTATAAAGAAATACAATTAAAAATATCATTATAATTATAATTATCATTGATAATATTATAATTATAATAGCCAGAGATAAAATATAATATAATATTATTATTATGATTATAATGATATATATAGAACAATATTACAATTACAATATTTATATATATCATTGTAATTATTATAATTATGACTATATAAATAATGAGTATTATAATATAAATAATTAATAATAACTAAATTAAATATAAAATAAATGAATATAATTACAAAAGTATATTTCCTCACTAAAATAGTATTTAATAATATACTATTGATATAAAGCATATACATAAAATGTTATTATCGGGCCCTCCAAGGATGCGAACAGATGGAGAAGACGCGTCCTTACCAAATCAAAAATATAAAGAGTTCAACGTTTTCTAGAGGACATGGTAGGAAAAAAGGGAGGAAGATAGCTAAGAAAGAAAGACGTGAAAGAGTAGGAATTCATCAGTGATTAAGACAAGATTTAAGGTTATCCTGGAACGGGGGACATTGCACATCATAATATTGATAGCGGGCTTCAATGCTGTTCATGTCTATTGCGGGCGCTTCTTATCCTGGTCGGAAATCTTAGGAGGATGAATACATAGTGAAACCACAACATACATATAGGGCTTCCATAATTTCTGGAGTTTTATTATTCTGAGTGGCGGAAGGCCTCATCCAAGAGAGTCAAGCCATATTATATTGTAGATGCCGAGTCATATCTGGTTAAAATGGATGATGGGAACCATCATTTGTAGAAATGGATTAGGGAAGGTTGACGTATCATGGTGCTAATCCAATATACCGTCCTGATTTCAGGATTGCTTGCTTTGTAGAGCATTGTGGTGGCTTAGCTAGTCCTTGTGATATCAGGCACACTTGGTATTTGCCATTGGTTTGGTCTGCAATTAAACGGGTATGCTCATTATACATCATTTCCTGTATATTGTGAACCATATACTATTCTGTAGTGGTCTGTCTGAATGGAGAATGTGTTTCAAAATATAGTTGCTCTGGAAATTATGATTGAGTATTTGTATTGAGACTAAATCGAACATCAATATAAGGCAATATAAATTTTGGAAATGATCATTCTGTTGGAAACCAATGAGATGAATATCCACTGTGTTCTGGGTTCTTTAATTCCCTGAACTGTAGTACTGCATATTGGGATTGATTGAGTAGAACTGTTCTCTTAATTCAATGATTTGCAACCTTGCTTCTTATGTAATCATTCACACGTAAATCATAAAATTCCAAACTAGTACAAACCCATAGAATTTTCTCTAGAAGTGCACAAGTATATCACAATTATTTATTGTTCTATCGGGAAGGGTTTATTACAGTCTTGTATGCTCTCATGCTGATCGGGGGCTGGGATGGCACTAATCCCATCTGTAAAATCATCATCAACGCTCTAAGTAGGTGTCCAAATACATGAGGACTCATGCTGCTTCATGTACTCATCATCATCATGCCCAACTGAACCATCGGGTGATGGCATGCTATCTGCCTAAAGAGAAGATGAAACCTGTAATCCAACCAATATCAACTCTTCAGTAGTCAACTGCTCCTTGAACCTCTCAATTTTTTGTTCAACCAATCTTCTTGTGAAATTATATGCATGTTGCAATCTCCGATCATACTTAACACTAAGGTCCATGTAATCATCAAATGAAATCTGAGCACGAAATTCTGCTCCTAATACCTTATAATTTCCATAAATTTCCCGAAAGATTTCTTCTTCATTGAAAGGCTCCCTGAGAGTAGCCATGGTGTTCAACTGAAATTCTGATCTGGAAATAAATAGCTGATACCAATTCAATTCTACCCAACAGGCTGGAAATAACTTAGGCTCTGATACCACTGTAATGTCCCAAGCTTATTTTGATGTAAATTCCTTGTTGGCTGCCCTAGACATTTCGTCAAACAGTTTGCTTGCAAGCACTTTAACTGCTGGTTATGGTTTTCTTCTTTGTGTTTCTGATTTTTGAATGATGATGAATATGCAAATAGACGATTTCTAATGGTCTATCAATGTACTTCAGAGCAATGCAAGTGTTTATCTTGACTTTCCAATTCAATAGAGGATGCAAACATACAGATACAACAATATGGCATTTCAACAAACGCTTTGCAGATTTGCAATATCAGGCTGATTACAATTTTCCTTGTAACTAAATTTACAATGATGCAAATATGTCTCAACCTTACAAGGTTTACAAGCAATTGCTAAGAGCTGATTATGATAGTGATAGATGATGAAGGGCCTTTTAGATGTTAATACAATAACAAGAAGGATGGTGTTGCTAATGCAATTACAATCAACTAAATGCCAATAATAATTGACGACAATCAAGACAAGCATCTAATTAATTTCAGCTTGTAACATATACAAATATGGAACCTGAAAATGATGATGACTCCTGCTAGTGACGCCTTCCCTTAAGGTCCCTGAACACTATTGAATGAAATATAGTGACTTGTGAGCTGTGAAGAATATTATGCTGACTTCAACTTGCTTATCTGACTTGCTCCAATCTGTCGCTTCTTCCCATAGCCAGCCAAGACGTCTCTCCACACTCATTCGCTGCCCTCCAAAACATGATTTGATGTCAACAAATGATGTGCCCTTGATTATGACTTTGACGTGTCTTTCCTCAAGCCCGTGATGTGAAGGAAAAGCCACGATTTCCTATGAAGCAATATTTGTTTGTTCTGATTACCAATCCTGAATATAGCTGCACCTACTTTGTCTTTTATGAAATACCGAGCACCTTCAGAAAGTATCGGGCCACTTCTAATATTGATGCCTTGGTCTTTCCTGTGGGTTGACCCGTCAATGACGTCTTCTAATTCGCTTTAATATATGTTAACTTCCCAACAATATCGAATGCTTTTATCTTTTGTTTGTTTCTGAATGCTTTTATCTTCCCAATTTTGTCTTTATCAGCCAAATAATCGATGAGCTGTAACTAAATCTGTCTTATCTGACAGGACAGCTTATTCTCTTCCTATTTCGATTTCTTGAAATATCTGCTTCAGTTCAGTTTAATATTGAATCCGCTTCAACACAAAGTATTCGATAATCTGTTTTGTCTTATCTGTCAGCGCCCAAGCCTTGTCTTTAGTGGCTGGCTTCTTTTAAACATATAATGTCGGCTTCTTTAAGCAAATGATGTCCTTCATGAAACATACGATTTTTCTCTTAGCAAGACCGCCATTGATATTTGTCTCTTTGTTTGTTTGATAGCCAATTTGTCTTACTCAGTAGGTGAATCACTTCTGACGAGATTAGTCAATTTGTCATTATTGACCAAGCAGTTCCTCTACACTAAATCCGTCCTCTATTCGATATGCTCCAACTGAAATGATCTTCTACAAATTGAGCTTACCAATGACTGTATATTATTTCCAAAACGCAACTGCTGACTTGATCAAATCGAATATCCCCAATTCTCCAAATCTACAAACTTGGTCAAAGAGCATTAAGTTTGTACAAATCGAAACAACCAGCAGTGAGTGTATTAATACATCAGCTATTGCAATGGAATGATAATGGCAGTAATACAACAGCTACTACACCTGTAAATACTCCTCTATGACGCGCAAGTAGAAACCTTGGATGGATTTCTCAACTCCAATGAGGGTTGATCTTTCACAACCTAACCTGACACTCTAGAGTCTTCAAACACTTGAGCGAGCTAAGCATTCAGCTTCAGTTTCTTACCACGCAGGTAATGAGAAAATGAATTCCAAATCAAGTGTGTCCAAATGCTTAGCCAATAGCTTCTTAAATAGATTTCTCAATGCCTTTTCAAGAAGCTTCTAGAATATAATATTATTTTATTCCTCAAGTGACTTTTATTATTTTATTTTTAAGTCACTTAAGTCACTTTATTATTAAATTAATTAAATACCAAGTCATCCCTTTTGATATAATATTTTATTGGAATGATTTAATAAATAATTAATTTAATAACACCTCCAATTCTGGGACATGACAATGGTACCATCGATGGATTAGCTCTTTTGATCATTGTTACTTACCCCACTAAATAAGTGGCACTCTCGTTCAATAAGCGGTTTAGCTTTCTTTGCTTTCATGTCATTTTTTACTGCACTGAATAAGTGATTGAGCATTCTTTACTTTTCATGTTATACCCGCTGAATAAGCAGAGGATCTTTCTTTAGATTGGTCGACTTGCCACCAAGTGCTTTCTTGCTTTGTTGTAATTCCTGTTGAATAAGCGGATGATTTCATTTCATGCACTTGGGTTTACATACTCACCCCATTGAAGAAGTCGTTTTACTTTAGAAGAACAATATCGTAAGCCTTACTAACGTATGTTCTCACCTTGCCCACATTGGGATCTAGGTGATCAGAAAGTGGAAGGTTGCTATTTCAGTTGATTATCATTATTATTTGGCTAATGGTAACGAGTGAAGTTTTGGAAAAAATTAAGGGTGGGTTATTATAGTTTTTTGAATGAAGTTAAAGTACAAAACATCTACTTAAATTGCAAACTACATAATAGAGACAACTAATTCACATGTAAAAGGTGAGAATTAATATTGTAGGAGCACATTAAACATTTACAATTCAAATCAGATCAAAAGTAGTGGAAACCACAAGATCTCCATTAATTGCTTGTAAACACATAATTACATGAAGCCTTGAAGGCAACGAGTTGTATAGAAATGCAATTATCGAGAATGCTAAGAATAGACTTTCATTGGAGCTCCATGGAGCTAGAAATTTTGAGAACTCTTAAAGCTAAATTTTTTAAAGATCAAGATCTGAAATATCCCAAGCAATATTTGTGCAATTTTCTGATTTTTTGTTGTGAGTGAATATTTTTCACCTTCTTAAGTTTACTTAGGCTTAATAATGCATTGGTTATTCGGGTAGTTTTTCCTGTGCTGGGCAGTTTTCTCACCCGACATTATTTTTCATGCCTTTATAAGGCACTTTGTACATTATGTATTTCATCACGTCCCAATGCATTCTTTTTCACTCCCGGTGAAATAGTTTCTCCTGTGTTGCTTCTCTCGTTGGTGAAGGTTTTGTCTTGGTTTGTTGTTGTTTTTGGGTGCTTTGCTTCAACATTTGTAATGCAAAATTGATGCCCTAACTTCTGATTTTTTAAATTTCTGCTTAAACCCTAGTGTGCCGATGTAATTTTCTGAGTTTTATAATGCATGAACAATAGTACATAATGCAACCAAAAGATAGAAAAACTTGTAGCAGATAACAGTAGCATTAAATCTCCAACATAGCATGATTAGATCCTTTAATATGAGCCAAAAAATGTGTGATATAAATCTTCAGTCTGCTGCTACAGAATATGAATGCAAATTACAAAGGGGCCTTCAAACATGTGCCACAACATGAAGAAACCGCTCTAATGCAGATACAACTAACCCTAGCTAGGTGAAGCTGCTCCAGCTACAAATATGCAACTAAATGATGAAGAAACAACTGAAATAACCTTACCAAGGGTGCACTGGCCTGCTGGACTCTTTGCCACCCTAGAAAATCTGAATTAGAACCTCCAACTTGCATGACTCCCCCTTCAAATCAGAAATCTAAATGCTGATGCAAACGGACATGAAACTAGCAATTATCTCCACTGAAGCACGTAGGAGCCTCCTCATGAAGTTCTCCTTGGAAGAAGCTAGGGTTTTATCCAACTTCCTCTTGATTCTCAAGGGTTTTCGTCCTTAGAGAATTCGCCAATAAGTAGAGCAGAAAAGCAGATATAAAATTGTGAATCATGAGTAATGCCTTCAACCCACCTTGTATAAATACACATCTCATTATAACTCCTAATCTGTCCGACCTAGGTTTTGGCAATTTGAATTGTTTTAATTTATTTTTAGGCCTCCTTTTCTCGGGCGCCAACTTCCAATTTATATTTATTTTATTTTTTATTCTTCTCCTTATTCCTCCAAGGGTCATCCAAGCCCATATATATATTTTGGCATAAATATTAAAATATATTTCCCTCCTTTTTGGGCGCCCAAACACAAAATAATAAAATATTATTTTGTTATCTAATTTTCGCATAAGGGACATTACAAGGTCCTTTACAAGGAGAGCAAGCTCATCTATACAATCAAGAGAGGTGACAAAGTGAAGTGCCATCTGCACTGATATGGAGTGAAAAGGACACATTTTCTTTCAGCTGTAACCACCAATCTATGAAGATGTTCAATCAAAGGTCAGTATTCTGTCCTTTGAAATGGATTAACGGACTGGGACTCCAGATCACAACCTCAAACTATAATGGTTCAGTGTGATACACCCCTGATTTCAATTGTATGGTGGGCTGCAACTTGAATTGAGAGGGATAGTTATTAGAGGTTGCAAAGGGAATTGTGGCACTCAAGAGGATCTTTGAATTTTCTCAAGACCATAGGAAGGTGGGCATGTAGTAGGAGTGCATTGGTGGTGAGAGTCATGGTGAGGATATGTCTTAGACTCAGTTTATGCCCATGTGAAGACTGATAGTTATTCTTGGCTGCTTGAACTTTGCTTTTCAATTAGAATCTCAGTTGCAATTTTTATTATGCTCTTGGAGAATAAGTTCTTGACCATCTATCCTTTTTGATTTATTATTGTATAGGATAAAATTCGTAGCTATCATTTTCTAGCACTTACGAGCATATAAATTTACCAAAAGATGTTTTTGTATTTAATTTGAGCTTAGAAGTCCTCTAGCATGTGAAGCTTACTAACAATTATAGAGCACTCACAAGACTGTATTATTTTTTTTTCTTACAAAGTTTGGCTTTTTGGTTGTATTTCTTCATGTTTGGAACAGCCATGGTGAATGAACTGGAGAGAGAGGAGGGCAAAGTCTCTCAGGGAATTTGTCAGCATAATAGCAATGACAACTCAAGATCTTTGAAGCTGGTTAGTATTCTTGGAATATGATTCTTCCTTTATTATCATATTGTAATTTTGTTTTCTTTCTTCTTGAGAAAAAATGCAGTTTTGTAGATAATATCTTAATGTAATGAAAGAGTTGAATCATTTGCAATGATGAATGATGAAACAGTTTAAAAATATGACTTGCTGAAAGATAGAATGGATATAATGAGATGTCATTGGGTTGTTGATGTTATAAAGAAGAAAGAACAAATTTAGATGGAATACTATCATCTTTTGTCAACTGATAACACATCTTATAGGACTATTCTTTTGGGTAAACAAATATATTACATTGATAAATTGGTATGAAACAGCCATTTTTTTGAGAAATTGACAAAAACCAGTAACAAGTTAGACAAGCGAATAGCATCCTGAGGTATAACGAAAATACTACTGCTGCATATCAGTCAGTCATTTAGAACAACCACTAAAAAGCACCTACTAACATATAGGATCAGAACAAAATGAAAATGACAACTTACGAGATAAGTTCAGCAATGGCCTAGCAAGCTAAGTCTACAAGGTTACCTGAACCAGAAGAAAAACTATTGTGGGCCTTTTGCAAGGAGAGGTGTGAGGCAGATTGATGAAAGTCCTCCTTCTTGCCTTTGGCACTCTTTTTGATTGGTTTGGCTGTTTTGATTGGTTTGCCTGAGGTGCTCCCACAAGCTCATTATTCGAGGCCATAGAAGCTGCATGGGGTCAACTAGTATCTTTGAGGAGTGTCCCAGTCATAGCGTTTTGAGGCTTGGGTGAAGGGAGTGAGTTGCAGGCAGAATATATCTAAGCATATACACCCATTGGAGGAAAAATATTTCTTGGAAGGAGGCTTTCCTTCACCCATTGTTCTTGATTGTGATCATCCCTAACATCTGGGAATAGAGAATCAGTTGCTTCTGAGACGATGATTCCATGCCTTGTAGGGTTTGGAATAGCAAATAATCGGTGGTCCATGGTTTTGGCTGCCCCTGAGATTTCCAACAATGTGCTAGGGAGCCTGGGGATGAGTTAATATTGATTTCTTGAGTGATGTTTTGGAGGCTGACAACATGTAACTGTTGTTTCCTTTGTACTGCTAGACTCCCCTGCCCAAGGTAGAGAGTTGTTAACAACGGATGGCGGTGGAGAGCTACATAGGATGAATAATCATCTCAATGTGACTGTCAAAAGGGATATTTGTGAGTCAGATTCTGCATTGGCTCTGGCTATAGCTGAGAGTCCTCATAAAAGTATTTTGGCTCCATTTTATAGTCAATGACAGGTTTTGCATAGCAGCACTGGCATTCTTACAGGATTGCAATCTGTGTATTGTTGCACTCCGCGATAATGTTGAACCACCAAACACTTCTTGAGAAAAAGAGCTTGACAGAGTCAATGTTTTACCTCAAGATTGACAATACTTTGATGTGTAGAGGACTGCTGGTGCTGCTAATGGCCATTAGATGCCAGCTTTCCAGTATGGAGAGTTTCAAGACTCATTTATCTGGAGAATCATCTAGCAATGTCTTGATGCTTTTCAGTATGTGATGCAGCTCAGACTGTTTCCTCCTTTTGAAAGATGAGGTTGAAATCTGGATGCTGGATTTGAATTGAATGCCCCATGATACAACCTTTCTAGTCAGGACATCTAAGTGATAAAACATTTGATTTATTTTTTTGATGAACCTCCTATAATAATTGACATAACCCAGAAAGGACTTAACACAATTGGTGTCATGCGTATTTCCATATGAACAACTTTGATCTTGCCTAGATCTTTCTTGGGAGAAGCACTGTAGATTACATGGCATGACAATTAGTTAGAAGTTACTACAATTTAAGAATATTTTTTAGGACTAAAGACAAATTGAGTCACGACCATGCTTTTAATCCCATGGATAGGGTGAGAGTTAGGGGGTCAATTTCCAATACCTGGCTTTAAATTTCGACATGTTTCAATTTGGGGGTCAACACCTTGCGGTGGCTAGGAGTTGCAAACTCTTGCATAAGAGGGAGCACCATTCTGTTCTTTGTGTATGCGTGTAGCTCTGAATCTGTTTCTGCCAGGGGTCCTTTTTCTTTTCTAAGTATAATGTAAAATCATAACAATAAATTGTGCCCTCAGGCACAACTGTCATGATCTCTTATTGAAAAAATGCAGATCATGTGTTGTAGAATCATGCCCTAAAACTCTTCTGTAGAGTCTAAACAGATTGTAGGAAGCCCTAGAATGAAGGGCAGTAGTTATAGAAGGAAGAAAACTAGATGGAAAGTGGAGGAAGATGTGAAATGGAAAGATGATTTACAATCCATTTTGGTGATTCATACTTATACACATCTGGGTTCAAAATAGAACTCATTACATTTTGGACTGGGATGAACTTCTTAATTTGGTGTGCCATTAGAACTTCAGCTTATCCACTCAAGGCAGACCAGTATAGGTGCAGATACTTTGGGACACACTAGGGACTGTTTTCCTTGATCGTGTGTTGGCGTTTTAATTCGCACCTCTGGAATGTGAATTAGAAACAGACAGCTATGCACAGTAAAACTGCTCTTCGAATTAGGAGGGGAAGCTCCCTCTTTGCTGATGGTATTCAAGAATGTAAACTAAAACTAGGTTGCCTATATTTTTGATCAGCTAAGAGCACAAGTTTTATAAAACTCACGTGCCGTAGCTGAGATTTTCTGATTAAAGAATTTTAACTACGACTAACCTACGCTAATGACGTTTCTATTTTCTCAATTAAACGTAGAGCAAGAGAAATAGAAATGAACAAAGTTTGATTCTTTGACAAAATACTTAAATAAACTCTTTTTCAACATACATCTACTTTCAATGCGGGCTGAAATTAAGATCATATAAGCATAACACAATAAACGGAAATTTGAGACATTATATCAAGGCAAAAAAGGCTCAAGGTTTTATTTCTCAAATTTTTGGAACAAAGATTACACTAAACACATGCACGGAACAAGAATTTGCAGCTAAAAGAGACTTGCAAACTTGTTCTTACACAAAGTGAACAGCAACTACAAGACAACAACTTGAAGGCAAAATAAGCTCAACAATTTATTATCACTAGTACGGTTGAACAACACTGAATAACAATAGAAGGCACTATAGGCTCAGCA
This sequence comes from Sequoia sempervirens, assembly GCA_007258455.2. Lineage (NCBI taxonomy): Eukaryota > Viridiplantae > Streptophyta > Pinopsida > Cupressales > Cupressaceae > Sequoia > Sequoia sempervirens. Next base: position 1,200,643,168 of record VDFB02271358.1, on the reverse strand, counting down.
TTTGTTATCACGAGCATGGTTGAAAATAAATGAGCAAGGATGCTCTTATTTATAGGCAAGCAGAGGAGTAGGGAACCCTAAAATCTCTTTGCTTTTACAACTATGGCTTGCTCAACAAGCAAACTTTATTTCTAAAACTAAAAGAAGATAACATTTAACCACCTAAGAAAGCAAGAAAAATAGGAAATGTCAACTATTACATTTTATCTTCTTTCTCTTCTTCAAAGAATAGATAAGAATTGTTCCAAGAATAGAAAGAAAGCGGAAATAAAGTTTCTAAAAGAAAGCTGCTTTAAATCTCGATCACATCCGCTAAAAAGCTAGAAATTGTGTCCTTGTCAGGTGCATCAATACCGTCAATAGCAAAATTTCGCTTTTCCAAGATTTCTTCACCATCTGCGATTGATCTTAGGAAATCTTCAACCTCATTGGTTGCTTTCTTGAACTTTGTTGACATCATGGAAATGTGACTTGGCAGAGTCTTATGTTTTTCTTTCATCCAGTTCAGTGCAATCTTCTTGCTGTATTTTTCTTTATGCATGTCCCATATTCTTCCACATTCTTCCTTAGAGATAGTCACACTTTCAGGCCAAGGGGGAATTGAGAAGCATTTTTCAATCGTGTCAGGTTTGAAATTGCAGATCACTCTGCCATCTATTGACTGGATCTCCCGTGTCGCTGGATTGTAATGCTTTATGCAAGCAATTACAAACTCTAGACTCTGAACTGAAATAGGAATGGATGCTGCTGCGAGAAGTCCAAAGTGCCCTAGGTTTCTGATTGCAGTGTTACCTGCGTTCTCTAAAGCATGTAGGTCGAACACCGGCTTGATGTGATGCAAGTTAGTCTCAACTGTTTTGATGAAGTCGTGGTATAGTACTAACTTGGTCTTGAAATCATTGGGAGTGTATTCTATTTTGAAAACTTTGAAGAATGACTATAAACTCACCTAGGTTCAGACAAGTTTTGAGCAACTTTCTATTTTTAGAATGCTGATTTTTCTTCTTCAAATGAACAAATTTTTCGAAATTTTTCTGAGATATGGGTTTTGCTCAGAATTTCGTTACAAGAAGACCCAGATCGCCCGTTTGTGAAAATTTTGAGTGTAGACTGAAAAAGCAACAAACCCTAATTTCTTCAATTTTTCACGAAAAAACTGGCATTTGGGTTTTGTTCAGAATAAGATTTGGAATGAACCTAGTTGATCAGATTTGAAAAATACTGAGGGCTGATTGAAAAAGCAGCAAACCCTAGAATCTGAATTTTTTTTGAAAAAAGGCTGTGATATGGGTTTTCTTCAGAAGAATGTTTTAAGTGGACCCAGATGATCAAAATTTGAAAACTCTGATGATTTCTCTGACATGCAAGGAAAAAGCAGCTGCTGCAACTTGAGAAATCTCTTCAAAAATTCTTCAGAATGATGAGATGAAAAGACCCAGATTGCTAAAAATTGAAAAACCTTGACCTTCTTCTTCAAAAATTTGATGTTCTGGATGAAAAAATCATGAAAAAGCAAGGTCTTATGTTGCTGGTCTGAAAATTAATGAAGAATTTCTGAAAAATCAGCAAGTTGAAGTCTTGAATCTTGAAAAGAAAAACTCTTAAGTTGCTGCCCCTCTTCAACTTGGACGCCACCTACAAAGAATGATGAAAATTGAATAACAAAGGCATCTTTAAATAGATTTTAGGCTTGAGATAACTCTGCTTTCTTTTGCTTTCATGCATGCAAACCCTAAAACCTTCTTGTACATTGAATTTGGACATTCTCCCTCATCTTGCAACTTTAAAATTTTGAAAAATTGGCTAAGGCAAGGCAACTTGGTGGCCTTTCTTGGCTAGAGGTGCCAATTTCTCCCAAACTTAGTCATTTTTCTGAGTTTTTCAACTTTTCTATGATTTTGAACCCTATTTGATTTTTGATTTCCAGCTTCCAAATTGATCCGATGGACGAGTTGGATGATTCATCACGAAGCTTTATCGAATCTGACAAGATTGTCCTGGAGGCACCTTTGGCTAGAAACTTCGTTTGATGCTTCAAAATCATGGGCACCCATCTCCTTTTGGGGCGCCCAACCTTCACAGTGCTAGCCATTTTTGTGTTCTTCATTTTCTCCATGTTTCCTTTTGATCTTCTAATGAATCCTCGATTTCGGGAGCTACGCTGATCAAATCGAATGGCTGTCAGATTCACTGGATAGCCTGAAGGATTTCAAGAGGGATCTTCTGGGAGTTACATCTATAGAAAAGTTGATTTGAGCCATCAAAAGCTTGGGCGCCCCTGGCTAGCTAGGGCGCCCAACTTCACCAGAGTTAGAAATTTTTTCTATATTTTTAACCTTGCTTTTGACTTTTGATATTTAGCTCTTGTTTCTCCCTCTGTTCCGCCTTCAACATCTGATGACTACCAACTCAGATTGGCAAGCTGATGGTTCCGTTGGAAAGCTTGATCGAATTTGAAGAAGACATGCTGGAGGCTTCATTGTTGAATTCATCTGTTTAAGCCCTCAAAATCTAGGGCGCTTATCTCCTTTTGGGGCGCCCAACTCCTCCAGACTCACTTTTTATCTAATTTTCATCTTCAAACTTGAACCTTCATTTTATACCTTCAGCTCAATTTGGATTTGCTGGTGATTGACGAGTCTGATGATTTTACGAGGACATCCATTGCAAAGCTGACAGGATCCTGAAGAGATTGAGCTCATCTACAAACCCTAATTGCTAAGTTTGACCTCTCAAAAGATTGGGCGCCCCTGGGCACCTGGGGCGCCCAAAGTTCCTAGATTTAGAAAATTTCTATTATTTTCATGGTTTGCTTTCTGTCTTCTTGTTGAAACCTCTCCGTTTGATCTTGAATTCTGGGTGACTGGTTGATCTAATGATAACGTTGCCGGACTCACTGCGGAGCTGAGAAGAATCTGAACAACTTTGCTTGGAAGCACGAACCTTGATTCCTCCATCTGATGCCCTGAAAAGTTGGGCACCTATCTCCTCCTGGGGCGCCCATGGCTGGTAGACTTAGTCATTTTTCTGCAGAATTCAACTCCTTCGTTCTTCGTGCACGTTCACCATCTCATCTTTTGTTCAGTGCTTGAATGTTGAGTCTGACACCTGGTAACTGACTAACCTCTATTGATGACTTTTGGAGTTCCCGAAATGCTTTCTGAAATTGAAAAAGTAGAATAGACCCACTAGGGTAGAACTGATCATTTCGTGATTTTGATTGCACCAACCTGATGAGGAAGTATTTTGAGCCAATCAAATCAGTTTGAACCCTGGTGGACAAACTTTCTATTTTTAGAAAATTTTGCCAGCATCCATTTCGAAAGAAACCCAGAAAAACCCAGAAAAAGTTACTATTTTTGGAAAGTTTATGAAAATAGCAATTTTCCTAAAAAGTAGGGATGAAAAACTGAGATCTAGGTTTTGTAGATTAGACCGCTCTGAACAGACCCAAATCGTTAGATTTTGAAAATTTTGAGTTTTAACCCCGCTTGCAAGACACACACACCCAAATTTTGACTGTTTTGACTGTTTTGACAAGACTTTTACTGATTTCTTCAAAATGCCTAGTTTTAACCCCTCATGCAAGAACACACCCAAATTTTGACCTTTTTGATTGTTTTTACAAGACTTTTACTCATTTCTTCAAAATGCCTAAGTGTAGCAAAATTTTTAATTTGGGGTACAACATCGTGATGTAAGACTCCAATTGTACAATGGGCCCACGAAAGTATATTTGAATTTGGAGGTCTTGATTGGGCACAAACAAGTCTTCCATTTTCCTGTTTGAAAACCTTCAACACCTCCAAAAGCTCGATGGCTAGTGAATTTGAACGACAAAACAATTAGATCTAAGTTTGGAGAAGTCTCGTACAACTATGGAGTGTAAAACATGATTATGAGTCTATTGCGCAATTTAAACTGTTAAGAACATGGAGGAGATTTGATAAAACCCTTATATGAATAGATATGACAAGAATGCTGTAGCATAACCCCTTTGCGTTGACATATAACTGTCTCAAGACCTTCAAAAACACACATGAGAAAGCACAAGTTCTAACTCTAGATGCATATATGGAACCTAGAAAACAAAGAAGGAACACATTCTCTTTGGTTGATATAGGATTACCTGCGGACTGAGGATGCCCCTGCATCATATTGGATAGCCTCAAAGATATTTAACTTAAGCACAAAGAATAGCATAAAATTTGTGGCTGAACTTCTCATCAAGGCTGTAACTAATCAAGCCAACATAATGATCTTGTCATATTTAGGGTAAGACCACTCTTCCAATTGAAAACCATCCCATGGTTGCCTCAGATAGACTAACCCTGACTGCCAATGATGTTAATGGTTGGCACTAAACAAGGTTTTATGGAGTCTAGTTTCCTAATGATAAGATAGTATAGAGCATAGCAGCAAAATTCTTTTGGGGAAAAATCGGCAAACCAAAAGTATAAGATTTTTTGAAAAAGTCGGGATAAAATCAGATTTAAAAAAATAAAAATGTAAAAAATTGTAGAACAAGAGATAAAAACTATTTTTTTTGAAATTGAAAGGCATTTCCATAGCATAGAGATATAGAGAGCAAATAAAATAAAGAGTTTAACTAATGAATTGTAGAAAATAGTTTTTTGTTGTTTATTGTAACATGCCCAATGCTTACTCAACAATTTTCACCTAAGTTTTAACTTAGAAAGTGAATAACACAAGTTTTCCAAAAATGGAGAAATTTAATTTTCTTTTTCAATAACATAATTGCACATTGCATAACTAATTTTCACATGTTATTGCATAAATGAAATAACATTACATAATTCCAAGTAAATGAAACTCATCTTTTCAAATACGGTTTACAAAAGATTCATGATCATATTCATATTCAAATTAATACTCACAAGAGTTCAATGGTCAAGGTGTCCTCATCTAGATCACACTTATTCTGTTTCACAAGCCTCGGCTGCCGTCTGCAAGAGGGAGAGCATCAACCAAGCGCTTTTCCTCCAACCACGGACTTAGCGGTCCCCCGCACACCTTCCTAACCGGAAGTGGCCCTACTCTTCGACGAAGAGTTTGGTATGGAAACCTCTTGTAATGCACGTTTGAGTATCTGGTGTTGTGTCCTACATAACAAGTACAACCATACAACTATGGATACCCTCCAACTATGCATGACACTTTTTACTAGCTATGCAAACCCGGATCATAATGAACCGACAAAGTGTAAGTAATGACTTTTAAACCTACTTTGGCCAAAGTTTTGATATATATAATCAATCCACTTTCTAAGAAGCGGTGTTGTAAGTTCACCCACCCCTACTCGACTTGCAAACTCTACTGACCTGTGGTTAACTCTTCTCTTGGTTTGCCCCCAAGGATAAATGTCATAAACAAGATCTCTTTCAAAAGTGATGACACACCAATGTCTAATTAATTGACCAACTAGGTTTGACTCAAATCTCTTGAATACCCTGTTACTTGCTTGTAACAATCTGGGTTTGGCAATTGCCTCTTATTAAAGTTCTTTCTTACTAAGTCGGTAAACGACTTGACTGGTTATCTTCTTCTGACTAGAGTACCCAAGTTAGTGTCTAGGCAGTTGCCTCTTACTCAAGTCCTTAGTTTTAACCATGGGAGTAACTACTCTCTTATTTTATACACAATTAGTTAATACTGATGACACCATGTCACCGACTACACACACCTGGTCTCAATCTAAAGCACCGACAATATGTCTATATGTATAATAATCTAGTATTAAGCTTGAATTTGTAGATTTTTAATGATCAGATAAATGCACAGAAAATTAATTCAAATCAGATGCAAAGACACAGCAGATACCCTGGGAAAACCCTCCTCTTAAGGGAGAAAAACCCAACAACAATATATCACTTATATATTGAATTGTCACAAAAAATGATCTTCTTACAAGAGGCCGATATGCAGGCCCAAAATTATGCACCAAAGAGTGATGCAACACAGAACTATAATGCTGATAGAACTCAGCCTCAAACAATATGCTCTCCTATAGAATTCGCTTTTTACTTCTAGACAATTCGCACTTAGACTTCAATGAATAATATTGAACTGAACTTGAACTTGATGATGAACAATGAGAATGCCATCGAATATAAATACAAACTAGAGGAGAGGACGTGACTTTTCCAGGCACCAAGTTGGCCACCATCAAGAAGATGTCTTTTAGAAATTCGCGCCTCTTGTAACAAGGTCGGCCTTGTTAGAAATTCGTGCCTCTTCATTAATAAATTGTTTGCTTAACAAATAGAAGTTCTTTTGAAGTCATGCCTCTTGAGTCTCAATAAATTAAATAGCTTGGGGCTATTATTTAATTTATTGCCAATAAGAAGATCGCTGGAAGATTACTTGTGACGCTGCATGTTAACATCAACAGAATTGAAGATTACTTCTTCATATTAAGTTTCAGACATTAAGTTTCTTTGTTGCTATACCTAATATGGCTCCGTCCTTGTATGTCCCCAATTTCATAAGTCAGCATTGCAAGTAAATAATTAATTTAATGTTGTCGGAAAAGGGTGAATTAAGGAAGACAACTTAAATTAATTATTTAAGTGGAGTTAAAGTAACTTAAGATTAGAAAAGTTAAATTAATTAAATTAAGTTACTTTTGATTTTCGAAATAAGAATTGAACTAAAAGTGAATTGGAGAAAAAAGAAGGAATTGAAGAAGACACTAGGAGGAGTTATGAAGTGAAAAAGAATAAAAGATTGTTGGAAGCTTTGTTGTAGCAGATTGGATTTGGTTTTGTGAAACAGGGTTTTTGGCTGGAGTTCATCCATAACTTTTTGAGGACGAAATCCTTCTCACAGAGGATATCATCTTCAGTGTTGGAAGATATACCAAGGATGATAGCTGATAGTCCCAAGGATGATAGCTGATAGCCCCAAATCCTTTGCAAAGGCCAAACCTGAACAATTGCTTTGGAGAAGAATAATGCCACCAAAGGACCAGGTATCTGCCTCACAGGACCCTCTATCCAAAACCATTAGCCTACGAGGGTCAAATAATAGGCTAAACAACGAGATGTTGAGACGAGCAAAAATGGGGACATTACAAAGTACTAGGAAAATCATGTCTTCGGATAATCACGTAATTTGCAATTTGGATGTACATGCTATTGATATGATGTTGGAGTTACAACCTTTTGAAGAGACTCAATCGATTGATTGAGAAGAATGCTAAAAACAATTGAATAATAACTTGCAAATCTATCAAAAGGAGATTGCTAGGAAATGAATGATTGAATCCAAAGACCTTTACAATTGCCTAAATATTTGTACTAAAATGATTTGAAAGAGGAGCTTGATTTAATAGTCACAATGTTGAACATGGTGATAGGCAAGTTGAAGCAAAAACTTTCAAAAATTGGATGTTCTCTCTAATTAGTCTCATCTATGAAGGGAAAGGACACAATGATTGGGGTTCTCTTATCAATAATTTCATCCACAATTGGTAAATTTTTTCGAGACCAAATCATTTTGCATGATGTCATATTTTGTATATTCATTGGTACAAGCTCAAGCATTCAATGAATTGGATAAAGTTAGGTTAAATGGTCACTTCTTCATACGATATCCATGGATGGAATTTGGGGAGAGCATGAAACATTACAATTTGATGGTTTTCTAATGTTAAGTATCAAAGATTTGGAGAATGAGAATCATGTTCATATTTTTGACAATGTCAAAATGGTTATTCACTTGTCGGCTGATTGGTTTATCCAATTTCCCACCTTCACTTATATTAGGGTATGTGGTTTCAATTCCTATCTATACAAGCTACCTCGATATCCAAGTGATTAGGTTGTTTTGATGGAACACTGTAAGCAATTGTTAGTTGCTCATAGTTATTGTAGGAAAAAGGCATAAGTTTGGAGGTGATTTTACTATACAAATAGGGCCTTATAAGTGTGCTAATGCTATTTATGCTAGAGTATGGGTGCCAAAATTTCTATGTACAATCTTAGAGTTCATCACAAAAGTAGGATTTTTGATTCTAAAGGTATAATGACTAAGAGGCTTGGAGATAAGTATACTCATGTACTTGATATAGAGGATTTTTGGGCTAACTGTATTGATGAGTATGAAGCTTGTAGAAGAAAAAACAAATGTACAACCTTGTATCAGTTAAAGGTTTACATTGTAGAATAGGTTTCACAGGATTTAAGTGATTTAGAAGAAATTGTTTTATCTCCTCTTTTTGTTCAATCATGGGGAAGTGTATAGACTTTGGCACCTGTCAATTGGATTGTCATAGATAGTATTTTAGAAGAGTGGATGAACAAAATTGTCATAGATAGGTCAAAAAGATTCTTGGAGAGAAAACTAGCAAAGAAGGCAGTGACAATTCCAAAAGGGAAAAGATCAATGCTTGTAGGTAAAAAAATGAATGTTTCAAAAAAGAAGATAAAACCTAGCAATGTAGGTGTAGAAAAGGAAATGAAAATTATAAAGGAGGTCGTAAAGGTTTCAAAACCCAAGAAATTGAAGTCGGCAGTAATTAGGAAAGAGAAGGCTCCTTCATTTGTTTAGACATGTGTACCTCCATATTCTCTTATAGAAGCTTTATTTCTTTCATCTCCAGTCTCAATTTAGCCAGAAATTGTTCTTTTAGATTTGCGCAAAGAGGTTTTGGTTCCTTCATTTTTAGAACTAATTCAGCTAGAAGTTGTCTTTGTATCTAGTATATCCCTTGTTCTTATTTCAACCATTTTACCAATACAACATGATGAAGTAACAACTATAGAGATGAGAACTATGGGGTCTGATGCAAACACTTCCTAGTATATTCATACAGCTTTAATCAAGAAAAGAAGGATGATGATAGAACAATCTCTTAATTTGAGTGTTGTGTTTGGTTTTCTTAAAGATGAGAGAGCAAATAAAGCTGATAAAAAATGGATTTATCATTGCTAAAAGAACTATTCCTCCTCGAAATAGAAGTGTTTAAAATGTGCAAGTTGGTGATTTTTAGGTTGTAAGGACATATTTTGGCTCAAGTACTCATCAAGGAGATGTCAGCATGTTGGAAATTGTAATAGAAAATATCATCCAAGAGTAATAAAAGACAGTGAAGATAAAGTGGTTCTAAAGGTTGAAATCAAGCAACTTCAAGAATACATAACTCATCTCATACGACTATCTCTAGCAATGACATTGTTTGTATCGTAGGGTTTGGAGTCCAACAAAGATCAAAAGCAATTGGATAAACTAGTTGATTATGGTAAGAACTTGGAAAAATGATTGGAAGGTATAAGTCAAAGATGGTCAAAGACATTAAAGAATTTTTATAAATTGATGGAAAAGGCAAAGAAAGTTCAAGATATTGAAGATATAAAAAAGTGCATGATGGATGTCCTTCCTTATTATGAGAGTATTGTTGGAAAACTAAAGCATATAGAGCTTTAGAAAATGAATAAAAATAGCAAGAAAATGAAATGGGAAGAACAATATTTGTTTCTCATGACGACTTAGATTTCCGCAAAGAGGCGGGCCTTTGAACTGTGATTAATGGCCTTTGGCCATTAGGCGTTTAAATTTTAAAATCTTTCCTTTGACATTATGCTTACCCCAATTCTCTTTTGATATCAATGACAATAACAATCTCACCTTTGACATCAATGACAATATTTCAACAGTCTTATTCATACATTCTCACCTTTGATACCTATGATAACTTCTAATTCCTTTGACATCAATGACAATACTTCCAACAAGGACAAACCTCAAAGTGACAACCATTACACTTAGTTCTAATCTGCAAGCATTTTGACTAGCAAAGATGACAAAACACATGAAAATGGCCTCCCAAAGGCAAGTTTCGTAGGGGCAACAATATCACTGCTGGTTTAGAGACTCTGTCTTATAGTTACTTTCTTTTGTTTATCGAAGTGGATATAGTTCTAGATTTAAATTCTTGTTCTGCTCTCCTGGTCTTTCTGGTCTCTTGGGTGTCCTGTTTAGGGTATTGTAATAGACCCTACCATGAAAGGGTTTTTGTAACTAATCTTGTAACTATCCTTTTTTTATCAATATAGCATTTCTCTTTATCAAAACAAAAACCCGTTGCCAACCATACTGTATTTCCTATGGTGTAGCTTTATGTACATTGAACTGTGTTGAACTACATTGTTAGATTAGCCATGTGAAGTCAATAATATCCCAGAATTGTCAAAATCATAAACAATTCTTAATTAAGATGAGTGCTATTGATAGAAATCAAATCCTTCACGTCCATTTCTGGTTAATAACAATTAACTTATGAAGACAACCATAGGCTCCTTTGAAAATTTAAGTTTTTGATAAAATGAGCAGAGGAATCACAATGGGATCATAAAAAAACAATAAATACTTGCTATGAATGGTTGAGAAAATGTTCCTAGCAATAAGGTGGTGTTAAATTTGAATTGATTTTTTGCTTCAATATTTTCACTATACAGAGATTAATATTGTTATTGGACTTTGATTACATTGCATGCCATAAAATTGTTTATTCTAATGTTTAGAATTGATTCTATTGCCACATATCTGTTGACATAGACTTGCATTGCACTCTCTTTTTCTTTTATCTTTTAAATGGACAGGCATGTTAGAACATTGCCAGTTTTTTGTTGGGGTATGAAAAACCATTCTTAAGAATGATTCTATTTTTCTAGCATTTGGACACATCCAATGCCTTTTCTTTCTCACTAGTCTTGTTTTATATTTTGGCTAGCTGCACAATTGAGTATGATGATTTAGAACTAAGGCCCTTCAGCTTATGATTCTTAATTTTGATCATGTTATTTTTCACTGATAACTGTTCTAAGTTATAAATTCAGCATACTCTTTTACTTTTAACTACATTATAATTGTAGGGGGTTTGGAACTGCAGGAAGCACTTGTAGGGTTCTTTATTTTTCTTATACCTGTTAATGTTTATTTTTTACTTAGGAAAGCACTTGTGAAATGAAAGTTAAGCAAACAAAGGGAACATCAAAGCCTGGAAGGGAGCAAATGGATTTACATCAGAAATATTTGCAAGTTCTTGCAGAGAGAGACTCTGGTAAGTTTTACATTGATTGTAGCACTTGGAGGTAGTTATCTTTTGTTTGACCATTATCTTTCAATTTTGTATTGTACATACAAAGCATTACAAGGATCGTGATTATACCTGGAATGAAACATAAACTAACTAGACAATATAAGTAGGAGGCTGAAAACATGAAACTGTACCACAGCCTTCAAATAGGGCCAACCCATCTTCTAATGGATCTCAGCACCATGTATGGAGATTTGGAAGAAACTGGCATCCAATTGCCCAAAACAGATGAAAATTAGGAGCTGAAGGTGAAATAGCTTCCATCCTTACAAGAAGGGTCCAAATTTAGTAAAAGGGAGAAGAACCTGTATCCAAGGGAGAAATGAAGCTTTGTTGGCCACTAGGGGAGCATGGACCAACAAAGAAAGATTCTTCACTAGTGAAAGGGAGTCAAGCAAAGAAGAAGAAGAAACAATGAGAGGAACCCTCAAACGAGACAACCTAAGACTATTTGGAAAGCCAAGAGGAGTAGGAGAAGCCCTAGCCTGGTAATAGCTAAAACAATCTGATGGTGAAGTTCGGCATCTTTCCACCATGAGGTAGGCTTGAAATGTGTTTTGGCCATAAGCAACCCTCCGCCACATGACCCAAGCTTAATTATAATCTGCATCTAAGATCAATCCCTCACAATCCAATGGTTGCTTCCAAACATGATCTCCAACTTTAAGACCAATCCGCTCAGGCAGATCCTAGAAATATCTGTTTCAGCAAATAGCAGATCAAAGTGGGATGCGAGTGAGAAGCCATTTTGGGTGAAAAAGAAATGAGTTGCACAAATCATTTCCTACAGCAGATAAATTTGAGGAAAGCAAATACTGTAAAAAACTAAAATTGATTATGGAATCTCACCCAATGTGGCATCACATAAAAAATTCCATCAAGGGATTAAACTTGAGAAACCATTACTTTATATAGAGAAAAACACTGCCACAAGATCAGGGTCCCACCGTAAGGAAGTAGTCATAATCTTCAATCAAACCACAACCACTAGAAAAAATCTTGTGCACATGGGTATCTGACTAGATTGTCTAGGAGGGGTTGCCCAGTCTTAGTGATCCAAGCATGATGTTCACCAAGAGTTGGTTAAAACTTATAGAACCTACACATAAGCCTCATATAATGTCCCTATTTTCGTTGTCCTTCTTCGGGCTAGTTTGGTTTTGACTCACTATTTTTAGTAAGTACTATATTTAGTAACTGGTCCGAGCGGCAGTGTAGTGTAGGGTTTTCTATTTGGGCAGTATGTGGGAGCTGTTCGATGAACTTTAATGTTTTAGCTAGTTTGATATTTGATGAGTATTTACTAATTTTAGCAGTTGCTATTTATAGTAAGTCTATTTCGGGAAACTGGACCCAGACCCAAAGTGTCTTCAGTAGTGTTATTTCTATGGTGGTGTTGGAGAGCCTAAGGTTGGATTATTTAATATTTTCTTTTTATCAGTCACTTACGTTATTTTTATAAAATAACTTTATAACTTAAGTGAGGGGGTAGGTGGTCATTGAAAAGTACCTTGGTGCCTAATGAGATAACTTAATGTTGTTTTAGAAGGCTGAATAAGGTGAAATAGTGTCATTTGAGTAGGGACGCCCCCCTTGAGGAATATTTGATAATGTTAAAAGTATAAAGCAAACTATTAAAAAAAAAAAGCAAATGGAGAACGATGTAGCTTTTGGAGGGAAAGCATTTTCAAATTTGAGTTGACCTAATTTCTCATTGGCTCTTTATAATCTCATTTTCAATCTCATTTGTTCATGTCTAAGTTGGTTGCATAATAGGATGTTGCTGGATTTTCTCCAGGGGTCTACAGTTTGGTGTTGAGGATGAAAAGAGCTGGTTTTGGTGGTGAGAGATCCACCTTAGTTAGTTGGGTGTGATTCCACTTAGGGGTCACTTTGATGCTTCACATATATTCTGGTTTTCAGTATTTTGGCATTGAAAGATGAAGATTTTTGAATATTTTTGAGGTGTTGTCTATTGGGTTTGGTGTGATTGAACTTGGTTTTGTTGGGTCTGTTTATGGCATTGACTTTCAAGGAGGTTTTTGAAGGTTTTGAGCAGTCTATAGTGATTTTTTTTAGCATTACATTCCCAGGGCAGAATCTGGTTATTTGTTTATAACTCCATATCAGCTAGGGTTTACATTCTGGGTGTTGGCTCAACAGACGCTCCTCATCAAGGCGACCTAGGGCATATATTCACATTGATTTATTGAGCAAAAACTGAATTTAAGAGCAGATTGCCCTAACTCAGGTGGTGCCCAGCTTGAGGTGAATTCCAGATTTTGGGGTCTGCTGTGTTAAAGCTGTTTCTCTGCCATTGTGGGGTCTGAAGTGTGTTCTTTGGCATGGAGTTGCAAAGGGTCTGCTGGTCTATAACTTGGTGAAAAATATTGCAAGTTTGAAGACTCTATATGGCTGTTTGAACCTATTTCTGGGTATGAAATGTTTATTTCCTGAGTTTGATTTTATTGTAAGAGAAGTCTGATTTTCTGTTTGATGTCAAAGAAATATATTTCTGAGTATTCATCTATTGCAAGCAAATTCTATCTTATTTTCTGTACTTCATGTTATCTATGACTATGCAAGCTTAAAAAACAATGTATGACATTTGAAACACAAGCAAATATCATCAAACAAAACTCAATCAGCAAAACAGGAAACCAAAAAAAATAAATAGTGGCAGTCATTATAGTGGTATGAGAGCCCAAACTATCCTGCTAGCCAGTGGGTGATGCAAATTTATGAGCATTATGACCGAGAAAGTAGGTACCGAGAAAAAAAAACGTGGGTGAGAGAAGAGAAGAAGCTGAAGGAAATATTGGTGAGCAAGATCATATGATGCAACTCTTGGATGCAGTGGTTAGAGGTCAAGAAAGAGCAAACCGACATGCTTAAGAGACCAATCAACAACTTGCACAGTTGGTATGGAGATTGGATGGTTTGGGGCAAGATAATGATGTGGGACAGCGAAGGGCAGCCTAGCAGTAGAATGGAGCAGCCATGGATGGCCTCTTATGCCTATATTTCCACCTAGAGGAGAGGCACAACCTAATCAGGAGCTTACCTTGGTTGAGATGCAAGACCAATTTAGACAAGATTGGTTAGCTGGAAGGCTCGGTTCCAGCATGACATATCACTTCGGGATTATATAGATCTCAGGATGAGCCATACGCCCAACAGGGGCAATGGAGAACATCATAATGACTTACGAAGGGCAGTTGGAAAACTTATCCTTCCTTATTTTGATGGGTTCGGGAGATTTCAGTGAGAGCATGGATTCAAAGGGATGACACATACTTCAAAGTTCAAACTAAACCCCATGCCGGAAGAAGAATCCATAAAATATGCTACTATGCACCTTGATGGAGTTGCACATAAATGGTGGCATCATGGGATGATCATAATGGAGCATGCTTAGATTACATCTTATACCGAGTTTACTAAGAGACTCATAGAGAGGTTTGACAAGAAGGAACCAAAACTTCATTATAAGGAGGTGGCAAAGTTGGAGCCATACTTATTCAATGAAGAGCAGGTGATTGAAGAGAAGTTCATAGCAAAAAAATCAGATGAAGTGATTGATTTGAAACATGATGAATGTGAGACGGAGTCTCGGGATGACTCTTTGGTCATGCATGCAACTGCTTTAGATGAGTTTGTGCATGAAAGAATTGTCAAAATAGCAGCCTTGTATACACCCTTAGAGCTATCTAATGAAATTGAGACACCTTTAGATGATGGGCATTTTGAAAACAAAAGGGATGATGTCTTCAAATCAGCTAATAATGATGACACTTTACCTCATGTGGGTAATGGTGACATAGGTGGCTTTGGGTTTGACTACCAAACCAAGCCTATGGAGAGAGATGCTTATGATGATTTCAGTCCTAATGAGTTGGAAGGTGACTTATTCAGAAAGACAACTACTCATGAGGAGCACAGTGAACACTTATTCTCTAAACAAAGCGATCAGCCTTTCTACACATGGGATCCAAGTGTGTTGGCACCTAAGTATGACAAGGAACTTGTTTGGGATGAATGCCTTTTTGATCATGATGATGTTCTGATTTTAGAACACAATGAATGCATGAAGGAGGACATTATTGGTGTTGATCTAGTTTTTGGAAACAAATCTGATTTATCAGCACATATAGCTAATTTTGAGCAGAAGTTTAGTGACTTTGATGATGTGGAACCACAATCCATTGCTGAAAATCATAATGGGAAAAGTTGGGTGATTTGGGAAACAACCACTCAAGAGGTATACATTGAGCATACTCTTTCAAAAAAAAGAAAACATCAGCTCATAGGACCATGGGATCCAGGTGTTTGAGGACCAAGGTATGATGAATCAGTTTGGGAAGAATCTCCTTTTGACCAAGTTGCTGTCCCAACCTTAGAGCATAAAGAATGTGAAAGGGATGCCTTAGAGGGAATTGATTTTGAGAGGCATGATCTCAAAGACAAATTAGAATTGTTTCTTCTTGGGGCTAGTTTTGATTGGAGGCCTAGTGACGAAGATGAGGCAAGCTTTGAAGAAGAGGCACATGAGACTTGGGGCAGCCATGGTGACACCAATGCAAGGTACGAAGAAAATTTTGATTTTCATGTGCATTATAATAGTAGATCACTAAACTTGAGTGGTCTTGACATTAATGAGGAAACTTGGAAGAAACAATTAATGGTGTTAGTTGAATACAAAGTGCAGATATTAACTAAGTTGGATGAAATGAAGAGTCTTGTTGAAAATCTCATCCAAAAGACACCAAGAAATCAGTGTGAACAAATTGTTTCTCTTGTTAATTTGCAAAACATTAAGAGCACAGTGGGAGACCTGAAATCAACCTATTTGAATATGATCAAAGATAGAGATGTGGCTACTAAGATTGCAGATAAGGCTATATCTACATCCAAGGAATTAAGGGGTTAGATTGAAGAGCTTGCCATTGAGCTTGAAACAACCAAGGTTTCATTGGGCAACATTCAAAATGCATTGCTTGAAGTAGAAGATCAGCTTTTTGTGGCCAATCAATTCAGGGAACAAGAGAATAGAGAAAGGTCTAAAGAAATCATGTAGGTAATTAAGTAGCTTGACTTCATTCAGGAGGAGTATGATCTTGCTGATTGTCCTAAAAAATAAAAAAATATGAGTTTGGATCGGCAGGAGGATTGGTCTGATGTCGGAGATGAGGATAATCATTAGTTTGTTGATAATCCTTTATTTGAGTGGGATGCTGATTTGACTCATGAAAATGCACTTTTCAAGATGAATGACAGAGACCTAACCAATTCCAGTGACGAGAGTGGATTTGGTTACTAGACTTGGAACCCAGGTGCAGTTTCTAGTCATGAAGTGTTGTCTTAGGATTAGAATAGTGGGTTAACTTCCAATGTTAGTACCGTTGCTCACTTTTTGATCAGCTTGCATATGACTTCGGATTTGGATTTGCAGATGAGTTGGATGGTTTCTTCAGTCCAATAGTTGAATAGTTCATGATTGAGGCTAGATGATAGAGATGATTTGATCTTACGAGATGATTCTGTTGCTTCCTCCATACTCATCTCTTCTATATCTTCAGTAGGATTTCAGTAGGATTTTAGTTTGATTGCCGTTGCCCTTACTTTTTTTCGTTGGTTATGGTGACATCTTTTGATGAGCAGGCCTTGGGGTAGACGACTATGAGTATCTTTCCAGACACAGTTTACCCATTTATTGTTTCCACTCTGGTGAGTGACGCTCACTACAGTTACTTCATGGAGATGATATGCTTTATATCAGACGATCTTATAATGATTGCAGTGGTTTGGATGTGTTGGTGTGTTCGGAACCGTTCTTTTGACACTTGGGGGTTGAGTGTTGATGTTATGATTTTGGTTTGACAACAGAGGCATTTCTTGGTTGGTTGATTTCAGAGTTATGGCATAGATTGACTTGCCTCATATTTGGGGCATCATGAGGTGTCATGCAGGGGTTTATTTCTTATGGTTGAGCAGGGGGTTTTATATGCTGCCCAGTATTGTGATTGGCAATGAGTTTGTTGATGTAGTCTTCTTTGAGCTGCCTTGGAAATATATTTTTCATGGCATTGACTTCAATCCTTTCCGGTATTTCAGTATAGGATTTGATGATTTTTATTCCTTGGGGGTCTAGGATAGGGGAGTGTAGTTTGGGCATGTTGGTTTGATAGTTATGATCAGTGTGGCGCAACGTTAGCATGGTGGTTCCTTTTTGAGACTAACTTGGAACCCAAGGATCACATTGTGTTGTAGTTCAACTACTATTTGGGATGAGAGAGCCAGTGCTGATTTTCTTGAGTTTACTCTTGTGGCATATTAGTTTGGTTCTCTTGAGGGGCATTCTTTTGAGGAGTTGATCGAGTCTATGCAGTATTTGATTACGCTTATTATAAGAGGTTTTCAGATCTCTTGTGTTGGTACGCCGCGGGTCAGTGTTGTGAGCAGATGGTGCTACAGATCTCCAATATTAACTTGGGACCCTGGGATCATTTTTGGATTTAGTGTGGATTAGATTGTTGGTTGCAGGGTTGTACTGGCATTGCTTGAGGACAAGCAATCATTGGGAAGGGCAGCTTTAATGTCCCCATTTTCAATGTCCTTCTTTGGGCTAGTTTGGTTCTAACTCACTATTTTTATTAAGTACTATATTTAGTAACTGGTTCAGGTGGTAGTGCAGTGTAGGGTTTCTTGTTTGGCAGTATGTGGGAGTTGTCTGATGAACTTTAATGTTTTGGCTAGTTTGATATTTGGTGATTACTTACTATTTTTAGCAGTTGCTATTTATAGTAAGTCTATTTCGGGAAACTGGACCCAGACCCATAGTGTCTTCAACAGTGTTATTTCTATGGTGGCGTTGGAGAGCCTAAGGTTGGATTATTTAGTGTTTGCTTTTTATCAATCACTTAAGTTATTTTGATAAAATAATTTCATAACTTAAGTGAGGGGGTAGGTGGTCATCAAAAAGTACCTTGGTGCCTAATGAGATAACGTTGTTTTAGAAAGTTGAATAAGGCGAAATAGTTTCCTTTTGAGCAGGGATGCCCCCCTTGAAAAATATTTGATAATGTTTAAAACTTTAAAATATAAAGCAAAATATTAAAAAAAAATGCAAATGGAGAAGGGCGTAGCTTTTGGAGGGAAAGCATTTTCAAATTTGAGTTGCCCTAATTTCTCGTTGACTCTTTATAATCTCATTTTGAGTCTCATTTGTTTATGTCTAAGTTGGTTGGATAACAGAATGCTGTTGGATTTTCTCCAGGGTTCTACAGTTTGGTGTTGAGGATGAAAACCCTCTTCATTTAGGAGCTAGTTTTGGTGGTGAGAGATCCACCCTAGTTAGTTGGGTGTGATTCCACTTAGGGGTCACTTTGGTGCTTCACAGATATTCTGGTTTTCAGTATTTTGGCATTGAAAGATGAAGATTTTTGAATATTTTTGAGGTGTTGTCTATTGGGTTTGTTGTGATTGAACTTGGCTTTGTTGGGTCTGCTTATGGCATTGATTTTCAAGGATGTTTTTGAAGGTTTTGAGCAGTTTATACTGATTTTTCTGAGCATTACATTCCCAGGGCAGAATCTGGTTATTTGTTCATAACTCCATATCAGCTAGGGTTTACATTTTGGGTGTTGGCTCAACAGATGCTCCTCATCAAGGCGACCTAGGGCATATATTCACATTGATTTATTGAGCAAAAACTGAATTTTAAGAGTAGATCGCCCTAACTCAGGTGGTGCCCAGCTTGAGGTGAATTCCGGATTTTGGGGTCTGCTGTATTAAAGCTATTTCTCTGCCATCATGGGGTCTGAACTGCGTTCTTTGGTGTGGAGTTGCAAAGGGTCTGCTGGTCTATTTCTTGGTGAAAAATATTGCAAGTCTGAAGACTCTATATGGCTGTTTGAGCCTCATTTCCAGGTCTGAAATGCTTATTTCCTGAGTCTGATATTATTGTAAGAGAAGTCTGATTTTCTGTTTGATGTCAAAGAAATATATTTCTGAGTATTCATCTATTGCAAGCAAATTCTATCTTATGTTTTGTACTTATGTTAGCTATGACTATGCAAGCTTAAAAAACAATGTATGGCATTTGAAACACAAGCAAAAATCATCAAACAAAAACTCAATCAGCAAAACAGAAAACCAAAAAAAAAAAAACAGGGCAGTCATTACACCTCATTACTGCATAATGTTCCTTCTCATTAGAGACTTAAGGATCCATCTCAAGAATTGGAAACTTACTGGCCTTTTGCATCGGAAAAGGACCCTTGGCACTGTGTTCAAGGATTCCAAACAGAAACACAATAAGCTGGAGCAGCATAAAACTCCCAAGTAAGCTCAGCAGGGAATGGAGCATGAGCAGGCAGGGAAGTACAGTGAATCAAATCTGCAAAAAGGGTCAGAACAGATGGCTTGCCCAAACAGGCAAAAATGCCAAATTTCAATGGGATGCCACCAGCAGCTGCCTGCACAGGTATGGAGGAATGCACAGGGGAGGGAACAGTCAAGAGTTTGGCTGGATCTACAGAAACTGCCAGGCCACTGGCTGTTTCTGCAGATCCAGTAAGCTGGAGCAGCAGAAAACTCCTAAGTAAGCTCAGCAGGGAATGGAACATGAGCAAGCAGGGAAGTACAGTGAATCAAACCTGCAAAAAGGGCCAGAACAGATAGCCTGCCCAAACACGCAAAACTGCCAAATTTCAATGGGATGCCACCAGTAGCTGCCTGCACAGGTACGGAGGAATGCACAGGGGAGGGAACAGTCAAGAGTTTGACTGGATCTGCAGAAACAGCCAGGCCACTGACACCTTTGCAGATCAGCTAATGAGCTGCCTAGCAGAAAGGCATGAAGATGCTGAGCACACAGGAGCAGGACAAGAAAGCTCAACAGATAGCCTTGGGGCAGATTTTTGAAAGACGAAAGGAGAAGCAGAAGAGTTATAGAGAGCAGGAGGGAAGAGTACTACTGCAGTGCCTACCAAAAACACTATAAGGTTACCCAGGGAAACAGGGCCAGAAGCTGCACTTCAGCACACAAGCTACAGGAGACATCTGAAAAATTTCTTCTTTTTGCTATGAAAATGTCATTTATTCTTTAAGATGTAGGTTCTAAATATATTATATTATGGTAATCATGATGATCATTAAAACACTATTGGTACAAACTTGCTGTGCTTGCTTCCACCAGCATTTGTAAGTTCATAAGAAAATATATGCACATTGTTATAATTATCAGATGTGCATGCCTGTGTGATAGTGAAAACAAAATATGCTGTAATAATGTGTCACCATTTGTGGAGAATGACTTACCAGGGATGACAATAGCTACAATATTATGTACTCATTCTCAGAACTTGATGCAATGGAAATTAGGAATAGTCTATTGCTAACATTTTGTAGGAGATAATCCATGAAGAGATAAATGGAGTGGTTCAGATGCCAGGATCTTATAAAGCTCACTTGACCTATAAGAATGGTTCTCGACATGAATATAAGATGGTAATTGTACGAACAGTATAGGTGGGCAACATGGAAGATGCAACTATTTGAAACGTGCCTTCATAACATAATGCAGAGAAGTTAACATAGAGTCATTAATAAGACAAAAAGTACTGAAAATGGGAATGTTTTACTTGACATTGTATTGGTAGGCAACATACAGCATCTCTAATAATTGTAGGCTTGAGGATGCTGTCTGGGAAGGTTCTCTATCATCTACAAGACTACTTATATAGGCCTTGTGATGATAGGGATATGTTAGCTGGAGACAACTGCTCCTGCGTAACCATCACTGCGAATCATTTATTGCTTAAAAAAATGGAATCTGAACTAAGTAAGCAAGCTTTTCAAATCAGCCCAAGCCCGTGTTTGGACAGGACAGTGGGATGGCCGGAAAGAACTGTATAGAAGGATTTTCTGTTCTATTTAACAGCTCCTTATAAGATTAAATGAGCAAGAAAGTAAAACAGAAAAGACATAACAACATAAAGCCTATATACAACATATGAAGGGCTGTCTGCTGCATGATGGATTGCTGCACAATCAGAACAGTTACAAATACTTTAGTATTGCTATCTACTCTAATTAATATTGCCTTTCTAATGGTTGAGGCTATACAAAAACAAGGCAAGAAGAAATAGTGAAGACAAAGAAATTAAACATCTTCCCTGCCTTTTGGGAGAGTGGAAAATCTTTGCATGATGCTCCAGGCCTTATGCTTCCGAGTGCTTGCTATCTTGTGGGTTCTGTCTGGGGGCAGCAAGAAAAGGAACAGGTCAATGCATAGTAGAAATCCATTCTTCACCACAAATAGAAGCCTCTAAAGAGCTTTTAGGCTGAACAACTTCATTGTGCTGCATAACTTCGGCAAGCTTCTCCCTGTTAATTTCAGTTGTGACAAGTTGTTCATAGCCTCAGCTCTTCTTTAAGGTTGTTTGATATTGTTGACTCGCGTGAAAGAGGCAATCTTTTTGATGTTGAAACTTGAATGCACCCTTGTAACATCTATATGCAATTCTCTTGCTTTTGTATGCAGTTGACCATAAGAGCAGGCTTTTATCCACGAAGGAAATGCCAACCCCTTTTTCATCAATCCTCTTACCCACAAGCAGAATGCTTTATCTAATGATTTTGAGGGATTTTATTATGGAGTGCTCCTTACTTTCCTAGGTTGTCCTTTGTGGTTGTTAGAGCTGTCAGTTTGGTTAAAAGTGAGCTTACTTGGAACAGGAGGAGATCAAAACCAGAGTTGGGGATTAATGTGGTTTGCTGAGTTAAAGAGGGATCTTGGACTTCTTCTAAAGTGTTAGCATATAGCATTCCAATATTTCGATCTCTTGCTCTGACCCAGGTTTTGATGTGAATCTCATACACAAGGAAGTCATTAGAAATTTAGAACCACTTCTCATTTGAGTCCAATCATAATGAATCGACTGGCCTTTTTTATATGCTCTTTTGTGATCCATGGTTAAGATAACAATATGAAATAAGGTGCTTAAAATCCTTGTATATGGTAGGCATAAAGAAGGAAATGCCAAAGACATGTTTGTCCATAAAAAGCATGTCAAATTTATTATCTTGTGGAGTCATACTATTTGGGTAAGAATTGTGAGATTTCTTTACTAATAGTTGGTTTGGGATGCTGTGACATACATTAGAGGCATGTGCATTGTTAGATCCACATATTGAAGGTGAGAGGGGAATAAAGTGGTTTTGATAGGAAGCTCAAAAAAGGAGAATAATAGGGTATGAGGGACATTAAAGTATCTTTGGTGTTATGTAAGAAAGAGACTTTGTCAACTTAAGTGCTGGAATAAATAAGATAAATGAATGAAGGGGTGAGGATAGATAAAAGAATGTGAAGCTAGGGTGTGGGCTCTGAAGACTACTGAACCTTAATTTCCACCATCAACTAATTAGAAATGAGGAAATGAAACATTTAAACTAATGTTCTACATGGGCTTCCAAATGACAGTCGACATTGAGAGGAATTAAAGAGCTGCTATCAAAGAAATGAAGTGCTGAAATGTAAAATCCAACACAAACACAAAGATTTATCCTAGGAAGACCCTGTGAGGGATGAAATAACCAGTTTGTAGAGGGAATTACTCTTGGCTAGAGTGTATTGCACAAATTGACAGGTACAAAAGTGCATTACAACCTTTATCAAACCTATCACTACTTCAGTTTCCTACTTAGAGATACACCAATTCAATTCTCCTCCTCTAATCATTAAAACCCTGCTCCCTATCTTTATATGTTCTAGAATAATTCACATGGAGGCAGAAGTGGAATAGGCAATTGTTCATTTCAATTTTTTTTTGTTTTTCTCATTTGGACAAAACTGTCCCTTTTCAGCAGGTGCTGGTTACAAAATCACCTTGATGGTTATGAAACTACTGCAACAATTTAGAAACAATCCCCTATGGGGAACCAATGGTTTTGAAATTGCCCCTTTTAGAGAACCAACAATTTCGTAAAACTGAGTATTGTGGGTGGATTCTTCTTTAAGTCTTTTCCTCTTAAGGATAAACTTTACTCCTAAATTCAATATGGATTGACTTTGATTTTTTACAAGTGTAGCATAAGGATAGTAAAAAGGAAGTTAATGATAAGGAAATGGTGAACAATAGGGCAAGTAGTGTCTAAGTGGCATGAAGGAAAAGGATTAAACTATTGAAATTGTGGTTTGAAAGTCTTGTCTTCCCCTTTATGAGGCTTGTGCTTTTGAATTAGGTGTGCATGCATATTGTCTCCTATTCCTTGATCAAGTGCAACATATCTTCATTACAAGTTGCAAAGTGCACCCCCTTATATGTGATTTAATATTTTGAATTTAAACATTTAGGTGTGTGTCATTGCCACATGTGCACACCTACACATATATGAGTTATAACTTGAGTTTTCCTTCCCACAACCAAACACATGCCTAAGTCTTCCATGTGCACTAGTAAATCAAACTCTATACTTGGAATGTTCCTTTTTTATGCACACCTAACTGATAAGCATGCACCTCAGCACATGAATTTTGAAACTGAGTTTCACACTTTTACAAGTACACTCGAGAGCGCCAAAAACACACCATACACCATAATTATCATCTTTGAATTTGTTTGTCTCTGTTCCTTAAGTTAGGTATGTACTACAATTTCATATGCACGCTTGTGCACCCTTTAGTATATAACTTTGAGTTCAATCCACATGCCTTTCATATCCCCAATCAATTGTGCACTTTGACATTATACATAGAATTTTTTTTTGATCTTGAAGGTCATCTTGTCAAAGGTTCATCCCTCTCAACATCTATTCTATTTTTCTTCACACAAGTGTGCCCTTCACAAGGTATATTTAAAACTAACCTCCTCAATCTTGGGTGTGTCCCTAATAAAGGAATGTTAACTTGCTTTCCTTCATAGTAGTGTGCATCTCTACCTTATATTTTAGACTTTGGAAACCAAACTCGTCCTTTTTACATTAGGTACATGCTAATCTTAGCAAATTTCTTCAAGAATAACCTACTTTCTCTATGGCGACAAGTGACTTGAAAATCTTGTTTCATGATCTTGGGAAATACAAAAAGAACAAAGACATAAAACAACATGAGCTGTTTGGGAAATGAAGACTTTAGCTTGAATCTTTGACACAATATTAAAAATTCATATGGGTACAACACATTGCACAAGGTGAACCCTAAGCAACTTGCAATGTTAATAGGATTGCCTAACTTTGACAAGCCTACACCTTTTATTTGTTACAACTCAAGCAAATAATATTCTAGACCAGCTATTTATATTTATCAAAAAACAAACAAGACTTTATTACTATAAATTCTTCATATAAAAAGAGGCAACCACGTTCAAGAATCCTTTTACACAACTCATTGCAATAGGTAGTATGGATTGTGATTCTTCAAAGGATCTCGTCAATGAAATCAGCAAAAAATGGAATTCCTAATCCTGCCACCATAAATAGTAATGCCAAAAATAGGAATAATCTCAACTCTTATCACATGCAGCCAACTCTTGACTGATTAGAGGAGACCATGTCCTCAAAAGGTGAGGCAGAATTATGACCGAAATCCTTATCCCTAAGTGACTGCACATAATTTGATTTATGATCAATAGTTTCAATCCCTTTTATGTCATCCTCAATGCATGATCCTTGAGATGGAGTAAGAGCAATCTCAGGTTCAAAAGTAATAGGCTCATTTCGGTAGTCAAACCAAAAACCTCCTACATCATGGAAATGAAAGAAGTTAGCATCTATAGCCGATGTGAAGCCATTATCATTTTTAGTTTACTCCTTGATACCACATTTTGGTCATCCCTTGAAAAATTCATGTTATTCCTAATTCTTGGCTAAGTTATGAGTCAACGGTGTTTTGAGTGAACAATATAACTCTAGTGGTGTTTACCAAGGTTTCTCTAACTTCTTCTTTGTCCACCGTGAGACTCTTTCCCTTGTGTTGTCTTTAATATGTGGTGGAGTTTTCTTGAGTTATGTAAACAAGACAATCCTTCAGTTGTTAGACTTTGGAAACCAAACTCGTCCTTTTTACATTAGGTACATGCTAATCTTAGCAAATTTCTTCAAGAATAACCTACTTTCTCTATGGCGACAAGTGACTTGAAAATCTTGTTTCATGATCTTGGGAAATACAAAAAGAACAAAGACATAAAACAACATGAGCTGTTTGGGAAATGAAGACTTTAGCTTGAATCTTTGACACAATATTAAAAATTCTTTGCACAAGGTGAGCAACTTGCAATGTTAATATTGCCTAATTACACCATTTGTTACAACTCAAGATTCTAGACCAGGAGAGGCAACCATGTTCAAGAATCCTTTTACACAACTCATTGCAATAGGTAGTATGGATTGTGATTCTTCAAAGGATCTCGTCAATGAAATCAGCAAAAAATGGAATTCCTAATCCTGCCACCATAAATAGTAATGCCAAAAATAGGAATAATCTCAACTCTTATCACATGCAGCCAACTCTTGACTGATTAGAGGAGACCATGTCCTCAAAAGGTGAGGCAGAATTATGACCGAAATCCTTATCCCTAAGTGACTGCACATAATTTGATTTATGATCAATAGTTTCAATCCCTTTTATGTCATCCTCAATGCATGATCCTTGAGATGGAGTAAGAGCAATCTCAGGTTCAAAAGTAATAGGCTCATTTCGGTAGTCAAACCAAAAACCTCCTACATCATGGAAATGAAAGAAGTTAGCATCTATAGCCGATGTGAAGCCATTATCATTTTTAGTTTACTCCTTGATACCACATTTTGGTCATCCCTTGAAAAATTCATGTTATTCCTAATTCTTGGCTAAGTTATGAGTCAACGGTGTTTTGAGTGAACAATATAACTCTAGTGGTGTTTACCAAGGTTTCTCTAACTTCTTCTTTGTCCACCGTGAGACTCTTTCCCTTGTGTTGTCTTTAATATGTGGTGGAGTTTTCTTGAGTTATGTAAACTTTTGTAATTCCCGCTCTCCATTTTTGAGTGACAACATTAAGTTCATCGAACTCGTTTTCAAAGTAACAAGAATGATGGGCTCATCGGTGCTTATTGAAAAGGTGAGCGGTATTTCACAATGACAGATGAACCTTGGTGGTGATTTACAAAGTTATGTGAACTATCCATTTCTCCGCCCTTATAGCCGTTCCTTTTCAAAATTTCGAAAAGCAGTTGCAACGAAGTGATAATACGAAAGCTGACACGTGCCTGCATGACAAGATGATATCATTTATTGTCCATCTACTTGCACATTTCCTGCAGGGAATTAAAAGGAAATTTATATATGTTTGTATTTGGAACGAATCTCTCTAGACAGTATTTCAAAAGACCTAATATTATATGCTTTGAATTCAATTCTGCGTAACTGTGAATGGAAATCACTAGTTGTCTATGTGCATCTGGTTTATGGGGATAATTTGAGGTTCTTGAATCTGTGTGTTAAGTATATCTCTTATGTTTATTTTTATTCTTGTGTGAGAGTATATGCGTTTATCTCCGTAATAGATTTCATTTTTCGGGTAAATATTGGATTAGTATTTCATTGTTAAATCATCTTTTGTAAACTGGTCTTTGTGCCAGTAACCTTATTGTCTTTTATTTGCATCTGATATCGAAGATCTTTCTCATATCGGGTTTGGCCTTTACTACTTTTGGGTTAAAAGCATGCAATGTGTTTATTTTAAGTTCATTTTAATTCTTTGAATATCATACAAGTGAGCTGTATGTTTCAATTCAGAGGGTAATTACTTTCCTAAAGAGGTAATTCTGTTAGCCAACACTCCTCAAGCATCGACTTTGAGGCATTTTTTCAAACAGTTTACTACATTGTCTATGCTACCACATTTTTCATACATGTCTACCAAAGCATTTAATCAAACAATTCACTGCCTTGCTGCTATGGCTAAAAGTCAAGAACAGGTGCTTTCAAACAAGCTATGGATGCTTGGAAAAAATCTATCAAAGCGTAGTAGTAAGCAATAGCATAGACAAGGCAATGAACTGTTTGAAAAAATGCCTCAAAGAAATGTGGTCTCATGGTGATGGAATGCCATTACAAACAAATTCCCTGGATTGTCATGGCATTCCATCACCATGAGACCACATTTATTTGAGGCACTTTTTCAAACAGTTTACTACATTGTCTATGCTACCACATTTTTCATACATGTCTACCAAAGCATTTTATCAAACAGTTCACTGTCTTGCTGCTTTCGCTAAGAGCCTACAACAAGTGCTTTTGAACAAGCTATGGATGTTTCAAAAAAATCTATCAAAGCATAATAGTAAGCAATACCTGTGTCACAGCATTCGCCGAATTTTTGGCATGAAATTCGGAATTTGTCGAATTTCTAAAAAAATAATGAAATTCGTTCTAATTCCTTGAAATTCGTACGACTTTAAATTTATTAAAAAAGTAATCTCAAAAAGCATTTTCGTTTTAGGGTTTCGACGGGATTTTTTAATAAATATGTAGCTGCGACGAGCCAATATCATGTCTCTGATTTCCAGCGAAGTCTCAGTTATTGAAGAACGCAAACTGGATCTGGAAGCATTTGGAAGTTTCCGCAGGTGTTTAGAAGGTCTTCAAGGTCGTCGGAAAGGCACTCTTTCTGCAAATCGTTCTCATTCTGAAGCTCGGGTTTCATTCTAAGTCGTGTCCAAGCATGAAGCCGCCTTCAATCTGCAAGTTGCGTCCAAGCTTGAAGCCGCCTTCAGTTTGCAAGTCGTGTCCAAAAGCTCGAAGTCTTCTGCAACTTGCAAGTCACGTCTGCATCTGCAAGCTCAAAGGTAGGCGATCTAATTTTTTTTTGTTTCGAAACTGCATGTTTTATTTATTCACGAAAAATTTAGGGTTTTCATAGATTTTCATTTAATATTATATTATTTTATTTATATTAGCTTTCTTAATTTTTTATTTTATTAATATTAGATTTAATATTAGGTTTGATTATTTTATTAATAATAATTATTAGATATAATATTTATTTAGTTTTTATTATTTTATTAATATTAGATTTAATACTATGTTATTCAGGTAGATTTAAATTAAATTTTTTAATATTGTATTATTTAATATATATTAAGTCTTTAATATTTTATAAAATGTGAAATATTAAATATTTCATTATTTTATTTGTATTAAATTTATATTAATAAATTAATATTTAATATATGGAAATTTAATATTATCTTAGTTTCAGTATTCGGTTTTTAAAAATTACAATAAAAAGTTAATATATATTTATTTTATGTTGTTAGTTTTAATAATTAAAATTAAAATAAAAAATTACTATATTCTTTATATGAGGTCGTTTAACAACTGTAAATTTTCTTTTCATAGTTGCAAAGAAACTGATTGTAAATGTTTCTTTAAAAAAAAAATTTGCATTATTTTTCTTTGAAAGATTAAAAAAATGACATGCCCTTGATTTTCTTAGAGGACATTCCTTGCCATACGAATGTACATGACATTAAAATTCATGCTTAGACATTCATATAACCTATGAAATTCAATATTCGTTGTAAAATGTTCATTGATTCAAGAATAACAGCAATCAAAAGTAGACATTTCTGATTTCAAGAATAACAACAATCACTTTAGAACTGTATGCATTCATGCTTTTGCTCGCTTCACAGCTGTAGGTTGTATACTCTCATTTTATTTGTCTGCTCACCTACAGGCTACAGCTATATGCAGTCATAGAATTTTATGTATGCAGTCATAGTTGAATCTTGTTTGGCATTTGCATTTATTCGATTACATCATTTTCATTTGTATTATAAAAACTAAAATTCGTATTTTGTCTTTTAAACATACAGATTGTTACTTTATGGCTCCCAATAAATCAATTGCCGAGGCATGGAAATATTTCACTGGCAATGGTACAAATCTCACATGCAACGAGTGTCATAAACCTTTTTTTGGAGGTTTGACAAGGGCAATGGACCATTTACTTGGTATTTCAAGGGGTGCAGAAGGAGGTGTTCAAGCATGTCCAAAAGTTACCCCAGAAATGAGAGCTGCTTTAGAGAAAGATCAGTCCTCTTCAATTGTAGGAAAGATGAAGAATGCACAAAAAAAGCAGAGAATTGAAGAGAATGTCTCTGTTTAGACACACAACATCTATCATGTCTTCCTCTTCCACCTTACCTAGGCATGTGGGTAAATCAAAAGAGAGTGGAACATTGAACAACTTTTGGAAACCAGTAGAGAAACAACAAGTGGATGATGCATTAGTTGATTTGTTTTACTCAAGTGCGATTCCATTCAATGTTGCAAGGAATCCACATTTTCGTAATGCAATTCAGAAAGTTGCAGAGTTTGGCAAAGGGTACACACCCCCATCTTTAGAGGCTTTCAGGACAACTCTTTTGCAAAGGTCAAAAGATAGAGTGACTGAGAAATTAGTTGATGTCAAAGCCTCTTGGAATGAAATAGGTTGTACTATATTGAGTGATGGATGGTCAGATATATGTCAAAGGCCATTGATTAATGTTTTGGTGTCTTCTCCTGATGGTGTTGTGTTCTTGAAAGTGATTGACACCATGAACCACAAGAAAACTTTTGACTATATTTTCCAAATATTAGAGGAAGCCATTCTTGAAGTAGGGGTGGAAAATGTGGTTCAAGTGGTAACTGATAGTGCAGCAAATTGTGTGGGATCTGGGAAACTGATTACAGAGAAGTACCCAAAAATATATTGGAGCCCATGTGCAAGCCCATTGTCTCGATTTGTTGCTTCATGACTTGGCTAAATTCCCATGGGTGCATGAAGCTATTCATAGAGGGAGAGCAATTGCAAATTTCATACGGAATCATCGTCTCACATTGAGTCTTTATAGGCAGCATGCATCCAGGGAGTTGTTGAGGCCTTGTGAAACAAGATTTGCATCATTTTATATCACTTTGAAAAGAGTGGTTGAAGAAAAAGCAGCTTTGAGGGCTGTTATTTGTTCCAATCAGTGGGAAAATTTTGTGCTTTCAAAAGGTCCTAAGGGGAAGAACATAGAGCAAATCATTCTAAATAGCAATTTTTGGGAAAGTGCAGCAAAAGTTTTGCTTATATGTGAACCAATTGTTGACGTGCTTCGTATGGTTGATGGTGACACTCCTTGCCTTGGCATGTTTTGTGAAAGCATGGACCGTTGTAAGGAATCTATTCGAAAAGCACTAAACAATGTAGAAGCAAAATATATGGAGGTATGAGAGATAGTTGATTGTAGATGGAAAATGATGCACACACCTTTACATGCAGCAGCTTGTTTTTTGGAGCCTAAGTTGTTTTCTATTAATAGAAAAGGTGATTCTGAAATTATGGGAGGGCTTTTTGAAGCCATTCAAAAGTATGCATCAAATGCAACAATTTCAGCACTAATCAGAGATCAATGTTGGGAATACAAGAAAGGAGAAGGGATGTTTGGAATGGCAGCAGCCAAATATGACTTGGCATGTATACCTGGATATAGATGGTGGTTGGATTATGGAGGACAAACTCCTGAGCTACAAGAGTTTGCTGTTCGCATGTTGAGTCAGGGAGCAAGTTCATCGGCTTGTGAGAGGAACTGGAGTTGCTTTGACCACATCCATTCCAAAAAAAGGAATAAATTGTTGTCTGGAAAGTTGGGAGATCTTGTCTATGTTCGCAGCAATTTAAAATTGTTCATGAACAAATCAGCAAAGGACTCTTCCTCACAAGAAATTCTTGAAGACATAGCAGTGCTAGCTGCAGATGAGCCTGACTTTGCAGATGATGAATTGAGTAGTGATACAGATGATGATGATTTAGCATCTCAGCCAAGTGCTCTCGATGACTTGGAGCTTTTTTGAAGTTCTAAACTCTTGACTGTTATTGTACCTTTTTGACAAAAGAACATATTCGCAAACGTGATTTCACATGTTTCTTATGGTTTATATTTTATAAATGTGTCATCTTTTTGTAATGATTTCAAATCTATTTATCAATGTTAAACTATTTAAACAATTTTATGGATATATTACTTATATTTATTAAAAATAAATAAATTACATAAGGTGAATTTGATCCGAATTTTATACTTTTCGAATTTTTTCCTTGCCGAATTTCATCCGAATTTCAATGTTGCCGAATTTGAATTTGAATTTGAATCTTGTGACTTAGAGCAATACCATAGACAAGTCAGTGAACTGATTAAAAAAATGCCTCAAAGAAATGTGGTCTCATGGTGATGGAATGCCATGAGAATCCATAGCAATTCGCTTGTCATGGCATTTGTCATGGCATTCGTCATGGCATTCCATCACCATGAGAACACATTTCTTTGAGGCATTTTTTCAAAAGGTCACTGCCTTGTCTATGCTACCACATTTTTCATACATGTCTACCAAAGCATTTTATCAAATAGTACACTGCCTTGCTGCTATGGCTAAAAGCCTAAAACAGGTGATTTTGAACAAGCTATGGATGCTTGGAAAAAATCTATCAAAGCATAATAGTACGCAATAGCATAGACAAGGCAGTGAGTTGGTTGAAAAATTGCCTCAAAGAAATGCGGTCTCATGGTGATGGAATGCCATAACAATCCATAGCAATTTGCTTGTCATGGCATTCGTCATGCCATTCCATCACCATGAGACCACATTTCTTTGAGACATTTTTTCAAACAGTTCACTGCCTTGTCTATGCTACCACGTTTTTCATACATGTCTACCAAAGCATTTTATCAAACAATTCACTGCCTTGCTGCTCTGGCTAAAAGCCTAAAACAAGTACTTTTAAACAAGCTATGGATGCTTGGAAAAAATCTATCAAAGCATAATAGTAAGCAAAAGCTACGGTCTTATGGTTTTTTTTCACGCAAAAATCAGCGTGATTTTATTTACATTTTTTTGCAGGTTATAAACTCATTTTTTTGACAATTTTACTGTTTGAAATGGGAAAAAATCGTTGACCAAAAGGTCATATTTTTTCAAAAAACCGGGGAAAAAATCGTCCAGCCTGCAGATTTTTTAAAAATCAGGATTAATCGGGATTTTTTGCAGATTTTTGCTTCTATGGTAATCACTATACTCAGTATTGCAATTAACCGTTGGCGAGTAAACACTGCTGAGAGCAGATAATTATTTTTGATCTGCTCCAATTGCCTTGCTATTCGATCTGTTTTAATATTCAGAAGATATTGTTCCCTTATTGACTTATTATTTGTCTTCACACATCTCTTATTGGACTATCTTCTTCTTAACACATACTTCTTGATATCTGCTCCATATTCCAATGATATTCCTTTCTTTCAATCTGCTGTCTGTACTCAGATTTCTAATTCTTTTTCTTGATGCCTTCAATAAAGGAATTGACCTCCCCTATATCTTCATATGAAAAGACACATCTCTTTGAAAGATGCTATCCTTTAGAGAGGACATGTCTCTTTGTTAAGAGATAATTGCTGCCTAAACTCTGCCCTCTTTCTTGTTAATGAATTGCTGCCTTTTAGGGGATAGAACCGCTGCATTTAATTAGGAATAATTGCTGCTGCTTAATAAATCATTGCTTTTTCCTTGTATTAATAATGAATCACTGTTATTAATATTCCTGGGTTGGCCCTGGCATTAAATGAGTCTTAGTCAGCCCTATTTTGAATTAAATTGCTTATTTAATTTCCCTCTAATCTAGTCGGCCTTTTTAAACACGTTACTGCTAATTCATTCCTTAATATAGATCGGCTATTCTTTATGAAATCTAATTGCCTAGTTTATTTATTTATAAGGCTGTTGTTTGTAATAGTTAAGGGCTGCTAACCCTAGTTTAGCGGGGGCATGACAGTCCACCTTGCCCAAGATTGCTTTTCCTCAAGCAATCACAAACTAAGATTTGTAACTAAATGTTGCTCCTTTTTGTGATGATATTAGCTTCAGTTGTGATACTCGGAAATTCTAGACCAAGTAATGATTGTTTTGGTTATGTTGGACCCTATGTCCTTGGAGAGTAACTGTTAGTATTCTTTGCCTCGATTTACTATCGGTAAGGTTAATACCATCCTCTGAAGTATGAGGACAATTTATTATCTTATGTACTCTTATTTCCCAATATCTCTCAACAACAAAACCAACATTTTTTGGAAATTGGCAAGATTTGTTACTTAAGACAAGTTTTCTCTCATTTCATTACCTCAAGGATCCTAGGCAATGATGTGAATTCTTCGTTACCCCTTGTTGAAATCTAAAATCATGATGGATTGCAGGAATGTTGTGAATATCAAGATCTCATTCCTTTGTGCTAAATCACCTTTGCATTTGTGTAATGGACCTAGATGTTTGAATGATAACTTCCCTTAGATAAAGTATGTTTCATTTTGTGTAAACATTCAAATAATGTTTGAGGCAAGTTTGCTTATAGTGTTTTAGTCAAACATCTGCCATTCCCATAAGTAATTAATACTTAAGTACAAATTTATGGGATTGATCAAGTCGGTCAAAAAGATGTACAATAGTTTAGCATTCCTAGCAAATAGTAGGACTTAGATTTATAGTTTTACCCTATTATCCAATTCGTGTTCTATCTTTTAATTCAATTGGAGGTTATCACTCTTCTTTGTCATATCTCCATGTTTGGTACTAAATTTATTTTCATATCTTGGGAAAGTACCTGATTTATTAAATCATATCAATTTATCCCAAGGTTGAACGGTGAAAATGATCTTCGGATTTGTGGGTTATGGGCTCATAATGTAACTTAGCATAAGCTTATGTAATAATTTTGTCATAACTTGATTTGCATCAAATTTATCTAAGGCGCTTAATATTGAAGTCCTTTTAATCCTGAATGTGGAGTTACTTTGATCAAGGATAGGACTTGGAGAAGAAGACCCTCAGATAGATTTATTCCTTTATATCCATTTCTTGTAGGAGTCACTCCTCTTCGCAAATGAGTCATTTCCCTTCGTTATAAAAAAGTCATAGTCTTTTCTATTCGAAGGGTCACAACTATTCACCTTTGAAGAGTCATAACCTTCCTCATATCATCACTATTCCTAAATTAATTTATTTATAACATTGCTTAAGGTTCTATTCTTAATTGAATTCTTCAATGATGTTATGGATGTCTTTCTCAAATGAAATGCTCTCCCTTTTATATCACAAGTTTGAGGGGGTCACACCTTTTCACTTCAATAGCTACAACTCTTCATTGTTGCATTTGGGTACTAATAATTCAATTTTAGATGAGTCAATTTGATAGTGCTTCTCAATCCACGAAGCTTTTCGACAGGAAAAGTTTTCAGCATTTTTGAGCATAAAGTAATTGTATATATACATGGAGTAATTTTGTTGAAGACACATCCAACATGAAGTAAAACACATAAATATACGTAATACATGAAGTATACATATAAATACACATGAAACAAATACGTGAATACACATAATACATGAAGTATACACATGAAGCATGAAGCATATACCTAATACACGAAGTATGAAGCATACACGTGAATACATGTAATACATGAAGTATACACATGAAGCATGAAGCATATATGTAATACACGAAGTATACATGTAAGAAACGAAGTATGAAACATGCACGTAATACATGAAGTATACATAGGAAGCATGAAGCATACACGTGAATACACGTAATACACGAAGCATGCATATAAATACACGTAAGTCATGAAGTATACGCATCAATACACATAAGTCACAAAGTAAACTCGTGAATACACGTGAGTCGCAAAGTATACATGTAAGTCGCATTAATACATTTAAGCCACAAATTATACGAAGTCACCAAGTATACACATGAATACACATAAGACACAAGAATGCACGTAAGTCATTAAGTATGCATGTGTAAGTCACAAAGTATTCATATAAATGCATGTAAGTTGTAAAGTATACACTTGAATACATGTAAGTCACAAAGTATACACGTAAATCACAAGGCATACACATGAATACACGTAAGTCACAAAGTGTTCACATGAATACACGCAAGTCACAAAGTATACATCAATACAGGTAAGTCGCAAAGTATTCACATGTAAATCACACATATGCATAAGTCATAACATGAATACATAAGTCACGTTATGAATACACGCAAGGTACTGCATGAATACACATAAAGTATCATATATAGTGTTCCAATACATGTAAGTCTGGTAAGTTCCATGAATTACACCAAGTCACAAAGTATACATCAATACAAGTAAGTCGCAAAGTATTCACATGAATACATGTAATACCTATAGATGAAAGGCCGCACATATAGAAATGCTATTGGCCTACGTAAGAAGTTTGAATAGTTAATTCTAATTGAATGGTTTAAAGTAGGTATGTCCCGCAGGCTAGTGAACAAGCTCTGATACCAATTGTAATGTCCCCTTTTGGGATAACCCTAATTCTTGCCCTAGAAACACAAGTTAATGCAATTAGGGTTACAACTCTAAATGTTGCTCCTTTTTGTGATGATATTAGCTTCAGTTGTGATACTCGGAAATTCTAGACCAAGTAATGATTGTTTTGGTTATGTTGGACCCTATGTCCTTGGAGAGTAACTGTTAGTATTCTTTGCCTCGATTTACTATCGGTAAGGTTAATACCATCCTCTGAAGTATGAGGACAATTTATTATCTTATGTACTCTTATTTCCCAATATCTCTCAACAACAAAACCAACATTTTTTGGAAATTGGCAAGATTTGTTACTTAAGACAAGTTTTCTCTCATTTCATTACCTCAAGGATCCTAGGCAATGATGTGAATTCTTCGTTACCCCTTGTTGAAATCTAAAATCATGATGGATTGCAGGAATGTTGTGAATATCAAGATCTCATTCCTTTGTGCTAAATCACCTTTGCATTTGTGTAATGGACCTAGATGTTTGAATGATAACTTCCCTTAGATAAAGTATGTTTCATTTTGTGTAAACATTCAAATAATGTTTGAGGCAAGTTTGCTTATAGTGTTTTAGTCAAACATCTGCCATTCCCATAAGTAATTAATACTTAAGTACAAATTTATGGGATTGATCAAGTCGGTCAAAAAGATGTACAATAGTTTAGCATTCCTAGCAAATAGTAGACTTAGATTTATAGTTTTACCCTATTATCCAATTCGTGTTCTATCTTTTAATTCAATTGGAGGTTATCACTCTTCTTTGTCATATCTCCATGTTTGGTACTAAATTTATTTTCATATCTTGGGAAAGTACCTGATTTATTAAATCATATCAATTTATCCCAAGGTTGAACGGTGAAAATGATCTTCGGATTTGTGGGTTATGGGCTCATAATGTAACTTAGCATAAGCTTATGTAATAATTTTGTCATAACTTGATTTGCATCAAATTTATCTAAGGCGCTTAATATTGAAGTCCTTTTAATCCTGAATGTGGAGTTACTTTGATCAAGGATAGGACTTGGAGAAGAAGACCCTCAGATAGATTTATTCCTTTATATCCATTTCTTGTAGGAGTCACTCCTCTTCGCAAATGAGTCATTTCCCTTCGTTATAAAAAAGTCATAGTCTTTTCTATTCGAAGGGTCACAACTATTCACCTTTGAAGAGTCATAACCTTCCTCATATCATCACTATTCCTAAATTAATTTATTTATAACATTGCTTAAGGTTCTATTCTTAATTGAATTCTTCAATGATGTTATGGATGTCTTTCTCAAATGAAATGCTCTCCCTTTTATATCACAAGTTTGAGGGGGTCACACCTTTTCACTTCAATAGCTACAACTCTTCATTGTTGCATTTGGGTACTAATAATTCAATTTTAGATGAGTCAATTTGATAGTGCTTCTCAATCCACGAAGCTTTTCGACAGGAAAAGTTTTCAGCATTTTTGAGCATAAAGTAATTGTATATATACATGGAGTAATTTTGTTGAAGACACATCCAACATGAAGTAAAACACATAAATATACGTAATACATGAAGTATACATATAAATACACATGAAACAAATACGTGAATACACAT
The DNA here is from genome assembly GCA_007258455.2 of Sequoia sempervirens. Lineage (NCBI taxonomy): Eukaryota > Viridiplantae > Streptophyta > Pinopsida > Cupressales > Cupressaceae > Sequoia > Sequoia sempervirens. Next base: position 1,200,606,048 of record VDFB02271358.1, on the reverse strand, counting down.
AATACATGAAGTATACACATGAAGCATGAAGCATATACCTAATACACGAAGTATGAAGCATACACGTGAATACATGTAATACATGAAGTATACACATGAAGCATGAAGCATATATGTAATACACGAAGTATACATGTAAGAAACGAAGTATGAAACATGCACGTAATACATGAAGTATACATAGGAAGCATGAAGCATACACGTGAATACACGTAATACACGAAGCATGCATATAAATACACGTAAGTTATGAAGTATACACATCAATACACATAAGTCACAAAGTAAACTCGTGAATACACGTGAGTCGCAAAGTATACATGTAAGTCGCATTAATACATTTAAGCCACAAATTATACGAAGTCACCAAGTATACACATGAATACACATAAGACACAAGAATGCACGTAAGTCATTAAGTATGCATGTGTAAGTCACAAAGTATTCATATAAATGCATGTAAGTTGTAAAGTATACACTTGAATACATGTAAGTCACAAAGTATACACGTAAATCACAAGGCATACACATGAATACACGTAAGTCACAAAGTGTTCACATGAATACACGCAAGTCACAAAGTATACATCAATACAGGTAAGTCGCAAAGTATTCACATGAATACACGTAATACATAAAGTATACACGTAAATCACAAGGTATACATATGAATACACATAAGTCATAAAGTGTTCACATGAATACATGTAAGTCACAAAGTGTTCACATGAATACACGCAAGTCACAAAGTATACATCAATACAAGTAAGTCGCAAAGTATTCACATGAATACATGTAATACATAAAGTATACACATGAAAGGCACGCACATATAGAAATGCATTATTGGCCTACGTAAGAAGTTTGAATAGTTAATTCTAATTGAATGGTAGTTAAAGTAGGTATGTCCCGCAGGCTAGTAGGAACAAGCTCTGATACCAATTGTAATGTCCCCTTTTGGGATAACCCTAATTCTTGCCCTAGAAACACAAGTTAATGCAATTAGGGTTACAACTTACCAATTAAGTGCTTTACCAGATAAATCTTGGTTTAGGTCTATTGGTGTACCTTTTATCATCCACCAAACACACAGAATAAAATGTCCAAAGACACTCTATCCTCTCTTGAACAAAATCACCGCATATGCTAAGATTGCGAGAAGATCATATGGCGACTTCAAGGTTTCTTTTGTTAGGTCTTGACCTGTGGATAAGCTCAATGGGCGTTGTGATATGCTGGTAATACACAAAGGGACTTACGCTTAAGAAATTCTTCACAAGTTTAGGACTTAGATGGATTTAACATTAAATGCTCCTTCTTTTGGGATTTTCAATTTAAAAAAAAAAGGTGCAAAAAGGATAAGGGTTTAGAAGTCCTAATCTATTCCTAAGAATTCAAGAGACGGTAAAGATTAGGTGAAACTGGCAACCACGCTTTGCTTCGCCTCCTTGGGACAACTACACAAAGTGGGTGCAATCTTCAAAGGGTGTGATTATAATTTTCATGTCTTGAACAATACTTATCTAGACTGAAGTTAAGCATCCACAATCATAAGCTCAGGCTAACTTTACGCCTTGAATAAAAATCATCTATTCAAAGAAAGTATGGGCTAAGTTTCACCATAAATCAATACTATCAAATCTTTCATTCATTTAACAAACATTCAAATCAAATTCTATCTTAATTCTAATTTAATTCAAACCAAATTCTATCTTAATTCTAATCTAATGTTAGAGAAGTTATTCAACCTTGCAAACCACTTGACAATAAAAGGGATTCAAAGCAAATCATGCATCAGAGCTTTTATTATCGGAAGTAGCAACACGCAACAATCTCACACTCTCTTCACAAAATGAAAATGAGAGATCAAGTGTTTATATAGAGTTTCTAAGAGCAAATGAAAGGCCAAGATTAAAACAAAATTAACGGCCAAGATCAATACACATCAACCCTAATTAGGGTTTCCCAAAATGACATCAGTAGTCAATGAGTAAACAATGAGTGAAGTGGCATCTGGAGCTATTTTCAAGGGAGTGTGTCCCTATCCTCTTGGGCAGCAGTGTGTTCGACGAACCTGGACACGATCGTGATGACTTCTTCCATTGTGATTTGTGGCATCATGTTTATTCTGAATTCCAGCCATCCAAGTCCTCAGCATATCCGGCAAAGGCACCCTCCCAATCCAATTCTTGTCTCATGAAATCATCTCGGATGGATAAGAGGTTTGCCACCCTTGTGAAGTTCTGTCTTAGAATCGATCCTGTGGTGGAGAAGATCTCCCAAACCTTATGCTTTAGCCTTTCTAGCTGCATTTCATTCTCTCGGACAATCTCTTTCTCAAACACATCTGCAGCTATGAGGTAAATCTTTCTCTGAATTTCTCTGATCTGTTCCTCAACTCTGAGTCCATCAGCTTTTGCTCTCTCTAAGACCTTGCTCCGTACTGTCAATGCCCAATACCAATGGTGGAAGTCATAAGTGGCACCTGTTGCAAATATCTTTCCCTTGATCAACTCCTGTTTTGGAACGCCCTTCAACACTTTGAGGCATGGAATGATCCTCTCCTGAATATCCAGGAGGTTGTCCCAAACTTCTGTCATGATAGTAAGTCTGGAAAGGAACGAGGAAGTTTGTCTGTAGGCTAGTGTCAATCTCTCCATGAATGAAGCCGCTTCTGTGCTTTTACTTGTCATCCATTCCTTGGCTTCCTTGGCTGTGACCATATCTTCTTCAACGTCCTTGGCTGTTTCTTGTGAGGAGTTTAGAAGAGGAGGAGCTACTGCATCATGCTGGTTGAGTGATTTGGTTAGGTGCTGAATATACTCCTTCAGGTGCTCAACCTCCTTCTTGTATTCGTTCTTCTTCGCCACTTCCTTCTCCAGTCTCGCCTTGATAGTAGAGACTGAGTTATCCAACTCTTCAACTTCCTGGCCTTTTGTTGTTGGGCCTAGGTCTATAGAGGTAATGGCGTATTCATGGGGAGTGATTTCATCTTGTGTTTTATCAACTGTTTGCATTGCAATCTGTACGGAACGACTGCCGGCTTCGTCCTTATGGATCGTGGAAAATTTCTTGGCGGGCTACTTTACAACAACTTGTTCTAACCTAGCCAAGAAGTCTGTAGTGTCATCTTTCTCCTGAGTCTCAATTGGCACCTGTATCTTCAATCTTTCCTTCAACTAGTCAGGAATTGTGGGCTATTCAATGCTGTCCTCTTCCTGAACATTTTCTCCACCTGGAGTATCCAAAATTCCTTTAAGGGCGGAAATCATTCTCTCTTGGAATTCATCATTTTGGATATCCATTTTGTCCTTCGAACCAAGTATTTCTGTGCCCGTAGGAGAAGGGGGCTCGTCATCATCTAGTTGGATTGGCTCAATATTACCCTCATGAATTGGAGAAGGAACCATCATATCGGCCAAGGATTCGTTCGCAGTAGCCACTATCTCATCAATATTTTTGGATGCAGCGGAATGAGATGGCTCCACCCTCTGTCTCTTTTGAATAGGTTCTGCGTTTGTAGCTGCTTCCTTCCTTTTCTCAGAATTGGTAATTTCAATCAACTCGACACTATGGGATGTGCCTGCATTTGAGGAGTATGATTCCATCTCACTCAGCAAGTCATAAGTGAGCGTCATTCTTTTCCATCTCAACTCCTGGGTTTGTTGGTCAACCTGCTACTGAGAATACTTGACCACCGGCCTCATTAATGTGGTTAAATCTGCTAGCTCATGCTTTGACCACTTCACTGCAGGAAGAGGCCAGCTCTCATTGAAGCATGGTTGGACATATTCTCCATCATCTTCTAACTAATCAGGCACTCGACAAAGTTCGGTCGCTCTCATCAAATTCACCGACAATTTGGACTATAACCTTTTCCTGACTTCATACTCGTCTGCAGCATTCGCTCAAAAATCCTCCAGGTCTACTTTATGTTTATATCTTTTTCCATCGACGGTCCGAATGTGGTTATGAGTGTCAAAGTTGGCCCTGGACCGATAAGTCGTGAACGGATACCATTGCATTTCCAACCTGGCACTTTCAATTGTTTCTGCCGATGGACAGGATTCCAACATGTTTCCAATGAAGAATGGGAAAGTGATAGCTACCTTCTGCTTTGGCCTTTGGATGTTTTGGTAAGTCTCCAGCTGTCTAAGGACCTCTAGCAAAATCATCCTATTTGTAGGATAGATTGGAAGCCGATAAGGATTTCCAGTGAATCCCTAGATCCTTTTGTATGTGAACCTTGGAAACTAGATAAACCAGGATCCATATTTACTAATCAAGCTTTTGGCTTCATGACTTACCCTCTGGTGAGTTCCTCCTTGGAGTATTTTGGTAATGTACATGAGAAAAGCATCGTGTGCTCGTTTGAAGTGATATTTCTCTCTGTGTTGCAGCTGCGGGTAACAGTCATATGACTTGAATTCGTTCTCACCATTGCCTACTCTTCCTTTGCATATTAGTCCTGAATATCTGTAAGTCCTGGTCAACAGATAAATGATATAGGAGCTCATGTGGAATGATTTTGTCTTTTCCAGATTGATTAGTTGCTCGTGGAGATTATCCGAGACTAGTTGAACATCCTAACGCCCGAGGTGATTTCATTAATGAAATAGTATATCCATGCCTCAAAAGGCGCGCCTTGTGGATTGCCGGCTATTCTGTTTAACATCAAAATAATGTCTCCATAGTCCTCCTTGAAGTCTGTACGACGCAACTTCTTGGGCATTTTCTTGGCAGAGGCTCTTGGTTTTTCCAGCCATGACTTGTTAATATTTGTGGTACAAAGCTCAGACTGGTCCTCATATAACTTTCTGGCGTCCTCCTTAGTTTTATATAAAGTTTGATGGTGTGTCAGGATGCCAAATGCTTCCTGGATTGCCACTTCTCCGAGATGAGCTAATATACTCCCATTAGGTGCAATAATATGCCTCTCCTGCGCATCATAATGGATAGCGCACTCCACCATCAATTCAACACATTCTACTGCTAGCGGAAATCCGGCTGCCTGGAAGATGCCATTCCTCACCATCCGGCGAGCAATTGGTGTTGGCAATCCATCGTGTCCGTACATCCTTTTCTTGAATTCTGTGAAGTCCACATGCCCGAGATCGGTGTCTGTAATATTTTTCCACTTAGAATTAATTTTTGACTCTCGCTGCAACCCTTTGCTGGAAAACTTCATCTGCGCCTCTTGATGGTTCTCCCTGGGTGGTCATTAACCTGCAATAAATAAAAAGAATTAACATTAGTGCGGAGACTTTTAAATCTTTTTTTTTTTTTTGGCCTTTATTCGAAATTCTTTACTTTCAGCTTTAAAAGACAATTTTCTGTAAAAAAACAAGCTGAAAATAGGCGAACTTGATTAAGTTTTTTTTTTGCCAGAACTTAGCCAGAATGACCGAATAAGATGAAAGAAGAATAAAGAACTTGGCCAACCAAATTTTAAACCTTTGGAAATATCCTCTGGCTGCAAATCAAATTCAACCTTTGAGAATTTAATCAAAAACCCAAGAAAGAATGCGCCTATTTGCTGAGAAGTACGCCTTTCAGCCAAGAATTCAATTTACTTCTTCAAAATCACGCCCTCCAGCTTAAGAATTTACTCCACTGAGAAAAATCCACTTTACCTTCTATATTCTTTCTTTGAAGCTTTATCTCTTGCAATTTTGAGAGAGCTTAACTTCTCCTCAATCGAACTTGTGAAGAATGAGTTGCTGAAACTCATTATAAGGTTGAAGAGTTCGATTTTGTTTTAGCAATTTCATCTTTTCTCTTGATCTTCGACTTGTTTTCTTCTCTTCCTCAAGGCAAGTTTCTATTTCTCCAAAAATCTTCAAGGCAAGTTTCCAAATTTTACCCAAGTGCCACCTTCAGCCAAAATCTTTAGATTTTTCTTTGAAGTTTGAATTTTAGCTAAGTGTTGATATTCATTTTTTTAAACATTGGAAAATATTAAGTATCCAATGTATTAAATTTGATTTTTCCAACCTTCAAATCATGGCGAATTTTGATTTTGTCTAAGGCAAATTTGATATTCATCATGTAATTTTCCATTTTCCTCTAGGCATTGAACCTTTTAAATAAATTTTCCAAAGTGTTGGAATAAAATATCCCAAAGTATTAGACTTTCAACTTTTAATCTTTTCCAATCCATTTAGTTTTGGCTACTTAATTTACCCATGGCCAAGAAATTATTTATTTACGTTATTTATTTTTCTCTATTAGCTAGGGCGAACTTCATAGTGTCTTAGACAATTTCTATCATTCCAAGGGCGGACTTTAGACTTTCTTTTCCATTCACATTTTTCTCCATGCCTTAGCAACTTTTATCATGCTTCGGTGACTTTGAGTCTTTTATGCCATTTAACCATCTCCCCTAGGTGAACTTCATCAACACTTAGGCAAATTTCCTTTCTTTTTGGCCTAGGGCGGACTTTGGTGACTTCATGCCAAGTTCTTTTCAAGGTGGGCGGACTTCATAATCATCTTTTCATGAGTAGGGCGGACTTCCAAGTTTTTATTCCACTTCATGGCGGACTTTAAGTCCTCTTTGCCGAGCTCTTAAGATAGGCAGACATCATATGTTTCCTTCCAAGAGTAGGGCGGACTTTGGAGATGTTTTTCCATGAGTTGGTGGACTTTGAGAAAGTCTTTCCACTTATCATCTCCCCAAGGCGGACTTTGGAGACTTTATTCCAAGGCATGGGTGGACTTTGGAATGGTCAAGACATTGCTTCTCGAAGGTGAGGGCATACTTTGCTTAGTCCTCGCCATTTCCTATTCTTCCTATGGCGGACTTTGATGATTTCTCTCCAAGATGTAAGGTGGACTTTGGAGATGCCTTGACCAAGGTATGGCAGACTTCCAAGATACCTTGCCATGTCCATTTCTCCTTCCAAGCGAACTTCCTTTACTTCATGCCATTGTTTTGTCCTTCTTCTGGATGAAACCCATGATTTTCTTTTGATTTTCACTTGATTTTTGCTTGGTTTTTTCTTGATTTTCTTGATTTTTTACCTTTGGTGGCTTGAATTTTGATTCTAAAAATGGAAATGTTGACTCCATGACTAGGGTTGACTTTCTAAAAATAGAAAAAGCAAAATACCTAAAAAATAGAGGTCCCAAATTGGTCCAAAAATGCCAAAAATGAAAAAAGCAAAAAAAGCAAAAATCCCTAAAAAATAGGAAGTGTCAGAATTGACTCAAAGCACAGGCGATCCTCATCTTCCGGACCTTCTAAGCACTTCCATGACATTTTGACATTGTTTCGGGCTTGAATTCTCTAGTTGACTCGGGTGATAACTCAAAATTCTGACTTGAAACTCTCAAAGCAATGGCCTTATGAAATCGTTGCGCGAAGACAAAACCCTAGAAAAGCAAACTACTGGGGGCCCCATTTGCAATGGGGCGATGTGTGAAAAGGTCACAACAAGGTCCTGCAATCATGTTAGATAATATTGGAATATAATTCATATAATCAACATATATAATAAATGGTTTATCTATTTAAATCATGTAAATATCTAACTATTTCAAATAATATAAGTTACACAATATCATAATGCACATTGGAAGTTGGTCATAATGGGACTAGGATGAGGAGCATGATAAGTCCACTCGAAGCTATCCACACTAAGCCCAAGAGCGGATATACCATCCCTCTTGGCCCTCAAGTGGCACACACAGTCATCCAACATGGGGTGGCATACTTGGCGGACAACTTGTATCTGCATTCCCTAACCTTGCTGCCTTATCCATCCCTCTTGTGATTGAAACCCCTCAAATTCATCTCGACAACCAATCCATGTAGAGGTTGGGGAAAAAGGCCACCATAGGAGGCCCGTAGGCATCCTCTCCCTTAGCCCAAGGGCGGATATCACCCCCTTGGCTCCAAGTGGCACACACAGTCATCCATCATGGAGTGGCGTACCTAGGATGAAGTCTAGTATTTGCTTAACCTACTGGGTGTCTCCCCCGCTCCTCCCCATGGTTGTTTGATGAGAAAAAAATATACAGATTATGATAATAACAAAATATATAATTACATACAATAATCATGATAGAGCATACCACAATATCTATTAACACATAAGATGGATATATTCTAAGATGCAAACATATTAACCAATGCTGGCTTCTGCCCATGTCTGCTGAGAGCAGATAATTATTTTTGATCTGCTCCAATTGCCTTGCTGTTTGATGTGTTTCAATATTCAGAAGATATTGTTCTCTTATTGACTTATTATTTGTCTTCACACATCTCTTATTGGACTATCTTCTTTTTAACACATACTTCTTGATATCTGCTCCATATTCCAACGATATTCCTTTCTTTCAATCTGTTGTCTGTACTCAGATTTCTAATTCTTTTTCTTGATGCCTTCAATAAAGGAATTGACCTCCCCTATATCTTCATATGAAAAGACACATCTCTTTGAAAGATGCTATCCTTTAGAGAGGACATGTCTCTTTGTTAAGAGATAATTGCTGCCTAAACTCTGCCCTCTTTCTTGTTAATGAATTGCTGCCTTTTAGGGGATAGAACCGCTGCATTTAATTAGGAATAATTGCTGCTGCTTAATAAATCATTGCTTTTTCCTTGTATTAATTATGAATCGCTGCTATTAATATTCTTGGGTTGGCCCTGGCCTTAAATGAGTCTTAGTCGGACCTATTTTGAATTAAATTGCTTATTTAATTTCCCTCTAATCCAATCAGCTCTTTTAAACACGTTACTGCTAATTCACTCCTTAATATAGGTTGGCTATTCTATATGAAATTTGATCGCCTGGTTTATTTATTTATAAGGCTGTTGTTTATAATAATTAAGGGCTGCTAACCCTAATTTAGTGGGGGCATGACATTTTCTTGCATTCATCTTCTATATGTACAACTAAAGGAACTTCCTCTTGTTCATCTTCTAAATTGATCCTCTCTTGCTATTCTTCTTCTAAGTGAGGTTTAAATTTTTCCTCACATTGTGTGAACACATCGAGGAACAATGTATACATAGATGAAGAGGGAACCCATTCTTGTTTCCAAACAGACTGTAGTATAGATATGGTGGGTTGGGAGAAAACATCACTCTCCTGGATAGTTAGAATCATAATATCTTTCATGGCTGCAAAAACATCATCTTTATGTGTGTTCTTGACCATGGGGAATAAATGATGGAACACGTTGTAGATCAGATCTTGCAACCCTAAGTCCACAAGAAGGTTATTTGCCCTGATTTCTGCAAATGTCTTTAATATGGTCATCCTTCTTGAGTAATGTGTACTATGGATGCCATCTAGGTCTTTGAAACTATGTACAATCATGTGCAATGCCAATACCGCTTTCATGTGTAAACCATTAATGGATTGCCAATTTGATTGGCTCGACCTCTCCCTCACCATACTCTTTGCTTTGTTGTAATTTTCCATTGTTGGAAACCTACATGACCCCCAATCTACAATTCATGCCATCTCAAAGTGGCATGCTATATGTTGGCCTTTATTTCTGCAACTGTCTAAATCACAAGTGACTTGGTCACTTGGCTATTTCTCTTGCTATCTCTTTTTATCCTCCTTGTGTGGCCTGCCAAGACTACAAACAATGTGCAACCCCTATTGCTCTCTAAAATTCTCCCTACACAGCCTCCTTTTGGAAAATCCTCTTCGCAACTTTTTCGTACATCTATTCGCAACCTTCCCTACCTCTAATCTACTTGCGTGGGTTTTGTCTCAGGCGACCTTATGTTTCATCCTTCTCAAAACTAGCTCGCAACCCCCTCTTCCATGCCTCAATTCCCTCCTAAACTAAACCTGCATTTTTTTTAAAACCTCTTGTTCCCTTGCATGGTGTGTGGCTTTCAAACTCTTGCTGACTGTCCACCTTCTTTTGTCTCTTTGCCTTGTCAACTTTCAATTCTACTTCAATTTCGCGCCCCTCATTCATTTCTGCATATTTTGTAACTAAATTCATGTCTGCTACTCCAATGGTGCGGCCTGCATCTTCAATTCCTCAGTTGTATTTTATCTTTTTATTTCTCTATGGTTGTGAATGTTACTAAGTCTCTTTATCTTCCTCGGGCGTGAGCTACTATGTTGACGTTGGCTTGGATTTATGATTACAATAAAATCAATATTTATTTGATTTCATTGCAAAATCTGACCAATTGAAATGAATTTGAATTTATTGAAAAAACTTGAATTTACAAATTGCAATATGACATTTTGTCAAATGTAATTGATAATAATGTCACTCAATTCCACACTAAATGACCATCGAGATCGAGCTAAATTGCATTCCAAGAGAAAACACCAAAACTGAAACAAACTCGAAATGAAACAATGTTTTGGTTTATGCAGGATTGCATATTCACCCGGGATGCTCTTCCATCAGATACGCTGGGTAGAAAGATTGTGAGCATAGGTTGGCAAAGGCAGAGTTGAGTACTCGAACTATTCTTCCAGGTTGCCACCAACCTGCAGCGAACTCCATTGCTGTAAAAAATGCTCAAGATCAATTCTTCTTCTTCTTTTTCCAGCATCGTGCTGGAACACGCACTGCTTCCCTCCAACAACATTGCATCCTCTTCCTTCTCCCCCTCGTGGACTCATGTCCACCATGAACCATCCCCCTCCGCCAAATACCCTCTATTCTCCTCTTCTTATTTGTGGTATCCAACCCACTGCAGACCGACCACCTCCACCAAAATCCTGCAACATCCTCCAACTTCTATATGCAAACACTTATCCATACACTTATTTGCAATCACATGATCTCTCTTTCTATCAACTAATTCCTTATTCACCTCAACAATATGAAATTTCAACTCAACCTCCTCATTACTAAATTCAAGAAAATTCAATTTTACCTCTTTCTCTTTTGTTGTTGCAACATCATCCTTTGCTGCGACATCTTCCACATCTTCATCAGCTGCAATTTCTTGATACTCCATTGCTGTGACTACATCCTCTACTGTTGCAATCACTTCTTCATTTTCTTTTACCTTCGTTTATTTTTCACGTACCTCTGTAGGGGCTGCTCTTACCTCTTTTCCAATATTCTTCTCTTCGTTGTCCTTGCTCTTCTTCTCGCTCCTCTTTATTACTTTCCTCTCACTTTTCCAACATTCTTTTCCAATTTCTCGATCCTTGCTTGGATCTTTCCCACTTCTTCTCGAATCATCTGTCCCATCTTCTCAAACTTCTCATTCTCCATTTTCTCCCAATATTGTTCCTAGAATAATATTCTTGTGGGTCTCCTCATAACCCACCCCATCTTGTCTGTTGTAATCTCACGTCAACTCACATGCTTTTCTTTTCCATGGTTTGTCCCTCTCGGCTTTCAATTGCTCAAGACTCCTCGCACACCTGCAACAATTCTCTCGAGCTTCACAGACAACTCTACTGCTTCACACACTTCTTGCAGGTTCTAGTGGCTCCTCTCCACTCTCAGGACTACCCGCTTTGATACCAATTGACGCAAATGAGGAAAGTCACTCTCGCTGTCTAAACCAATCCTCACACAAATTCACAGAATGAAGACCAATTCGATATTAAACTGACAATTACAGTTTTCAGTTACAACCAACCCAATTACTCTAAAGTGATGGTAGCAAATTCATAACATATACTTTTATTGATGTACACAATTTCATTAACATCACAAATTGAAATCAATTATTCATTCTACATTATTCATTTCACAAATTTAAAATTCTACTATAGTCTTCAACTTCCCACACACCCTCTCTTTTCTTACCTGTAGTTGGAACCATTAATAGATTGCCAATTTGACTAGCTCGACCCCTCCCTCACCATACTCTTTGCTTTGTTGTAATTTTCAACTCTTCCCTCTTTTCCTGCTAGAAACCTACGTGACCCCCAATCTGCATTTCATGCCATCTCAAAGTGGCGCGCTATATGCTGGCCTTTATTTCTACAATTGTCTAATTTATAAGTGACTTGGTCACTTGACTATTTCTCTTGCTATCTCTTTTTATCCTCCTCGTGCGGCCTGCCAAGACTACAAACACTGTGCAGCCCTTGTTGCTCTCTAAAATTCTCTCTACGTAGCCTCCTCTTGGCAAATCCTCTTTGCAGGTTTTTGTTACCTCTATTCGCAGCCTTCCCTACCTCTAATCTGCTTGCGTGGGTTTTGTTCAAGCAGCCTTATGTTTCTTCCTTCTCAAAATTGGCTCGTAGCCCCTTCTTCCACGCCTCAGCCCTCTCCTAAACTAAATCTGCATTTTTTTTAAAACCTCCGGTTCCTTTGCATGATGCATGGCTTTCAAAATCCTGCTATTGCCCACCTTCTCTTCTCTCTCTGCCTTTTCAACTTTTAATTCTCCTTCAATTTCGTGCCCCTCATTCATTTTTGCATATGTTGTAATTAAATTCATGCCTACTACTCCAATGGGGTTTTGTTTGGCGTTGTAGCCAAAATGGAACTACATATAAGAGCTCGTACTTTCTAGTGAAAGCTCATTTATGCGCTATTCCATTACAAGGAATATAAGTTTTCCCCAGGCCAAATAAAAATGGGTTGACAAAACACTAAATATTGGCATATGTTAAAGAACAAGAGGAGGCTAACATGTCATGCAAAAAATCAAAGTCTATGGCACATCCTCTTAGCAAGAGAAGCTTGCAAAGACCTCTTAGTGGCTTATCACAACCAGCTTGCCCACATCCTTTCATAGAAATGGCACAATCTTCTCAAGGAGAAAATACTTCGGCTACATGAAAAAGAGGCCCATTGGAGAAAGCCTTCAAAAATGAAGCAAGGGAGATTGCATATTAGAGCATTGCATGTTGTATTTATGGCAGTGGGCTTCCTTTTAACATTGTTAGATGACCTTATTGGCGGGAAATGGTGGCAACCATTTCTAATACAACTTCTAATTATGTTAGTCCTGGATATGAAAAGGTGCGAACCACCTTATTGGCGAAGGAGAAATGTTTAGAGGCAGCATTGAGAATAATCAAGGATACATGGGTCGAAATAGGTGTGTCCATCATTTTTGATGGATGGAAAGATTGCAAAAATAGACCATTGATCAATGTTATAGTAGTGTCCCCCTAAAGGGGCAATGTATTTGAAGATAGTTGATTGTGAAGGGAAAATAATAGATGCAAGTTTTATTGCCAATATCCTCATAGAAGCCATTGAAATGGTGGGGTCTGAAAGTGTTGTCCAAGTCATAACGGACGATGCTAAAAATTGTAGGGTAGCTAGGGCTATAGTGGAGGCTAGATATGGTCACGTTTTTTGGACACCATGTGCAATCCACTCACTCAATTTGATAATGCAAAAGATTGACACACAAATTGAGTGGGTCAAACAAATCTACGTGGAGGTTGAGGAGATCGAAATGTTTGTGACTAATCATCATATGTCACAAGCCATCTTCAATACCTTCTCCAAGTTGGAGTTGTTGAAGGTAATTTAAATTTGATTTTTTAATAGAATTTTTGATTTTTTAATTTTAATTTTTCATTGTTGATTTGTGACATGTATTTTCTTACCATGTTAGGTTGCCGAAACTTGATTTGCATCTTACACAATCGTCTTAAGACGACTTGTGAAGGTGTGAGAGGCCTTGAGCTCTATGGTCATTAACAACTTGTGGAGTGTATGAAGGAAATCAAGCACATATTGAGCCCAAAAAGTAAAAGCAATGATCTTAGATGATGAGTGGTGGGTTTGTGTGGAATATGTTGTAAATTTCACTGAGCCCATTATGAGCATGATTAGGTATGCTAATACTGATTGTCCATGTTTGGGTGAAATTTATGATGGCATGAATTCCATGGTGGAGAAAATAAGAACAATAATAGATGCCAAGGAACATGATCCAACGGAAACATTTTTCAAAAATGTGCAAAATATTATTGTTGATTGTTGGAACAAGATGACCACCCCTTTACATCTCTTAGCATTTGCTTTGTCACCAAAGTATTATAGCAAAGAGGTACTTTCATTGCCGAGGAGGGTGGCACCATATAGGGATGCAGAGGTTGCTGCTGGCTATAAGGCTGCATTTAGAAAGGTATTTTTAGATGAAGATATCCAAAGTATTGTCATGAGCGAGTTTAGCCAATTCATATCTTGAAAACATCATGATTTTTCCGCTCTTCTAGACAAATATAGGAAAAATGCTAATGAGTGGTAGTATCTACATGGTCAAGTCTCCAATTACTTGCAGGCTCTTGCAATTAAAATACTCTCCCAAGTATGTATCTTTTTTTTAATTTATTTTTTTGTTTTTCATTCGATGCTATTATGCTATATATTATCGGCAGGTAAAATTAAATACTAAATGTTGTATGCATACTCAATAGGTTGCAAGTTCTTCAGCTGAGTGGAATTGGAGTACATACTCCTCCATCCACTCGGTCAAGCGCAATCGTTTGGGTGCAAAAAAAGCAGAGGATTTGGTGTATATACACTCTAACCTTCGTCTCTTGTCACATAAGAAAACTTAATACAATGAGGGTGTGACAAAGAATTGGGATCTAGCCTATGAGTGTGCTGATTTAAATGCTACAGTTGCACAACTTGCCTTAGCTTCTATAGATGACGATGAGGCAATTGCTGCATTTGACACACCTAGTGGGAGTGGCAATCCAATTGATAGTGGTTCAAATGAAATTGAACCAATTTTGGACCACGACCTTGATGCTTTTGATGAAGACGAATTTGAAGACCACTGAATTAAGTATTGATTGTAATTTGAATTTTTAATGTGTAATGACATTTTAAGACTTGAGTATTTACATTTTTGCAAATTATGAATATGATTACATGAGGTATTTAAATATTCTATTTATTGGCAATTATGTTTAATAGTTTATCATTTATGTCTAATGAATATCATTGTTCTTATAATTAAATTTATAATTTTGAACATGTTTATGTGTATAAATTATATATGTGATATTCCACTCTTAAATTATGCTACAACTATCGCTGGTCAAAGATGGACGATTTCCTCAAAACAAAAACCATAATAAAATGCATCGATTCTCCAAGGCAAAGCAGCAATAATATAAGGGACAATATTAATAAATTAATTGTAACAGCCTCAACCCGTACGTAAAATAAAATTTCCGTAATTTACATCCTACAAGTAAGTAAATGTGTTAACATGACATTGCAATAAAATTTTTCCTTTTCTTTATTGATAATACACGAACAAGTTGCCATTCATTTTACAATAAAGATTCCATTAACTTCACAAGTACATGAAACAAGAATACATACCTCAACTAACATAGGTCCAATGAGCTTTAGAACAAATAGTAGTAAGAAGGTCCAAGAGATCGTCCTTTCAAATCTTGGTACATCGGCCGCTTGCTGTGGAGGAGAAACATCACTCGGGCGCTTTTCCGCCAACCATAGACTTATAATGCAGTCCCCCCCCACACCTATCTTTCGATAGATGGCCCTCTCTTCGAAGAAGAGATTGGTAGGGTATCCTTTAACAATTACCAACTGAGCAAGTGTTGTGTCCTACACAACTAGAACCTTGCTATTTCACAGTCTCAAATAGTACAAGGATCACAATGAATTGACAGTGTAGTCTCAACTAACTCACATCTAAGTGGAAGTTGTACATTTCACTACTTTGGCCAAAGTATTATCATTTAGTACTTCGAATGAAGGTCATCTATCATAAACACTACTCAGGGCCGATTTGCTTTAAGGCTTTCTTACACTACACGTAGGTTTAGTCCTTCATTGGATAATACGTACCCCAAACATCCTACATCAGAGTATCTACTAGAAATAAAAACAGCATAACAAGTAATCACAATTTCCCCTCCTATACTGGACATCTTCATCCTAGGAGTTTCATAGGCTTAACTAAGTTATTCTAATAACTTAAGCTGTGGGTTATTACTTGACCACTGTCTTCATTTCGTTCCTAGTATTTAGTATCTACTTCAAACATATTCTCCCTATATGAGATCATACAAGTAATGCATTGCACATAATAAGCAACCTTTAACCTTTATCTATTTTACTTGCTAAGTACAAATAGGTAAAGCAATTCATAAACAACTCATTCTTTCTTTCACACAAAAATACAACTATGATTGTCTTCAAACCTTTTCACAACAGTAAGCATAAAATATTCCGTTTTAATTTAAATAACCAAGAATTGAGTAGATAGTAGAAGAATATCCCATGCCTGTTCCCAAAGCTTCCTTCAAAGAAGATGTCTTAGCACTTGCAACGACTGGCAATTCCTCTTCAAAATTGCAGACTTCACTTCTCAGCTTAACTCACAAATGCCTCTTCTCACTCAATTGTAAACACTCAGAAATTGATATCCTCAACCACATAATTGGTGAATGCTCTCAGTAAATGATAATCTCAAGTAAATAGAAAGCTCCAGTGTTCCACAGGGATGCGTCCCCCCCCTTTTTTGTGCCGTCTCCCCGTCCGGGACGTTTCAGGGACTTGGAGACGCCATGGAGACGTCCCTTGGCCGTCCCTCCACCGCCCCCGGGACGTGAGAGACGTCTCTGAGACGGGGGAGACGCCTGGGCGTCTCCGAGACGTCTCAGGGACGTCCAAGCGTCCCTCGAGCGTCTTGGAGACGCCCAGGAGTCTCCCGCGCTGGGATGCATTATAAAACGTTTTTTTTTTTAAATCTTTTATTTTTGTTGAAGTTTGTGCCTGGGGCCGAACCCTAAAGGCCTATGGGACCCATCTCAAAGCCTCTAAATGAAATAAAACTCTCAAATTGCTTTCTTTTTTACTCATATATGCATTTGATGTTTTGGAGCAGCTAGGTGAAGAAGAGGAAAACCAGTGAGAAGAGTGAGTGAAAGAGTGAGTTTGAGGTGTTGCAAGTGCAAGAGGGGTGAGAAGGAGAAAGAAGAAGAAGAGGAGGAGCATTCTACACCAATTTTGAAGGATTTTTCAAGCACAAGGTAGGATTTTATGACTGTTTTTCTTAGTTTTTTCAATTTTTTTTTGTTTTGTTTTCCAAGTTTTTAGATTCATTTTGAAAATGTAGTTTGATGTTTGAAATGGGCATTGAAATGAAAATCAAAACATGAATATGCATTTGCAGCCACATGTCTATGAAATTATGATTAAAAATTTAATCATAATTTCATATACATGGCTGCAAATGCATATTCATATTCTTAATTTTCATTTCAAGGCTCATTTTTTTTTCTTTCATCTTTCCATCAAGATTCATCATGAAATTTTAAAATTTTATTTTCAAATTTGTTAAACAGAAACTAGGCTGAAACTAGGCACTTATAGAATTTATTTGTTTATTGCAGTGTCACAATGAGCTCTCATGACAATGATGACATCAACATGAGTGAGGATGAAGCTCATTCACATAGTGATATTGATCTTGAATATGAACCTGGGGTTGAGGGGGATGACCATGGGGATGAGCATGAAGTCCAAACTAGTTTCATGGCAAGTGAAGCAAGTAATTTAAATTGCCCTTCTGCAATATTGGCAAAGTATGCTAGGGGTCCTTTTGATCCCACTTCCCCTCTCAAACAATTTGCAACAAAAGATCTAAGTAGGCAACCGCATGGGGCAACAGCTGGTGGCACAAGGAGGTGGAAGTGCAACTTTTGTGGTGGTGGGTGGTATGGCAGCATCACTAGAGTTAATGCACACCTCCTTTTCATTAAAGGAAAAGGTGTGGGGATATGTCGTTTTTTGATAAAACCAGAAAACCTGAAATTCAAAATTGAAATAAATAAGTTATGGGGTGTTCCTGATGATACTCCAGTTGCACCTGTGCCTACTACTTTGTCTCATAGGACACAGCTTCAGCATAGCCAACAACAGAGATCTAGCCATACTTTGCAGACGAGAGTAGGAGGGACACCAAGTTCTTCTTCTAGTGCCTATGCAGGAGAGGGGAGGGGGAAACGGAAAGTGCAAAGTCAAACTCAAAGTAACCCCATTGCAGATTTGTTTAATGTGCAGCTCAAGGATGAGATAGATGATGCCATTGGCAAGTTCTTCTTTGCCAATGGCATCCCGTTTCATGTTGCCCGATCTCCTTATTTTAAGGATATGATATCGATGGTGGCAAAGGGAGGACCATCATATGTGCCACCAGGTGAGACGAAATTGAGGACCGCGATCTTGGATAAGAACTATTCCAAGATCAATTTGTTGATGGAGAAGATGAAGGAGTGTTGGATTGAGACAGGATGTAGCATAGTCATGGATGGGTGGACGGACATTAGCCATCGTCCACTCATTAACATCATGGTTACATGTACTGAGGGCCCATATTTTCTTAAGGCAGTTGATTGTTCAGGGCATCGCAAAGATGCTGATTTTCAGTTTGAGGTTCTCAGGGATGCTATTGAGGAGGTTGGGCCACAAAATGTGGTCCAAGTTGTGACAGATGCTGCACATGTGTGCAAAGCTGCAGGGAGACTTATTGAGGCTACTTATAGGCATATTTGGTGGACCCCATGTTGTGTGCATGCCATGAACAATGCACTCAAGGACATGGGAAAGATTGAATGGATTAGAGCAGTGGTTCATGATGCGAGAGATGTGCAGATGTTTATCTGCAACCACCACACATCACATGCACTTTTCAGGACCTTCGCTAAGAAGGAGTTCCTGAAACCTACTGATACGAGATATGGTTCCTATTTCATTCTCTTAGACAAAATGATTGAGTTGCAAGAGGCACTGCAACTCATGGTCATGACAGCAGATTGGAGTAGGTGGGCCGAGTCTAGGACAGAGCATGGGAGGAAGGTGAAGGATACAGTGAAGAGTGATGTGTTCTGGGCTGATGCAAAATATATTGTCGCCATCATTAAACCAGTTTTCTAGGTTATCAGGTATGGGGATGCGGATGCACCTAGCCTTGGAGAGGTGTATGAGTGCATTGATTCTATGCTTGATCAGATGAGGGCTGTTGTGCGAGAGAGGGACCCTACATTAGCATTCTACCATGAGCACATTCAGCCAATCATTCACAGGAGATGGGAGAAGCTCAACACTCCCTTGAACATGGCAGCCTATGCACTTGATCCTAAGTGGTACTTGACTAGGCCTGGTAGAGTAACACCGATACAGGATGCAGAGGTGAAGGCAGGGTTCTTTAGGTGCATTGAGAGGATGTATGATGATGTAGATGCCAGTGTGATTCGCATTGAGTGGACCAAATTTGCCACTCTTAGAGGTTATTTAGATGCAGCCAAGATGGATATGCGAACTATGGCGCAGGAGGACCCAATTTTGTGGTGGACTTGCCATGGATCAGGATCTTTGACTACCACTCTAGCCATTCGATTGTTATCTCAGGTTTCTAGTTCTTCAGCTGCTGAGAGGAACTGGTCTACATATAGCTTCATCCACTCTCTTAAGAGGAACAGACTTACCTCTAGGAGAGCAGAGAAGCTTGTGGCTGTACATAGTGCTTTGCGTCTCATTGACCGCAAATCACTTTTGTACAAAGAGAGTCCAGCAGCACGGTGGGATGTAGACCCAGAGGAGCCAGCACAGATTGATGAGGATGCTGCAGTTTCGGCTTCAGATGCAGGGCTGGTTGGTATTAGTTTGGCAGCGCTTGATCGCGAGGATTCCAGTAGTTCGAGTGATGAGGAGTTTGGGGATGATTAGAGGCCTCCCTTCACTACATTTTTGCATTTTGTACTTATTTTGATTATGATATCAAACTATCAATGTACTCATGCTACTTATTTTTATCATTATGATATGATATTATGATGTGACATGTCATATTTTCGATATTCATATAATAGAAATCTCAAATTCGACAATTTCATTTGTCAAATTTTAATATTTTATTTGATTAGTGATTACTAATAGTTTTCAAGTATTCAAAATGTTAGTATTTGCAATTTTACTAATTTGCCAAAGTTTAATTTGAATTGTTATTCTAAAACATCTTTTTATAACTAGTTATTCAAGTACCATATGTATATCAATGCCGCCCCCCCGCCGCCCCCCTGCCGCCGTCCCCCCGCCGTCCCCAAACTTGGACCCCTTGTCCCCCCGTCCCCGAGACCCGTCCCGCACACGGAGACGCGTCCCCTTCAGGAAACTCCGTGGAACACTGGAAAGCTCACAACAGTATGGGAAATATGAAAACTCAAAAAATAGAAAGAACTCTCTGTAAATATGATTCTTAGAAATATGAAACTCTCAGCAAATAGAAATACTCAGAAATATGAATGAACTCTCATAAATTAAGAGTAATTTCGAATTCCAAAAGGTAGTGAAGAAGAGTGGCCAGGGCGGCTTTTTATAGTCCTTTGTTCAACAAAATCCTCATTCCCAGGCATGTAAACTGCCAGAACAGAATTTTGAACAATTCCATAATGAAATGTGGCAATCTTCTGAGGTGAATTGACCTCCTTTAATTGACAGCAAACAAAGAAAGATTCAAACTGCATATGGTGAAATTCCTTAGTTCGACACCTCCCAGGCATACTCAGATTTCATGCCTTTTTCAGATTTTTCTGCTTGATGATTCATTTGTGATGAATAGGTCAAGATTTCATTGTTGCCATTATGCCGAATTCAATGGAAAGGAAGACACATCTACCTGTGTCTGAGAGAGTCCTGAAAATGGCGTTCACCATTCTTCCTGTGGGCGACTTGTTCTCCTAGCACAACTTTTATTTTTCACTTTCAAATGTTTTAATAAAGTCCTCAATGAAATATTTCCTCTTTCTTAATGTTTGGCGTGATTCTCTTCAAAACTGCGTTGCATTTAAAGTGATTAATATCTCCAAACAATATGAATCGATTTCCATAGTTTAAATTCCATTATTCCCTAAATCGATTTATTCACTTGACATTATAAAGTAAAGTCTTCATTTTACCATATCGATTCCCACTTTATTTCTAATTAATAATTAATATATATATATATATATATATATATATATTTTATTATATTAATATATATTATTATAGTTTCATTTTACTTTAATATATATATATGTATATATATTTAAGCATTATAATTTAAATATACTTATATATACATATATATTTATTTCGGTAAAACTATAATATATATATATATTTATTTATTTTCATTTATACATATATACACATTTACATTTTTATTTGGTAAATACGTATATTGTGAGCCAGTCAACATACTTTCAATATACATATCTATGTATATGTGTATATACGTGTATATGTAAATTCCAAGACAAATATTAAAATAATATAATTAATATCCACAGATAATAGGTAGCGTGTGTACGTATATACATGTATATCCTAGTATATTCCATAGTGTATACGTATGTGTATGCGTACCATATCGATACATACGTATGGGCATATCCATCTGCCGATCGTACGTCTGTATCGATATGTATATACATATGGATACGTGTACATACTATATACATGTATACACATACCCACCCAACCTATTTGCTTATATTCATTCACGTTTCTCCCACATTGATTATAGCACAGTAAGTCAGATAAATAAATAAACATCACTCACAAAGCACAAAGAAGTAAACAAGACTCCTAAATCCTATGGATGACTTATCAAGCCCAACTTAACTGACTTGGTTCCTTCAAACCTATAATGACATGTGTGTATGCTCAATTGGTTCTCGTTACTGTTAACCCAACCAAGCTCCTCCCTGAGTGATATTTCTCCTCTGCCTGGAGGAATGGTCCTCTTTCCTGCACACCATGACACGACAACGGGAGTCATATGCTCAAAACAAAGCAGTATACATGAAACATCTCAAAGTTAGAATAAACATCAATTCAATAACTTTTCATGCAACATTAATCAAGAATTACATCAATAGAAGTATCAGTCAAATGAGACAATCATTTAAATAGGACACATTCATTTTGATAACAAGAACAACATGCTTTATTTATCTGAATGATTCAATCATTACATCTTATTGCCCTATGCAATAGTAGCTATACAATCGGGATGTAACATTAATTGTCCCTTAATTGACTAAAGGAAATAATGTTAATTAATTAGCAAAAGATCATTAGTTATGATAAGACAAGAGTCATGTCTTCTGACTAAATGGCTGCCATGAAATGATACAACTCTTGGTCCAATGTAGATATAAAAATAAGCCAAGTTGATGACAAAAAGCATCGATTGGAAATCTGAAGCATTAATACATTCTTATCAGGATCAAGCCGCTCCTAGGGAGCAATTGATCATCATTCAGGCTGAATATTCATAAAGATAAATCAGATACCCAGCCACTCATAAATTGCATGAAATAAAGAATATGTGAAGCAGAAACAGCGATCAAAATAAGACACTATTCTGGCCGATCTGTATATGCATGTAAACAGTTAGAAATTCAGAAACAGCATTCATTTTATGGTGCCGAACCTGCACTCTTAAACATATACAGTGCAGATTTATATATATATATATATAACTGATAATCGATATTTACTTGATATTTACATGCCTTCAATATAAGTCTTAATATTCAACTGAATTCATATAAAAGGTTACTCTAATGTGATGTCCCCATCATGAGAGTAATTGATCAAACACACATTAAAGAAGAAGACAAAAGCAAAATAAACTAAGATAATTATTGGTGAAAGGATGTATATTATAATCAGTCGCACCTCACCTGAAAGGACGCATCTTGTGCACATCACGCCTATATCAAACCAAACACAGGGAGGAGAGGATTATGAATAAGCAAATCAATTGAAGAAGTGAAGACATAGAGAAGCCCACGATCAAGGAAGCCGATAATAGTTAGTCGAGATCTCAGAAAGATAGAGAAATCTGCACACAGGAAGATGATTGAACACAAACCAAAGGTTAAGTGCTGGGAACTATCTTCCAAAGAAAAGACTTCGCACCCAACAGAAGAACCACACGAGAATTTCTTATCTAACCGGAGACAAGACACGTATCATAGCTGGGAACATTAATTCAATGGTCGGTATTATTGAAAAGGAAAAATTGTGTTAGTAATTCAAACTTCACCAAATCTCAGAGGCGTCAAATTAAAGCACGACATGGAGTATTATTTAATACATTAAGTTTGATTTAAGGCTCGATGGTAATACTTCACCCATGCCATTTGGGATTCCTCAAGCCGTCACAATATCAAGTGGGAACTATCGGGGAAAAGAAAAGTTTTAGATGACTTTCGACTGGGAAGCAAGCCATCATATCAGTGGCTGGTAAACCTGCAAGAACTAGTGGCAGTCTATTGAAATATTGGGAGCTCATTAACACAATGAAAGTTGTGTGGCTGTGTAATGATTATGAGATATATATAGATATAACAGTTGTGAAGATTCTCACCAAATATGGAAGGGCTCTAGCGCCTATGGGCTGGTAAATTTGCTGAGTTGAGCATCTTCATAAATATAAGTTCCAATTGATGCAGTGTGGGCACTGGTGTGATTCCCAGTCATGACTTTTGGGTCTGAGTATTTTATCAATTGATTCATTGTGTATATTGTGGATAATAAGGAAAAAATCTGTGATATATTTTGATGTAGCTGGAAACCATGACTTGAAGCAATCAAGTGTTATTTAACATGAAATGTATCTATTGCTTTGAATTATCTGCCTATAGACTATCATTATTTTATTTGCAAATTAAACCAAGAGTAGTACTCAAATAGCATACTGGGAAAACTGTTTGACAAAATGTCCAGATAGATTAATTGGTAAATCGAAAAAATTATATGCAATTCGGGGTGGCTCATTACATCTAAGGTATACTTATTT
Organism: Sequoia sempervirens; assembly: GCA_007258455.2. NCBI lineage: Eukaryota > Viridiplantae > Streptophyta > Pinopsida > Cupressales > Cupressaceae > Sequoia > Sequoia sempervirens. The sequence goes on along the minus strand of VDFB02271358.1, from coordinate 1,200,582,284 downwards.
AAATAATTGGTTTTAGGCCTTCGAACATCTTGAATTAAGGAGATTAAAGATAAAATTAACATAATTCTATAAGGGTACATCACTATATATATATATATATATATAGTGCCGTACCCGTACCCGTACTTGTATTTGAAATATATATACATATGGATATGTATATGTATATGTATATATATCATAGAAGCATAAATCTGCAAAAAATCGCAGAAATCGCGATTTTTAAAAAATGGTGGCCATTCCCGATTTTTTCGGCCAAAAAATCGCGATGTTTTGGGTTGCATTGACTGCCCAAAAAATCGTTGAAAATCGCGTTGAAATCGTATTAAAATCGAGTTAAAATCGTGAAAAAATCGGCAAAAAATCGTAAAAAAACGGAACCCTAAAAAGCACCACAAAAACCCCTAAAAAAACGCGTTTTTGGGATAAATGTGCGTCGCTAGTTTATTAACTTCATCCTCTGCGACTGAGATGACACGTTTTCGTGCTGCGACTGGAGGGTGTGCATTTTTTGTCCGCCGAAAATCCTCATGCGACCTGCGACCTGCGACTTGCGACCAGACTTTGTTGTTGCCGCCAATCATCTATATTCCTGGCCCTGGCTACGTATTGAAATTTTCTGGCTGTGTACACTATGCAATTAAAATTATATAATTAAATAAATTTATTAAATAATATTTCAGTGTTCTATTATTGTTTATTTGAAAATTTAAAATGAACTTAAATTATATAATTAAATAAATTTATTAAATAATATTTTATGAAATATAGTATATGATATAATTAAATAAATTTATTAAATAATATATGTAAATATTAAATAAATTAAGTTTTTTAGAAAGCACAAGTTATATTATTAATTTTCATGTTTATTGTTTATTTTCATGTTTAAAATGAATTTAAATTATGTAATAAAATAAATTATTAAATAATATTTTCTAAAATATAGTATATTATATGTTTCTACATTTTTTTATGTTTTTTTTCAAATCCGATTTTTTCCCGATTTTTCAAAAAATCTTGATTTTTTGGTTTGCCGATTTTTTCCCCAAACGATTTATGCTGCTATGATATATATACATATATATGTATACATATATGTAGGTATACATATACATCTACATATATATATATATATATATATGTAAATATATACATACATATATACATACGTATGTATACATACAGGTATATATATATATTATGTATGTATATATGTACATATATAATATATGTATACATATATAATATGTATACATATATTATATATTATGTATGTATATATGTACATATATTATATATGTACATATATACATACATAATATGGTATCAGGACATAATAACTTGACCACAATAACCTTGGACACAATAACCCCGTCATAATAACCCAAGGACAAAATAACCCAGGGTCATAATAACCCATGGACAGAATAACCCATGGACAAAATAACCCGTATGTAATTTATAAATTTTGTTTTCCTTTCTCTATATTCTTATAGGGATATTCTGTCCATGGGTTATTCTGACTACGGGTTATTTTGGCTTGGGTTATTATGACCCTGGGTTATTTTGTCCTTGGGTTATTGTGACTGGGTTATTCTGTCCAGGATTATTTTGGGCGGGTTATTATGTCCTGTAACCACAATATATATATATATATATATTTTCCCGTACTCATACACAAGGAAAAAAAATTGCTGTACCGCTGTACCCGTACCCATATTTGAACCCATACATGAGCCAGTAACTTAGGTTTCAATCTTAATAAGCATGTTTCAAAGATTCATTAAGTTCCTTATCCTGTGAGAATTAATGGTTGGCTCTTTAATATAACCAACTACCATGACCAAAAAAGAAAGAAAACGGAAATCTCTAAATGCTCATTTGACCATCTTGCTTAATTGCTGTTGTTCTGGATTTTTGGTTCATTCTTATAACATCGAAGGAGCAGTGTATGTATGAGGTTTATGCTTTACACAGTTTGGTGTCACACAATATATGCTATTTTTTCAGTCAGTTATCAGTTGCTTTTGGTCATTCTGAGTTCTTTTCTCTTAAGGTTTCTTAGTATAAGTTGGTCACCCAATTGAAAATAGATTATAAATGAATAACAATAATATCTTAGTATCAAGATGGATATAGACAGGAAAAAGGTTTCATGGGATATCCATCATAGGAAACTGTAGACTTTTTCCTGCAGAACTTGTTATTGGAGCATGTTTAACTTTTCTTCTATCCACAACTTGGACTTGTTACATATTTTTCGAGACCATATTTATAATATTATTGAGTTCTTTGATTTATGCACTGAATATGTTTGTGCAGTGTGATGTCAATCAGCTCTGGATATTTGAGTTTTAAAATTTTATCCTTTAGTCTCTGTAAGAATTTTCACTCCATATCTGCCATTTTCATTTCTTATTATAAAATATGGGTTATTGATTCAGAAATGCTTTTCTATATAGGTCTGGAAACTCCTTTTCTGGTTTTCAGTGAAGCCACTTTCTTTGGTCATGTAAAGTATTATTATCACAATAAAGTAAATTTATCTGCATTATGGCATACAAATGTACATGCAGTTTCACTTTCTAAAGAATATACTTTTTATACATTTTACATTTCCTTTGTGCAGTGCTTCTAGAATTGAAGAAGAACATAGCAATCCGTGAAAAGCTGGAAGCTCTTTGCAGAGAATTACAACGCCAGAACAAAATGCTCACAGTATGGTTACCTGTATTTTCCTTTGAGGAACAAAATACTGATATTGAACCATTTATTGCTTGTATAATTGAATGAAAGAGAGTTACACATTTATTTTGGGTGCAAAACTCGACTTCCAATTGACAATTTGGAGATCTAATGACATAAGCTTATGTGAGTTGTAGAAGTGTGAACTTTTCGAAGGCAAATAATAATGTGCAGACATAAAAGACATAATCCTACTGTTCAGTGTAAAATAATTAGTCACCACAACCTCTACTGGGGCAGAAGAACTCAAATGTAATTGTTGTTATTGACCACAAACACATCAGGATAATGTCTTGATTCATATTTACTTTGCAACATAGATTGAAATATTTGATTAAAAACTAAAATAACTGTGGATGAACTATATCCTAATATTAATGACTAGATTATTGCCTTTCCACAAGTCAAATTATGTTTGTCTGTTTGAATCATACAACAACACTCTACTCTAATCTACATCTCCAGTTTTATGGGAAGCTGGGTCACTGGTAATGCTATGAACACAGTTTTAGTAACACATTTATGCGATAAGGAAATATAGTATATTCAGTACTTTTTATATTTGTACAGAAAATCCTTGAGTACAGTTCTATGAGTTTAGCTTCAAATCAGGAGCTTGAAGGAATCAGCACCAAAAAACTACAGCTACGCAGATGATGGATGCATTCAGAATTTAAAAAGATTTGCATTGAAAAACTCAATGCTTGTCTAGGTTTTGGGGGTGGGGGGATGCAGGGTTGGAGATAGCAATCAATTTCCTATATTTGGGAGATGGCTACTAAAAGTATATGTGAAAAACAATATTTGGCAATTAAATTACAAAAATATTAATTAAAATTTATAGTGAAATTTTTAAAATTTAATTAAATAACATGATCCATAATCCAATACTGAAAGATAGTGTCACACTACTGATTAATGTCAAATGATAATACAAGTATAATATTATAATAAACCTTAAATAAATGATATATGGGCCTTTTTATACAAATAGCCTCAGTAACTCATGTAATCTCCATACAAAAGGTACATAGTACCCAAATAAAATGAGCACAACCCAAAGGTGTACCATAAAGATTAGTAAGTCAAGAGACCCACCAATTAGGCATCTGCTCCAAAGAAAGAAAAATGTGATTTGGTTGACTATATTTTGGTGAGTCATCATAACTACCCAATTGCACCATCTCTTTGGGTGCTAGGGAATTGAAATTCACTCTTGGAGGCTGTTGTACACCTTAATTGAAAAAAAAAGACAAAAAACAAAGAATTGCACTAGGCAACGTTGATCAAGGGTCCGCTAAACAACTGATCGCCACATGAGAGCAAATCGATCCAATTATTGAAGGCTGTGATGAGGGAATGGAAGATATTAAAAATTGTTGTGTGATTTATGATTCGTCACCCCTGTAGCCATCGTCCCATTTCAAAGGAAAGGAAGTAAGTGTAAGATTTGAATTTGGTAAATATTTTGGTTTGTGTTTTCTGAACTCACCGCCATATTCCTTGTGGTGTCACTTGCCACTACAAATCAGCGCAGGAGTTTGCAAAAGACAAAGAATAGGGATTATCGCAGCAATGGGTTAGGGTGACGTGGGGAAATAGGGCAGCAGCTAAAAGTTAAAAAGAAAAGTGTGACCTTGAAAAGTCTTCCTAACAGCAGCCACAAGAAATCGGCGACCTCATTAGAGATGGGAAGTGCATATAAAGTGATCGCCAGCTGATGGTAGAAAAAAAACATGTATTCCAACCCTTTCTTCAAGTTAGTGCCACCTACAAAATTTAGGAAATCTTTCACACAAAAAAAAGAGAGATAGCAGATTGCAGGTTGAAGATTCCAAATTTATTGTTAGAGTTTTTGGCCAGCTGCACTATGTGGAAGGAGGCGTCGCAAGTAAAAAAAATAAAAATGGTTCTTTGACATTAAAATAATATTATTTGAATTTAATAAGTGTTGTTATGATTTTTATAGTCAAATAAATAAATTTGTTATGAATTATTTATTCAGATAAAGAAATTTGTTACAAATTATTTATTTAGATAAATAATTTTTTTATGAATTATTTATTTAAATAAATAATTAAATCAGCTTGGATAGTATTTGTTATTAAAATTTGCAAATTATAAACACAAAAAAAAAAACCAAACTGTCAGAAGTACAAGAGGAAAATTATTTTCGGGAATTGTCAAGAAATTCTGGGAAGTTATATTTGAAACAGTTTTAGAATACAATAATGACCAAAATAACCACTCACAAGTCTTGATACCACTTTACGGAATGCAAATTTGATCAAGTGACAATAGTTGAGGAAAAAATTAGGCTGTATGGGTGTTGGATGAGGAGTGTATGGTGGTGGCAAGGATGGTATAACAACAATAGGGATGGTATGGTTGCTGCAAGTTTGACTGCCCCTCTGAATTTGGACAATTTCCCCTTGCAATCAGATCTACAGTTTGTTGACAACCTCTAGCACAATTGAAATCCTCTAAAATGCTCCTTGTTCACCCAAATCTGGAATTAAACTTAGAAATTTCAGCACCAATGTGATCCTTGGATGGAATCATCTCACTTGGATAAGAAGGTTTTTGTCTTTCAAATTCTCGCACTCCAAGGGTTTTTGTCCTTGGAAGAGAAGATGAACACAAGTGCTTAAACTCCAAAAAAAAGATTTGATTACAACAAAAATAGATGCTCCCTTTGATAAATTTTCCCTCCTTTTATAAATTCCTTTTGGGCTTCCCAATTTGAATTTTCTTTCACCTCCTAAAACTCCCTCAATATTATTTAAAACACTTTTAAAATAAAATACTATTAAAATAATATTTTCGAATTATTTATTTAATGCTCAATATTGTATTATTATGTTGTAATATTGTGATAAGATCGTTTCTTCAATCTTCTGAAGTTTCTTTTTAGAAACTTCCTTATTTTGTACATTTGTAAATCTTATTTATTGAGCTTTCGCTCTTAATGTAAATACATCAATTTTTTACCATCTTTGCCTCTTGTAATATGGTATCAGAGCAGGAGACTTTGGCCGCCAATTTTTTCTTTTGATTTTTTGAGAAGATTTTCGTGGGGTTTTTGAATAAAATCGCGTGAACTTTTGAGAAGGGAAAATCGCTTTTTTTAAAAAAAAATCATTTTCTAGGCGTGGTTTTGGTTTCTGATTAGCGCGATTTTTTCCTCTTCTGGAGCCCTTGTTTTTTTCTGGCGCGATTTTTTCCTCTTCTAGAGTTTCTTGGGTGCGTGTTTGCTAGTGTCATTTCTGCAAATCGCGACTCTTAGATTTTGTGTTTTTTGTTGGTTTTTGGTCGCGTTTGTCTCCTGGTGTGATTTTCTTTTCTGAAAATCTGAAACTCAAAGCCTCTGTGGTCGCGGATTTCTACTATCTTCTTGTCATGTTTTGTGTTTCTTTTTCCTACAAAAATCTGCTTGCGTTTTGGACTCAATTTGTGAAAATTTCTAGGCATTGGAAAAATCTGCGATTTGGTGGCGTCATTTCCCTGGTTTTTTTTCTTTTTTCTGGGCACTTGGTTTTTGAGACGTGTTTTCTATTTTCTGCGAATTCTCGTGACTATTTTGGGCATTTTTTGTCTTTGAAAAAAATTCTGAATAATTTTGCCCTAGGGTTTTAAATAAATCCTTTGTTTGAAGCCGAAATTTTTTTCTAATCACAAAATTTTTGTGGGTTTTTTGAGGAGAATTCTGGGTAGTTGTCATGATTTTCTGGGTGCCTCAAAATCCGTGCTTTGGGATTTGTGCAACCAAGTTTACCTCGATTTTGTGCCCGAAATTTCCTTAGTTTTCAAAACCTTGGAATTTTTGTCCTGGGTTTCGTGCTTTGCGTCTCTTCTTTGTATCTCGTTTTTTCGTGCTTCGGAAAGCGTGAAAGATGACATCTTTGACCAACATTATGTTGGAAGGCAGTTAGCGATTTAATAGCAAAAATTATAATACTTGGAAGCAGCGAATGATGACTATCTTTGAATATCGCTGCCTTGATTAGATTGTTCTAGGTACTGCTACTCATCCTACAACGGCGGGTAAAGACCAGGAAAAGTTTGATGAGCAAAATTGTGAATTGGTGATGCTCATTAAGCTTTCAGTTACTGATGATCAGCTTCCACAGGTTCCATCTGGCAAGACAGTTGCCGAGATTTGGGAGCACTTGAAAGCCTTGCATGAGACCTCGAACAAGAGCCGTGCATTCTTTCTGAAGAACCAACTGTTCTCCATCATGATGGATGAGAGAATGTCCTTACAGGAGCATCTGACAAAGATTCAGGACATCCGTGATCAATTGGAGGCGATTGGTCGGAAGATGGAGGAAGAAGACATGGTAGTAATTACCTTGAAAAGTCTACCGAAGTCTTATGAGCACTTTGTTGAAACCCTCAACATTACATTGACTAATGTTGATTTGAAGTTTTCGGAGCTTTGTACCATTCTTTTGTAGTAGGAATGTTGGAAACAATAGTTTGGCAGTAGTGCCTCTTTGTCCTCTACAGAACAAGCTTTTGCAGCTAAGTCTTAGCCTAAGAATAAAGGGAAAGGTTAGCCTTCGCAGCAGAAAGGCTCAAGTCAACCTCCAGGCAGCCCTATGAAAAAGAACATTCAGTGTAATTACTGCCACAAATATGGTCATATGAAGAAGGATTGTCGTTAGCGTTTGGCTTCTGAATAAAAGAAGCAGGGAGGGTCTTAACAAAAAGCGAATGTTGCCGAGCACACTGAGCAGAAGGAATCTGCCTTTTACGCATTTATGGCTAAAAGACTTGCAGATCATGTGAAGTTCTCTACTTGGTACATTGATTCAGGTGCTTCGCGACACTTCACCCATCGATGTGATTGGTTCACAGACTTCTCTCCCTTTAGTGACTCAGTTATTTTTGGAGGAGGTGAAGAGTATACCATTGTTGGTAAGGGCACTGTTCAGATTCAGTTTGGTGGGAGGAATCTCATATTCCTCAATGTATACTACGTTCCTGGCATGGAACTAAACCTTCTCTCGGTCAGTCAGATCATGCGACATTCTCCTTAGTTGGATGTGGTATTCAGTGCACACAAATGTTTGATTGTTGATCGGGAGACTCACACCATTGTGGCTGTTGGTATTGAGGATCATGGTCTATACAAACTTGTGGATACAGGTGATTCTCCAGAGTTAACCATGGCAGCCAAAAGTGCTTCCATCACTAGTCTTTGGCATCAGCAGTATGGGCACTTAAATGTGCACTATCTCTCTCAGCTAGCTTGGGAGGGACTTGTAGCTGATTTACCTGAGATCCATACTTAGCATCATGGTGTTTGTGGAGCTTGTTAGGTTGGGAAGCAACATAGGACACCGTTCACGAATGGTGACTCATGGCGAGCCTCTAAGGTACTACGGTTGGTTCACGCTGATGTATGTAGGCCAATGAATACACCTTCTGTTACTGGTTGTAGGTAATTCTTGCTTTTTGTTGATGATTTTAGTTGTAAAATGTGGGTGTACTTTCTTAGACAAAAATCAGATGTGTTTACTATATTTCAGAAGTTTAAGGCCTTAGTAGAAAAAGAGTCTAGTTGTTGCATTAATCACTCTTAGGTCAGATAATGGGGGGGAATTTTGTTCTACTGCTTTCTCCAACTTCTGTGATACACACAACATCAAATGCCTGTTAACCACACCCTACACTCCTCATTAAAACGGTGTTGTAGAGTAGCGCAACTGCATAATCACTGAGATGGCCTGCTCCATTTTACAACACAAGAGTGTTCCTAATAAATATTGGGCAGAAGCAATCTACACTGTAGTCTATCTCCTTAATCTGTCTCCTACACAAGTTGTTAAGGGGAAGACTCCTGAGGAAGCTTGGACTGGTCGCAAACCTAGGATCAGTCATCTGAAAATCTTTGGCTCTTTAGCATATGTATGGATTCCAGATGCCAACCGCTCCAAGTTGGATTCCAAGAGTCAAAAGCTTATGTTCATAGGGTACAGTGACAACCATAAGGCTTACCGGTTGATTGATGTAGACACTGATCGTCTCATCTTTAGTCGGGATGTTGTATTTGATGAAGAACGAGGACCTTTTCTCCTTTCCTCGTCTGTGCAACATTCTAAGGATTAGCCTTTGAAGGCTTCTGATTTGGGTGTCCGTCTTCCGTTAGGTCCACTTGATAGGAGGGACGATGCAGATTCTATTTTTGATGATGCTCTACCCAATTTTCCTCCGGATGATGTTGATCTTCCACCTGTTGAACCTGTTCTAGATCCACTACTAATTCCAGCTCCTCCTGTTACATTTGACGTTGGCACTTGTCTCCGGCCTAAATGGTGGGCTAAGACTATTGGTGATCTTCATGATGATGAGCTCATTGAGGGGAGATTGTCTAGAAACAAGAGAAAACAACAACATACAGTTAATTTTGCTTTCATGGCCAACATTCACAGTGTTTATGACCCTCAGACATATTCAGAGGCTAAAGGAATTCCTGAGTGGGAACAAGCAATGGAGGCTAAATACCAGAGTCTTCAGAAAAATTACACTTGGGTCCTTTCTGATCTTCCTCCAGGGAAGAAGCCCATTAGCTGCAAATGGGTGTATAAGGTTAAGTACAAAGCTGATGAAACCTTTGACAAGTACAAAGCTCGTCTCGTTGCTAGGGGGTTCTCATAGAAGGAAGGCATTGACTATGAGGAGACTTTTGCTCCTACAACCAAGATGAGTACCATACGGGTTACCCTTGCCTTAGCAGCCCAGGTTGGTTGGAAAGTCCATCAGATGAATGTTAAGAGTGCTTTCCTCAATGGTGAGTTGGAGGAAGAAGTCTACATGATGCAGCCTCTAGGGTTCAAGGTTGTCGTTAAAGAACACAAGGTGTGCAGATTGGTTAAAGCACTATGTGGCTTGAAACAGGCTCCTCGGGCTTGGTACATCAAGATTGAAAAGTACCTCACAGATCATGGCTTTTAGAGGAGTCCATTTGACTCTAATCTGTATGTCAAACATACTGTTAGTGATATTCTTATTCTTGTTGTCTATGTGGATGACTTGATCATTACTAGCAGCTCGACACATTTGATCGTTGAGATCAAATAGGATTTGTGTAGCACATTTGACATGACAGATTTGGGACTTTTGCATTACTGTTTAGGTGTCGAGGTTTGGCAAACCGAGAGCAGTATGTTAATCTCCTAGTCCAAATATGCTCGAAGTCTACTGGATAAGTTCCGAATGCAGGATTGCAAACCTGCCTCCACATCCATGGAAAAAGGGCTCAAGTTGTCAGCTAAATCAGACTCACCTATAGTAGATGAATCCTTATTCAGGCAACTAGTGGGCAGCCTCATCTATCTCACTGCCACTAGACCTGACCTTAGTTTTGCAGTGAGCTACATTTCATGCTTCATGGTAGCCCCCAAGGTTGATCATTGGGTAGTAGCGAAACGTGTGCTGCGTTATGTGAAGGGCACTTCTGATTATGGACTTCTTTACACTAGAAGTCACAATCCTAGACTTAGTGGTTTCACAGACTCAAATTGGGCAGGTTTGGTTGATGATAGAAAATCAACATCTGGGTATGTGTTCAGTTTTGGATCTTGTGCAGTCACTTGGACTAGTAAGAAGCAGCAGGCAGTGGCTCTTTCCTTGACAGAAGCAGAGCATCGGGGAGCAGTTAAGGAAGCTTGTGAGGTAGTTTGGCTTCGCCGGATGCTTGCAGATATGCAAATATCTCAAGCAGGTCCGACTCCCTTGTTCAGTGACAATCAAGGAGTTCTCAAACTTGCCAAAAATCTAGTCTTCCATGAAAGAACCAAGCATGTGGAAACTCATTGTCACTTTGTTGGCGTTTAAATTAGCACCTCTGGAGTGCTGATTGTAAACGTTCAGCTATTTCAAATGTTTTGCAACACTTCTTCGTTATTTAAAGAGGAGAAGTCCCTCTCTGCTGGGAGCAATGCGTAGGGAAGGGAAATGCAAACTAAAGTTCCTATCTTTTTATGCTTCAGCGGTAGGACACAAGGGTGCACAAACACAATGCGCTGTAGCTAAGCTTTTTCTCTGGTTTCTGCAGATCTTAACTACGACTAATCTAGCTTCTATCTATCCAATAACTTCAAGGTAAACAGAGCATGAGGGTAAAGGAGCGGGAATGGTTTGGTTGGATCACCTGAATTCACCGTCTCCTGAGAATATGACCGAGGCTCTGAACTCTCGGGTATACACCGGGATAAGGTTGGTACAAGCAAACGCTCTATACGGTAAACTAGATTTGAGGCCTGCCAAGGAGGAGGGACTCCTATCCGAGGTATGGGCTAGGAAATAGTTTACGAGAAACAACAATTTACGATGCCTTGGCCACGAGCTTGCTAAGGAGGAGGGACTCCTATCCGAAGTATAGCTTGGAAGTCAACACATTAAACAACAACAAACGATAACTTGTCAATAACAAATGTCCAAGGAGGAGGGACTCCTATCCGAGGAGGGAAATGAAACAACGAGCTATTAAACACAAGACGTGGACACAACTCAAAAAGATTGACCAAAATGCAAGCGCCTTCTGATATTCTCCTTCAAAGCTTCATCAACGAATTACAAAGGTTGGGAAAGCAAAGGCACGAAATCATGCACAATTACAATCGACCAACAAACTCTCATCCAAGAGTGAACAAGTATCCGCTTTCAAAGCTGTTGGCAACAATGGCGCAGCAATTTTGCATAGCAAGTAAAAGTTAAACAAATAATGAGCCCAAGGCTCTTATTTATAGAACTCAAAGGAGTGGGCAACCCCAAAATCTCCTTGAGTTAACAATGAGTTCTTGCCAATCAATTAGCAAGATTTATTCCTAAAAAGGGGAACAAGCAGTTAACTGGAAAACTACTTCAGTTAACTGAAAGTCAACAAAGAGTCAACTGGAAACTACTTCAGTTGACTGAAAGTAAACTAAAGGTGAACTTTAATGTAAGTATCCCTCCAAAATAGACATCCACATTTAGTGGAGATCTAAGATCCACGATCATGGAAGCCAATTAGACATCCTTAATCAGTGGGATCTGACAATGCATGATTTAAGGAAAGTGGAGTTAAACTTGGAAAGAAGCATCAAGTTAACTCCAACTACATTTAATGTCATCTTGAGTTGACTTGGAAAGAAGCATCAAGTCAAACTCAAGTATCATAAATGCCACTTGGAGGGTAGGACGTCCTTCCTGGGTGTCTAACACCTCATCATCACTTCCGGTCAATAGCTCCTTGATCTGTGTTGACTTCTTCCGTTTTCGGATAGTCAATGTTTTGATGACACGCCATCTCCTCTTCTTGTGCAAGTTGTTGCTCTTGGTAACTTTTGGCGGCTCCATGCTTGGAATGACCTCTTCGCAGCTGGCAAGCCAAGGTGCTTACTACCACGCGGGAGGTGGTAATATTGGTCTTTTTGCTGCAAGATCAGTCTTTCTTTCTTCTTCGTCCAGAGTAATTGCTGCAGGTCTCCACTGAGCAGGAGATGTATTCTTTTCAAAGATAAAGATCCGCAGACTGCTGATGATGTCCGTTTGCTCTCCAGCAATGTGTGTAAGATCTGGTTGGAGAGTTGCTGGTGCAAGGTCTGGTTGCTCAATTGGAGCCCAAGGACGCCAAATTGTCATTCTGTGAAGAAGAACTCGCCTGTTGACTGTAAACACGGACGTGTTCAGACAACTTCTGAAAAACCCCTGAAAATAGCACCCCCGAGAAGTATTTTTCCGGAAAAAATCTGGCACATGGGTTTTGTTCGTGCTTCAATGCTGAACAAGCCCAGTTCCTCAAAATTTTGATTCTGAAACTTTTTCGGAAAACCCCCAAAAATAGGGGCAGCAAGTATGCTGATTTTCGGAAAGTTGACGAGATGGGTTCCTCTGGAAAATTATGCTGGATATACCCAGTTGATCTGATCTGATGTAGCCTGCCACCTTTTTGAAATGTGCAAGAAAACCTAAGACAAGAAGAGAGGAAGTAGACAGAAGATGGATTGGAAGTTTTTATCTGACTCTCTGAGAAAATCCGTCTCTGAATCCAACCTCAGATCAGCAATCTTCTTCTGCTTCAGATCTGCAAGAAATATCGAAGAACGGATGAAAACCTTGGCCAGATCTGTAAATGGCGTCCTTGAGAGCTTATGGCTGTTCTTGATCATCAACCTGCAATGAAATAATGAAGTGGGATGTCTATACCTTGATTACATAGACTCAAGCCTTAGATCCACAAGTTTGGGGACCTAACTCACGATCAAAAGTGATTTTGGCTTGATCTAAAGTTCAAAAAGGTGATTTCCACTGATCGTGGAGTGTTTTAGCCAAGTTTTGCTCAAAATATCTTGACTTTAGTCAACAACTTGACCTTTGACTTCTTCAAGGCGTCCCTTTTGATTTTTGCAAGTTCTTTATTATTTTCTCTCTTGAACAACCTCAGTTTGATCCTGAATCTGGCTTGATCTGTTGATCCTGAGATGATGCTGACACCTTCACTGCTGAGCTGGATTTGACCTGAAGAGAAGTGCCTGGGAGGCATGATGGTAAAAAGCTGAGTTTAGGGCTTCAAAAGAAAGGGCGCCTTTTCCAAGAAAAGGCTCTTTTGCTTATGCCTTGGTGAATTTTCAAACTTTGTTCTTCAGCCTTTTGAAATGACCTCTCGTGCTTTGATCTGGATTTCTGATTGATCGGAGAGTCAGATGATTTCGCTTGATATCTCATCAGGTACCCAGCTCTGTTCTGCCAAAGATGACTGACTTCGGAAAACTTGGATTTCATTTTAGGGCTCCTTTATTCAAGGGCGCCCCTCATTGAAAAGAGCTCTTTTGTCTTTCAGCATGGTTATCTTTGTCTGAAAAGTTGCCTACTTTGATCTCGATTATCCGTTGACTGCACTGTCAGATGTTTATGCTTTCAGTTGCGTTTCCGAGATCTACTTGGGCTGAGAAAGTTATCATGGGAAGCCTTTTGTCGTTTATCAGCATCTGGAGGTCCAAAAAAAAAAGGGAGCCTTTCCTTTGAAAAGGCTCTTTTTTGCTTCGATCTTCACTTTCAACAACCGTTTCTTGATACTTCGTCAATTGCCTCTTTTTGCTTCGTCGACAACTACTTATGATCAATTCATCAGATGACCTAGCTATTTGTTTCGTTGTCAAGCCAACAGGTGAACGCCGAGGATGACTGCCTTGGATGATTCATCAGGCTGCATCTGACCCTTAAGAATCAAGGGCGCCCCTGCTTGAAAAAGGCTCTTTTTGTCTCGTGAAATGATTTCTCCTTCGTAGCATTTCCAGAGTTAGTCAAATATCAACCTTTTTCAATTTTAGAAAACTCCTTCGTCGAAGATCACCATTTCTTCATGTCTCACGTTCATCGTGTATGGATGTTTGGGAAAATGACTAAGGCATTTGACTGCATAGCCTCCTCTTGGCAGCGAGGCGTGCATTCTCCAGACTTAGTCAATTTTCAGCATTTTTCATTTTTTGAAAATCCCAGACTTAGTCAATTTTCAGCATTTTTCATTTTTGAAAATCCCCTTCATCAAACAGCATCATTTTAGACCTTTTCCGCCATAGTTGCATCGTTGAAGCTTTCAAAGGTTAGCTTTCAGCACCTGGTACTGGCCAATTTGCCATTAATGGCTGCGGAGCTCCTAACTTTGTTCCTGAAAAATAGAAATAGACCCACCAGAGTAAAACTTATCTTTTGATGATTCTGACTTGACCAATGTGATCGTGAAGCCTTTTAACCCTATCAAAATCATTTTCAATCATTTCTGGGAAGGTCCTATTTTCGGGGGTTTTCCCTGAAAATAGGGGCGAAAAACCCTAATTTTCAAATTTTTAGAATTTTGTACGTGTGTTCCTGGACAGAAACCCACCAAGATTCTATGATTGGTTTGACCTAAAACAGACTTTACATGGCATTTTAACAAGATTTAGCTCAATTTATACAGAATGCCAAAAAAAATATTTTGGGTACAACACACTTCATTCAGAAGCTTGTTGAAGACGGATCAGTTCAGTTGCTGTATGTTCCGATAGAGGATCAGATAGCAGATATTCTCACCAAGTTGCTCAGTCCAGATAAGTTTGTAAAATGTAGGGGGCATCTTGGTGTAGTTGACAGATTGAGCATTAAGGGAGGGTATTAAAATAATATTTTCTAATTGTTTATTTAATGCTCAATATTGTATTATTATATTGTAATATTGTGATAAGATTGTTTCTTTGATCTTCTGAAGTTTCCTTTTAGAAACTTTCTTATTTTGTACATTTGTAAATCTTATTTATTGAGATTTCACTCTTAATGTAAATACATCGATTTTTTACCATCTTTGCCTCTTGTAATAAATACTAATAATATTTAATTTGCCCTTTTTAAAATAAAGTTACTAGGCCAAATTAAAATATTATTTTTATTCATTTCCCTCACTTTATTCTTTTAGCCAATGGGAAATGAAGAAATAGGCTACTGGTTCTCCCAATTAATTTAATTCTAAAAAGGGGACATGACATTTCTCCTCTAACACATCAACTAATACAATATCTCTAGAACATCCTCATCTATCTTTGAAGTCTCTATTGGAATATAAGATTTCAGACCAGCTTCAGCTCATCTATATGAACATTCTGAGCACTAGTAGAATAATTGCATTGTAGTAACCCTTAGTTGAAATATTAGCAAAAGCCATATTCATTCTAGAACTTAGTTCCTCATTCTTATCATTGTGATTTGAAGTCTTGTTATGACAATGCCTATCCTTGAATCCAAAAAACATATAAGCCTTGGCATCCTTATCAAGTTTCTTGCATGTAGTCACCTAAATGTCTATAACTGCCCTTCCCATAAGGTGAGATCAACAAAGTGATTAAGACATATCTCAACAATACATTTAGGTCACTTGGATCTCTTTTCTACCATGTGACCCTAAGATGGATTTCTTTCAAATAGTTTGATGGCATGCTTGTTTGTCATGAATATATTCAGCACCAATGGATTCATGGCTTGAGGATTCAACTTGGGAAACTGATGGTTTGTTCTTATTGTTTGTAGATTGAGATTGATGACCACTTTCTCTAAGGTAATAGGATCTATCGCCTTTGCACTCTTGAGGAGGTAGGGATTGGGGAATGCTTTATTCTTAGATGTGTTGCATACTTTGACATCCAAGAGAGATATGATTGCATGTATAGATATTCAAGAGGATTGCCTACTACCTTATTTTGCTATCCCAATAAGATGTGCTTGGCCCTTTCCTTGTAGAAAGTTGTCTCTGTTGGCAGGAAAGTGCAATAGTCAGACATAGTCAAGTAAATCCTACCTCATCTTTCCGCAACAACCTTGCGGAGCATAATATTCAAGAGACACCATCTAGTGTAGGGATAGGATATATATAGGAAAAGATATGTATGACAAAAGAGAGGTAGATATAAGAGAGAAAGGAAATAAAGTAGATAAGAGTATGCAAACAAATATGTATAGTATAGGGGAAGATATATTATATATGATGTAAAAGGGAGATATAAGGATATATGAATGCACTCAACACCATCTAGTGCAGGGGTCATGTGCCATTCCTTATACACCATATATATATATATATATAATGACCCATCTATCCTATCCTTGCACTAGATGGTGTTGAGTGCATTCATATATTATATATATATTTTTATATATATGAGATAGGATAGATGGGTCATTATATATATATATATATGTGCAGTTAACTAGTTGATATTTTGTTTGAATCAAACCATTGCTCCCTTTATATGACTGAGTCTGGGGTATAAACTACAACACTCAGGAATTATTTGGGGCTCAAAACTTTGGTCTGTTTTCTTCAATTTCCTTGCTAACAGTCCCCTTCATTTATTAAGATTTGTAGCCAAGTTTGAAGACTATTGGACTAATTATGGCATTCTCCCCAACTCAAGTGGTTGGTGGTGCTAAATGTCCATATGCGAATAACATAAACAAACTGTGATACTGTTACATTGTCCCTCCCTCTAGGAGTAGTTATTGTGGATTCACTTCATCTTTCTTTTGAACTAGCCATGGTGGATCTCTTCCTCTGTGTATAAGGTCTACTACTTGTTGACATTCTAAGAGATATAGGCACACACATGTTATAACTTCCTCTTTAATGGTAGAAGACCATTGATTGTGGATGTTAGATGGGTTAATAGGTGTTTTTTTGTGCTATTGCAAAATCACTCAATTGGTCTACTTAGCCCAAGCCATTCTTTTACAGTCACGATCAGATCTTTTGTTATCTCTTTTAAAGTTTGACAAGGTTGTTGATTCCCTCGTCAAATTGTCAATATTGATAGACCTAGCTTTGGTCCATTGCCCGAGTTTTCATTGTTGGGAGATGTATTGTTAGTGTTCACATAATGTGAGTTGTTAACACAACTCATGTAGCTATTTGTGATTATTTGTTAAGGTTTGTTTGTTTGTTGAGTTGTTAAAACAACTCTAATAATTAGTGAGTTGTTCCTATAATGTAGGAACTAAAACTCCTATAAGTATGTAATCCATTAATCGAATGAAATAATATAGTAATACAATAATATTATTATTCTGTGTAATTTTCTGTCTGCCTCTGCCCAAATTACCAACATGGTATCAGAGCAGACGACGCTTGAGGCTGATCTTTTGTAGATCTCTGCATTTGTTTTGGCATTCAATTGCTCCATTTGGTGTATACATTGCATCATGGTGGGGAAATGATGATGATAATGGGCTTCACTTTCACTGTCTCAAGACCTTTCTTGGGAATGTGGTGGCGGTCAATCTGAAGAATTTTCCCTATAAGCATCAGGAATCTGGAGCAGATTATCAACAAGAATCACACCATTGTGTTTTCCCCGCCTCTTAGAGTTGATATTATTTTCTTGCTGCTTCGCTTCACAACAGGCGACGCGCACACAAGAGCCTTCTAGTCAAAATTAATAGCAGGAGATCTGACTTGGAAAAGAGCATGAAGACAAATTAGGCCTGTTTTGTCTCGGTCCCATAGACTGTTTAGTCTCGCGGATGTCATTAAAATCTTTCATTCATTCATTCATTTCTATGCGCTTTTATTTATTGATTTGGGTTCTTTCATTTGCATGGGCTAAAGTATACAAAGTGTAGTTGAAGCGTGGATCATTGTAGAAAGAATGCCGACAATCTTGATGATGAGTTGTGGGCTGGCAATATGGTTTTGAAATTAGAAATAAGGCTGAAGACAAAGCCAAAGAGAAGTCTTGTTCGCAAAGAAACATCTAGCCTTGTTTTTCACATACCTGTTCAAAGTATTATTCCATTGGTCTGCAAATATCATTACAGAGAAGACATAACACGCTGATATTCACCAAATATATAGTTGGAGACAACATTTTTATATCTCTGTAGAATGATCTATCCTGGTGTTGGCATGAGCATCCGAGTTTGTAGTGAAGGCGAACATTGTTGGCATGACAAGGGTCTTCTTAGAGCAGAAGATATTGTAATTGGATCTTGCTTGTAGGTTATCTTTATGTGTATCTTTTGTTTATGTGCATTTTAAATTTGAGTCATTTTGTCTAAGTTACATAGTTAGGCATTATTGTTATGTCATCATCTTGTGAGTGTCCACATTGTAAAAGTGTAAAAGGAAATTTTAAAAAGTAAAAATTGTCTTTGTTGTGTCTAGCGTAAGTCACTTGTCAAAATCACACTTTTGTTTGGGTCCATAGTGTTTGAGTCAATTGTCACTATTGTCAATTTCATGTCATCAAAAAGAGTTTAAAAAAAAAGTTTTCCCCACTTTTCAAAAATCGGACGCATTTTCGCTTGTATGTGACATCCATAGTAATGGGGTGCATTATTAGTTACAATGTGTTTCAAGTCCTATTTGCTAAGTAAGTAGCAAAATTTGGAGGCAGGAGGCAACAACGGAAGGACACTCAACGTCCTCTCGTCAGTCACCAACGACGGGGTCGCTTATCAGCTATGGTGGCATTTTATTTTCTATTATGTAGTGTGTTTTATTTTTTTCAGCTTTTCAGTGTGGTGTGTGAATGCCAGAAAAATGATCGATTGGAGAGCAGATGACTGCAGAGGTCCTCTGACTACGGTGATCCTTTGACTATCGTACTTCGCTAGAAGATGATCGGTTAGTGAATACGTTCATTGGCATTGGTGATCATGTGCAGCAAGATCTAGACAGTAGTATGCAACTTGATATGATTTGTTTTTCAGTGTTCCTGGTTGTGTGAATAAATGGAAATTTCACATTGTGGGGGGAATAATAGCCAATGTTCCATTTCCCATTTCATGCCAAAATGACTAAAGTCAGGGGCAACTTCCAGTGGTAGTGGCGGTTGTGTATGCTGTTCGAGATTGAGTGGCAATGATCAATAACAATGACTACAATTAAGAACATTGTGTTCTTATGGAATGTAATGTGAAACCTTTCATGGTATGGGTTTTTCAGATTTGGGATATATATGTTGATTTCCATATAACTTCCCTGATGTACAAGCATAGTGGCGAACAAAAGCACCAGTGTAATGCAGTTCATGGATCTTGAAAGGGTTTGTGGGAGGATCCAAAAAACCACACGAGGTGAATAGATGGATGGGTTCCTGTTCATGTCCAGGTTTATAGTAAACTTGTGTGAAAAACTATGAAATGTTAATGGGAGGTGCCTTTCGTTTTGAATCAAGAGCATGACCCACAAGAGTTGGGCCTATTGCAGATGTAGGGTGTGAGTTCTTAACATGTTCACACTAAGGGGGGGAATGTTGGGAGATGTATTGTTAGTGTTCACATAATGTGAGTTGTTAACACAACTCACGTAGCTATTTGTGATTATTTGTTAAGGTTTGTTTGTTTGTTGAGTTGTTAAAACAACTCTAATAATTAGTGAGTTGTTCCTATAATGTAGGAACTAAAACTCCTATAAGTATGTAATCCATTAATCGAATGAAATAATATAGTAATACAATAATATTATTATTCTGTGTGTAATTTTCTGTCTGCCTCTGCCCAAATTACCAACATTCATCAGGGATATCTTCTTCCTTTGCGATGGAGGTTGCTCTTTCATGGTCATTTATAATGTTTACAATAAATTGCATAATTTGTATTGGCATTTGAAGTGATCACCTATTATCGGTCTACCTGCCCTAGTTAGTTCAAATCATTTATTTGTTCTCATGGTTTGTAGCTTGTAGATTTTTTCTCTTTAAGGGTTGAAGCTCATTTTGGTTTCCACATGTAATTGTTATTGGTTGTACTTTTATGGCCCAAGTGTATTTACCAATAATGGAAAGGTAAAAACATCTTACAAAGACAAGATGTCCTGTGAATTTGTATTGGAAATGCCAATGATGCTTAGATTTGGAAGAGAAGGCCAATAAATGAGGAGCAAGAGATAAAAGAAAAGAGGTGGTACTTGCAAAAGCATAGGAGGATTTTGTCAAAGGAGACGAATATGAAGGAACTGCTTGAAATGTTGAGAGTCAAGGCTATCTAAAATTGTTGAAGACATTTCTTGTTGGAACATGTACATGGGTATTCAAATTTATGCGGAAGAGGGGAAGTACTTGTCTCCTAATTAAATGTCATAGAAAGAAGTGCAAATAGACTTGGCAATGCAGTAACTAGTGGTTAAATATTCCATTAAAAGAGTGAAGTCTGAAATTGATCCCTGTGCTCATATTTAGAATCCTGAAGGATTTGTTGAGAATTCACACAATTTTTTTAAGACAAAAGACAGAGGAGATAATGATACATAAGAATTTAAGTGATAGTCTCCTCTTATCCCTTGCGAGAGTCCATTTATGCTTGTGTACAAGAACACTGTAGAACTTCAAGGGCATTTTCTTTTATAACTAACATAAACATTGATGCGGATGAAAAAGTGGCAAGTTCATACGACAAGAATGAAAAGTTGGAAATATTAAATTGGTGCCTGGAAACTATCCAATGATAAGAACATCACATGGAGCCATTAGTTGTTGAAGTAGTCGTATACTTTCAACGTCTGCAATGCCAAGTACTACTAATTCTATTATTATCTCCAAGGGCCTATCTCAACTCATTGACTGAAGCAATAACTTATAACCTTATGTTGTAGCATATGCCTCCAAATATTGATGAGAAAAATATGGCATAGTTGTTGAGATAATTGAGTTGGTATAATGCACAAGTTAAAGTTATTGTTTTAAATGACACGATTTCAATCCCATTCTCAACACTCATTCATTAGTTTTTACTTACATAATGCAAGAGCATCCTATGGATAGTGCAATTTTGAATCACCCAGAATGAAATTGTGATTTCCAGACAGTTTGGTGGAACAAATTGAGTCCTCTTTGATCTATGGTTCTGTTTGAGCATGAATGAGGGCTTACAAAGATGGCATAACAAGGAAGGTAGGATACTTTCATACAATGGTGTACTATGTAAAGATGTTTAAGGGTGAAGATGTTCTGTACCAGTAATTCACTGTGTTGCATCACTATGAGAGTTTCATTAATAAGCCCTTTTGCATGTTTTTTTCCAAGTTTTTTGTCAAAGTTTTGCATATAGAAGTCATATTTTCTGATCTATTTTTCTGTTTTCTCTATTCTTAGAAATGATCGTGATTCTTGAAGTTGTTTTTTTCTGTTGGCCGAGCTACAAATAGAAGTGGAAAATGATGAAAGGCAGTTTAGGAGATTGGTGAAGTGTGTCTAGTTGATGATAACTGGTGATTAGAGACAAAAGAGTGTCTGTATTAGTCATGGCAGAGTTGAGTAACAAGTGTGAGCCAAATAAACACCTATGTGCAAGCAATCAGACCTTTGGTGGCAGAGATAACTTATGAGTGCCTGGGAGCAGGAAGATTGTTTCGAGAGACAAAAATAGCTAAAAAAGGGTGCTAGATGGGTTTTAAATGGTTTTAGTGACAAAAAGGATGTAATGGGCGTGCCTAGCAAATGTTTGAGTGACAAGAGTGCTGTAGGCACGTGCCTAAGCCTCTGTGGACAGCATTCAAGTGAGATACATGGCAAAATCAGGTGCCTAAGACATGTTTCTTCAGCCTTATGGCAGAAGAGGGCACAAGACCACCAAACATAAATTTAAGTGAAAGGCAGGGCAAATCAGTGCCTAACATGTAGCAGCAGTCTGTTGAGTGTCAGCAATGAAGGAAGCCTAGAGGTAAGTTTAGTGACAAAGACACCCAGACGGAGCACCTAGCTAACATTTGAGTGATGATAGTTACTAAAGGGTGTGCCTCGGTTAGAATGGGAATGTTTAAGTGGCAAATGCAGCTGAAAAGTGTGCCTGGTATGGGTTAGGACAAATTCAAGTGTTAAACATAATGAAAGAGGCATCTAGAGTAAATAAGATTAAAGTAGCAGAGACATCTGAATGAGATGCTAAGAGGATAAAAACTAGAGATTACGTGTCAAGGAGGACACAAATAGATGCCTGAATGCTATGGGCAAAGTTTTAAGAGCCAAACAGAGTTAAAATTAGCAACAAAATGTGTTATGTCAGACCTCAAGTGACATATGTGACTATAAAGGGATCCCAGTGGTATTTCAGTCTTCTGAACAGGTGAAAACAGTGACTAAAGTCCCCTATAGCAGCAGCCATTTCAAAAATGTGTAATGGGAGCTTCAACAACAATGCATGCTTCAGTTTTCAAGCATTCATCAGTGGTTTGAATACTCAAAGCAGTGAGGACTGAATGATGTTTTCAATGTAGTTTTTCTTATGTTCTATGAATTATTCTCAGCTAGGGTTTGGCTAACACAAAATTTGTATTTTAAAAGTGATGCATTTGCCTAGGGTTTTGAAGTCTGCTGATTCATGGTGCAGATTTAATGAAGGCTTTTGTGAAAGTTTTTGAACCTAGGATTTTGTTAATAGTGAAACTATATTCCATGGATTTCTTGAAATAACCCCCTTAGTTTTTTTTTTGAATTTTTACCAAACAACAATGCACCTGTTAAGTTTAGCTCCAAAATATGATTTGTAACGTCTAACATCTTACAGTTTAAGGAAAAACAGTTATTTTGCCAACTTCAATAGTTATTTTGCCAACTTCAGCTGATAGGCAACTAAATAACTAACAATCTAGGGTTCCCAAATAAAGATAGCGGACTGAAAAGAGATTAACCGCTAGGGAATCATTAACTAACCCACATTTTTCATTGTCTGATAACGAACTAGGGTTTCCGATTTAATCAAAATAAGCAACTAACTTCTGAGTTTACAGATTTAAGCTGAAATGAAACTTGTAACTGTTTTCCAAGAATCATAATGAAATAACTGTCATTCTAGGGTTTTCTTTCTAAAACACAAAATTACTTTATTATTCTAAAATTAACTTCAAGAATTCAACATTTCAACTGAAAGAAACAATTGGCTAATCTAAGACAACATTTGCAGATTTATCAATGAACATTTATCATAAATGAATAACAATTGAAAATAAACTTTAAATTGACAATGCAAATACCTGGAGATAAGTGCGAGGAAATTTTAGATATTTGACACCATCTTCAAGCTGAAACTCTTGAGTTACTTTATCAATGAGGGAAAAATGAATTATCATCAGGGGCTTTACCGCCCAACCAGACCTATTGGTCTCCCGTGTTCTTCGACTGAAGAAACCCGACCCTTGTCGAGGTCAATCAACAAGGATCAAATGTCATCACGTCTCTGAGCCTGGTGTCCATGATTCCTATACTGCTGGTCTATCCTTCCTCTGTAGGTTCCCCCTAACTAGAAGGATCTTTCTGACCAGAGTATATCTGGAATATGAAAGCTGACCTTGCCTAACTGGCATCTACCTTGGCCAAGGATTTTAATATTATTGGCACCACTGTGCCGATATCTTTGGCACTACTGTACCGTTAGCATTTACACCCTTGTTCGACATGATGATTCTCAGATCAAGTTAATCTTGCAATATCAGGTTGGATGTCATTCTTCTTAGTTTTAGGTTAATCTTAACCCAAGGAATATGTACATTTTCAATTCCCAATTTATAACTCTTGTTATTTTCAGTCCAGGGTTCTACACAGGCTTATTTTTAAAAATAAATTATAGTTTTAAGGACATATATTTCCCTTTTTTTTGTAAAACAATTGATTTCTTCAAAAGAGAAGGATAGAGAGAGAAAGAGGATTAAGCTACCTCGGTATAAGGTTCTCCCAGTCCTAGCGTTTTAAAGTTAGATGAGGATCTCGGAGCAATAGGAAAATCACTCATATTCAATTTTAGTAATTTAATGATGATGTGGTCTCGTAGCCAGAGAAGATAATTGTATACAGAAATTCCAAGTTACTTGACCTATTCACTGATTCAGGAAACAGAGTGTTCCGGTCTCCATTCTAACTATCTTTGAATACAAAAAGTGAGTCTAGTCACATAGGCTTTAGGGAGACAAAGATAATGATCCGTTTAAAAATACTTCAGGGACACAATATTTAACATTACTTAAATATTCTTTTCAAGCAAAGACTTAAGGCAAGATTAGATCGTTCACCCTGCAAGGTTTTCTTCAGATTTCACTCTTCTACAAGCATTTCAGGAGATACACCTTCAGATTTCTCTTGATATCTTCATTCCTTTTTCTCTTTTCAAAAAGATACACCTTCTCATTTGAATGAGAAGATATAAAAAGGGAAAGAATGAGATATCAAGAGTCATTATTATGGACATGCTAAGGATATGCAATAATAAGGTGCTTCGGCTTCCAAAAGAACGGTAAATTTCTTCTGTTTCTCCCAGTACAAGACCTAATTTTAGAATTAGTTGATAAAACAATAACAAAATAATTGAAAGATAAATTTCATTTTCCCCTAGTTCAGTTGTTTGTCATAATTAAAGTTGTGGATTCATGCAGAGTAAAATTTTGGTGACTTAGTTCCTATTTACAGTTTCTACTCAAAGTGAAGCTTTCCTTAGCATTTACAGGAAAATATATAACCGTCTATTTATACATCTATTTACTTTTGGGATTACTCTTAATCTGCCTTGATTTCTTGAAGATATCCTTTTATGATGGTCTAGTATTCATATTGCATTCTTTTTCTCCTTTTCTTGATCAACCATAGGATAAAGACGTTCATAAATTTATTCATTTTCCTATCAAATAATCACAATTACTTATAAGGCTCAATAATTGCTACAAGTATCTTTATTGTATAATTGTATTATATATATATATATATACATTCAATCATGTCAAAGGAGCATAACATATCAGCAATGTTATAACTAGTAGCATGCATGATTTATTATTCCCCATACAATCCATAAAAAATAGATATCATTAAATAAATAGCACCATGTATGAATTACTATTAATTAGACTATTATTTAAATCCATGATGTATTTATCAACATCATTATTTAAATGTACAAACATTTATCTAACTTATTATTTAAATTCATAAAATACTTATCTCCTTATAGTCATAAAATACTTCTCTACTTTCCATCTCCCTGTCTTTATAAATTTCAGATGATCTGTAGTCTATATTTTATCTCTTATTGCTCATTCTATTCTCTATTTCCTTCTTCCCCCTATACATATCTCATTCTTTCCCTTTTTATATCTTCTCATTCAAATGAGAAGGTGTATCTTTTTGAAAAGAGACATTCATTAGAAAAGACACAACCTTTTAAAATGATTGTTGTCTTTTGAAAACTAATTCCAAACCTTTCCAATTTCTATTTTATTATTCTCTACACACTATTGATAGATCTCCTTTTTACATCTTCATTCCTTTTTCTCTTCTATCCTCTTCTTAAAATCTGATGTGTATATCTTATTTCTTTCCCTTGTCTTCCACTCCTTATTTTATATCCTTATACCTCCATGAAGAGAGGCATCTCTTTGAATAGAGATAACCCCACAAATGGACATGACTTTTAGTTAAACATTCCTTAATGATATCTCAAATTATATTCATTTTATTATTTTGTTTTGATGTGTATTATATTTTACTATTTTATTTTTAATTTATTTGTGATATTATTTATATTTATTTATAGTATTATTTTTATTTAAATGTATATTTTACTATTTATAATATTATCTCTTAATAATTATTTGATAATTATGATAGTATTTATATTAATGTATTTTATTGTGTATTGTCAATATATATTTATAATTACAATATTATCTTATGATTGTAATTATAAATATATTAAAACGATAGTATTTTCTTTTATAATTTGAATATGTATTGTGTTATTCATTTTCACTTATTTGTATCTTAGAATGTTCTAATTTCAGGGACATGACTGAGACTTCCCACGAATGTTCCCAGTAACCTCCATTTGAGACTTCTTTCCTTCCATCGGTTTCAATTGGAGGCACGATGGGGATGGCGGAAAGCTCTGCCTTTCAAGAAAAAATGTCGACCCCACTCCTTCACTTGACTTCCACGATTATAGCATTCGTTATTTCTTTTAATATTTATCTATCTTTTATTATTATTTGATATTTAGAAATCTTTTGAAATTCCTTTATAAGTATTTATATTTATTTAATTTGGCTTAAATAATCATTACTTATATAATTTTACCGAAGGCCAAGGTTATAACTTTGCAACACTATCCTACACTGACTCAGAGTTCGATGACAAATTGATCCTTGCCAACCACGTCCTCTCCCTGATGATATTCCCCTTTCCCTTCGAGTGTTGTCGATTCTACAACCACTTGCCAAAAGAAAACTAGGGTTAGACCATTCACGACGTGCATATTCATATTTTAAATATGATATCATCATCATATACATTTTGCATATTCAAATAAAACACACATTTATAGTTGCGACAACAAAACAATTGTTATTTAATCCTCTTTTTCTCATTCACATTAAAAGCAGTTATTTGCAACTAACTTAACATCCAAGGTTCCATTATCATAAACATATTAAGTCATAGGGGATGTAACATAATCAATTGAAATGGAACCCTTCACTTTTTGATCACCAAGATCCCGAGCAAGGTGAGAGCATACGGTGCGAGGGGATTGTTAGCTATAAACTGGAAATGAAAGGTACAATGCTATAGGCGGTTAGCCGACCATTCTGAAAGTAAATGCTGGAAATGTAAAAGTAGGCGGATAACTGACCATGAAGCTCGACCACTTATTTAGCAGGAGCGATTATTACAATTATTAAAACTAAAACACTCAACCACTTATTCAACGGAAGTGAACAAAACTGAAATATAAATAACTCAACCACTTATTCAGTGGGAGTAGTAAATACAAAAAGAAATATGTTGAAAGTAAACTAGCTGACCAGTACTACTGAACCAGCATTACAATATACCTTTTTTACAATGATTTAATGATAATTTCTGCTCTATCTCAAGTACAAATGTTTTACAATATTCCTTGTTAAAAATATGAATGAGAACATCAAAGAAATATTGCATAAAACTGTTATAACCAGGTCTGATATGAAAATGCTGCAAACTGAACACAAAACCAGCAAGCTATAATATCATCTAAATGCTCATATCTCACACAAATCACCTCCAATCAGATTCAAACTGAAAGCACTTGAACAACTGATGCTAGGCGTCCAAATTGCAAAGAAAGTCTCCACTAAAAAACTGCCATAAAGAGTGGCACACATTCCAATGCAAGACTGCATGTGGTACGGCCTAGGGAAGAGGTCGACTTAGTAATTGAAAGTATCCCTTGCTAGATATAACCCAAAAACTCAGTTTTGAACATTTGACATTTCGTCAAATGGTTGGCATGTAATATGGTTTGAGACAGATTTTTGAGTGTGTATGTGTTGTTGAAGCCTTGTTGGAGTGCTTAATGTTGCCAAATTAAAAAGGAACATGTATAGAAATGATAAACAAAGATTGCATAAACATATAACATGAATTCCACTTCAAAGTTGCCTTTACTCAATCTATATTAGGTCTGATTTACAATAATAACAGGTCTTATATAAAGTTATCAGAGTTGTAACAACACTATTACATCCCATACAAATGAAAGATTTATATTTCCAACATGCCAAGAACATACCCGATGACAGTTTGATGGTTTCCTTTGACAATACAATGCCAAGTAAACTTGATGTGTCTGATCCAGACCTTGAAACGAGACCAATATGAACTTCAGTAACCAACTATAGGCATGTCAACAATGGCCGAACTGAATTTTCTCCTTAGTGGTTTGAAGACCCTAATTTCCAGCTAGGGTTTGATTGAAAATAACACCCAAATACTACAACTAGTTGGTGAATGCACTAAAATCATGATATTTGCTGATAAGAAGCCCCAATCTGCAATTATATTCTGATAACTCACTGCTGCAATCAATTCTAAATGCAAATTAACTTGAGATGAAGACCAATGATGCCCAAATGGAAACCCTAGGTAGATTTCCCTATTTTGTGAATTGGGTTTTCGTCTAATTCACTATCCTCCAAGGGATTTCGTCCTCAGAAGACTTGTATGCTGCTGAAACCCTCTTCCAGAGCTCAAACCTGCAATTTGCATTTGTCAAAATGAGAATAGAATGCCCAAAAATGAGCCCAACATATTGCTTTATAACCCCCATGAGCTTTTTTTTATAAAAATCAATAAAATAATCCTCCTCAAGAGGCTATGCCCATCTTGAGGGTCTTTCCTCATCAAAAGAAAATGCTACTTTTTAAAAACAACTTGAGTTATTAGGATGGGGGGCACTTTTCACTATTCCCTTTATAATTTGTCGTTACTATTCACTTTTTACTATTCCATTAAAACAAACTTTAATATTTCCAGTTTTTCCCTGGATTCATTAACTGAACTCCAAATTGAAAGGCTCGTAAAGCTCCCAGCTAAGCTCCACAACCCTCGGTTGGGTACCCTAACCATTCTGCTGACCTACGAGAACCCTAATAGTAGGCCAACCTTCGCTATAGTCTGAGCTGCCTAAAGAAGGGACATTATAGTCCTCCCTTCCTAGGATTGTTTATCCTCAAGCAATCGTATGCCAAACTGCTGCTCCACTCTGATGTACATGCCCTATAGCCATAACTTCTAAAGCAACTCACCACGATCATTGAATGCCAATGCACCATCCATGTCAATACCTGGATCCCAAATCGTCCTACTCATCCGGCTATAGATATCCATCATAATACAAGCATCGCATACCATCCATCTGTATGAGTAGACCATCAAAAAGACGTGAAAATCAACTCCCACATGCACATGGAACAACTCATTAGCCCCCCAAATGCTGCTGCAACTCTGGTATGAAGTTAGAACAAAGTCATAGGTGTCAACATATATGTCCAAGTAACCTATGTCATACTCCCTGTTGACCTCATGGATATGCTCCCAAGTAGGACAGCTACTATCCCATAATAAGTTAATGGGGATGAAGTCACCAATCAACAAATAGAAAGCTGCCATTTGTTAATAAATCAGTGACATAACCAAAGAGGAGTGATGGATGCCTTCAACACCCATCCAAAGTAACCTTCGCATGGCTGGTCCACTATAAGTGTTATCAGCAAGACCATCAACTGAAAATTTTGAAGTCTACATTATATCATCCAAATGACATGTCTCCTCAGCTTCCTGGTGCAGGAGCACCTTGGCTTAACTCCTTCATGTTTGTTTGCAATTTTGGCTTGTACTGACTTTAGCCAAGTCAGGAATGTTTGAGTGTTTGGATTGGACCTTTAGAATGTATTGTGTGTGTGGAGAATTAGTCACTAGGACTAAAATCTTCATTAGTTTATCTTATTGTTAAATTCTGCTTTATTTAGATTTGGACAGCATGTGTTAAGATATGAAGCTTTATGTGTGTGCTTAACACATCCTCGTTGGTAGAAGATGCTAATGGACAGTTAGGGAGGTGTTTGATTCGGAAACAAGGTGTTGGAGATCCTAAAAGGTAGGGTGGTGGCGAAGTTGCAAGGATATTGCACATTTGCATGCAACCTAACTGTTGGTTTCCCTTGAAATCAGGGAAAATGCCATTCAACTGCCCTTAAACTGTGGATATGGCATCGAAATGAATGTAATGGCTCGTAGATAGTGGAGATTTTGGCATTGTAATGAAATTTTGGAGTGAATAATAGAAACAGTGAGCAGATTTTCTGTATATTTTCTGTGTTTGAAAACCCCGTGTGTTTTCAGAACAGGGATGTATATGATCTACGTGCCTTTATTTGGTATTGGAACAGAGTTCATTTAATATATTCTAGTAACTTTCCTTTTGTAAATAGTTATTGAATCTGAATATAGGCATTTTTAGTTAAGTTTTGCAGTGCAGGGTATAGGAAAGACTGTGTTTCCTGTGTTTCATCCGAGTTCTTGGGAGACAGTCGTACAAAAGCCATTGTATATACAGTTTACTCACTGTTTTTGTGTTTGTTGAATGTTATAGAGTGTATTTCCTCCTGTAGTCAAGAGGCTTTGAGTTAGGTTAGTGTTTTGTGATCATTGCTTAAGGTTGTAGAGTCTTTTCTTGGTATTGGACAGTCTAGTTTCATTTCTCATGGCTCCCCCATGATCTCTGTCCACGGGAATCTCCTGAGACTAGTAGGATATGGAGGGGGAGCCACACCTTTGTAAATACCTAGCACTAGGAGATACAAGGAGCCAAGCAAGAAGTCATAACACCAAACCCTAGGCGAGCTTTAGGACCTGGTTAGGAGTTTGGGAAGTAAAAAGTTGAGAACTCGGGCAGGGGCAGAAGGTACAGTACGGTATTAGGCAGGTTTTGGTCATATTTTGACAGACTGAAAAGGAATGAGGCTTGAACAACTCACTGGAGTGAGCAATTGGCAAGGAACTCTCAAAACCCTAGGTGTTAGGTCTATTGGCCCTAGCAATCCTTGAATGTAGGAATCAGCTGTACGGTACAGTATGAAGCTTGAGACCCTGTGAAAGATTTAAAAACCTAAAAAGGGTGTCAAAGTATGTAATTTGTTTGTTGGGTTCTTTGGAAAGTAAGGGCAGGAAAAGAGAAAAAGGGACTGGTAAGGGCTAATGAGAATTAGGCCTCTTCTAGGCAAGATTTTGGAATCGGGTGAAGTGGAAGCTAAAGAACCACCAAAATGCATACAAATGGATCTGAAATGCATGGAGACAGTATCTTCAACTCCCCTGCAAGCAGTTCTCACCAGTTGAAGAGGTTGGCACTTAGATCTTTCTAAGTCCAAGGTAGGGTAAGCAGTCAGCAAGAAGGTGTTGATCTTCCTAAGCTAAGCACAAGTGGAAAACTCATAGAGCAGAGTTGGGGCAGGGTTTGGTTGGTCTTCCAAGCTCAACAAGAACCATTGGAGTCAGGTTCTAGGAAGGAAACAGTAGAAGGGTCTCCAAAAAGGTTGTGCAAGCAAGCTTAGGACTCATCATACACCACTTCCCAAATGATTAGGGTTGGAAGTGGCTCAAAGAAGTCTTCAACACTAAGTGTCACAAGGCTGCAAGGTTCCTCATGGCATGTTTCTTCAATCCTTTCCTCAACCTTTTCAACTCCTACACCATTTTTCTTGTCATCTTGTACCCACGGAGTAGCTGCTATACAAGAATGATTTTCTGAATTATGCAAAGAGTGATTGTGCGTACTCAAAAGTAAACAAGGATCCCCAATCTTCCTTTCTCATTTCCTCACCAATTGGATAGCCATGCCTATAACTCTACCCATCTGTAAGTGGTCTGTTTTAATCAGCTCTAAAACCTCTTTGAAGGGGTGCACATGGGGATAAGAAACACCATGCTTTATTCCTTTTTGTCTTTCCTCACTTCGGCTTATCCAAATGATATCTTTTTTGTATTTGCCATCCATCTCGCTGTCATGGAACAAAATGAAAGTATGCAATTTGTATTTATGATTTGTGCCAGTCCAAGTGTACGAAGGTAGGATACTATCACTAGTTCCGCTTTCAACCGCTACATTAGGATATCCATCATCATAAATTGTTTTCATCATTGCTGTACCAAAACTGAAGTCACACATTTCAATGTCTAGCCATGAAGAGGTATGAACAAACCATAAAGAATAGTCTAGCAAACAATCCATATACTCCCATATGGAATCCTCATCAATATAAAATTGTGTCAACTCAATGGTTTGAGCCAGCCTATCAAAAGGAACCAATGTACCTTGCAGATCTGAATTACCTCCATCCACATTGCCACACACATGCATGTCATCAATGGCTGGCCCATGATGATCAAACAAAGCTGATTGCCTAATTCCTTTTACCATCTCTAGATGTTGTTTTGTTTGAGCAGCAATTAGCTTAGCTTTCCTTGCTCTCGCTAGCCAAATGTTACACTTCTCTTGTGTCTTTTCCACATCCTCAAAGGTCTGATATACAAAATCAGATTGTGTAGTGCCCTGTTTTTCAACATAATTACCATAACCAACACTCCAATTTTGTATGCCATGGTTAGTAGACCACAAGTAACTATTATCCAAAGGTGCTAGCATGTCTATTTCATGAGAATGCAAAACCATAGGACTGCTGTTCTCAAACAGATCAGGTATAATGTCATGCCAATCCATAAATTTGTCATCAATTTCAACATGCAAATGCTTACCATCAAATGCTAGTTCAATACAAACCTCCTCACATGCAAACGGTAGGTCTTCATGAAGCACATCATGACCCAAAGCTATCATTGATTTGGCTGCTATTTGATGAAGCAAGGTATACTTGAGGGCTTTCATAATCACTTGTTTCTCATCATGTATGAAACTCAACTCCATTTCTTGTAAATCTTGGATGACCCTTTGTAAAGAATGTAGCCATTGCATACCAAGTACAATTTCATTGCCCTTCAAATCAAGTACATAAAAGTCATCACAAAAGGGTATACTCATCAAAGATAATGCTAAGCTTACTTTCTTCTTGCAAAGAATAGTAAGTCCACCTGCT
This sequence comes from Sequoia sempervirens, assembly GCA_007258455.2. NCBI lineage: Eukaryota > Viridiplantae > Streptophyta > Pinopsida > Cupressales > Cupressaceae > Sequoia > Sequoia sempervirens. The sequence continues at coordinate 1,200,549,637 of VDFB02271358.1, read as the reverse complement.
ATAGTCACATCAAAGCCCTCAAAATCTTCACAATGCAAGCCTCTTTTCTTTACCAAACCATCGTCAATGTAGTTATGTGTAGCTCCAATCGCATTGTGATCTCTATCCTCCATATGCTCAATCTCCTCACTAACCAAAATGATTGGATCCTCACATGGGATCACTGAGTGTAGTGTCTCAGCCGTCTCATGATCATCAATGTGTGAAGGACAAGAAGCAACATGCTTGTGTCATAGATCTTTATCCTCTCTTCCCTTATGGGTGGAAGGTCATCAACTAAATGTGTTCCCAACTGAAGAGTATGGGCATCATAGCTGCGAGTTAACTTCTCTTTCATGGTCCTCGATGCAAGTGCGAAGAGGTGATCTCTATCCGTAAGAAGGTGCACATAGTGTTTTTCATCTTGATCAAAGCTTCTTGCAACACTTCATGATCCTAGGGCCTATTTCCCCCCAACAAATCTGCCACCATCTCATAAATGTGATCAAAATGGGATAAGGCTGCCATGATCATATCCTCCTTCACCTTCAGTTGATTCATCAAGGGATGTGAATGATAGGACTTGCCTTCCTCACGCAAGATCTCAGCTGTACCATCATGTTCATCAACATATTCAAACAAGGGATTATCATGATAAGAGTGAATTGGCATCATATCAATAGACTCATGCCTCTTTACATCTGCTGATATAGGATATTGGAAAAATGAATTTCCCATCACATACTTATCTTCCCACTTAGTATGACTAGGATCATTATCTCCACAATCTTCATTGGATTCAAACTCACATGAGGACGCTATACTTCTGTTCAAACTCAGAAAATCTGAATGCTGATCATACCTTTCCAAGGTGCCTTGGTTGTCTTCTCCTGCTTCTCTCTTCATAGTGGGTGACTCCTCAAGAAGTGCTGGTCTAGGAGGAGTAGCGAGCTGAACATAATATGTCTCCTTAGCTGGTTTAGGTGTCCCAAACCTGCTAGATGCTTCCATCTCTATGGCGGCTCTGTTTTTATATTCCCACCAACTCCATGGTGTAAGGTTTATGACAAACCACACATTGTCAAAGTAGAATATTTTTCCATTTGGCGACCTCCTAGTCTCTATGAACAGCGCTTCAATGCAATGAGTCTCAAACATCCTCATCAAATGCTCTTCTATTGTAAACATGTGTGTAAAATTAGGGGAGCCAAGGTTATTATAGGCTGTCATACCATGTACACCGCTAGAAATTATGATCTCTCCTTCATGTTTCTTGACGGTCAGGGATCCACAAGTTGTTCCATCATTATCAACCAATGGATGTGATGTCAAGGTACATAGAGACTCCTTCACAAGCGGCTGATCTTCGTGCTCAACATGAAAACCATGTGATTCTTCTTCCTCCAAGCTATGGTCTTCACATGATGACTAAATTTTGCTCTTCTTATCCTCAAATGTAGGCTGAAACACATCTTTGTTCTGTTCTTCCACCATAGGGCTGTCATAAGCTGACTGATTTTTGTTCTCCTTAGGATGCAAATCAAATGGTAACACATCTTCGTGCTTTTCTTCTGCATACCCTGCAAGTGGCAGATCCATTATGGTGTCTTCTTCAACTTCATGGTCCTTATGAATGTCAATACCTTCATCCATCCTAGGGCTTCCACATGACTGAATTTTGTCTTTATCATGAACATGGATAGGCTGAAACAAATCTTCTTTCTTTTCTTGTTCTTGCATATTTAACTCTTCACCTTTCCCATTGCTTTCTTTACTATCCTTTGATATTTCGTTCTTTTTCCACTGTTGATATGGACTTGAAAAATTCAAGTCATCTTCATCCTCATTTGGTATACCCAAAAATTGTGTAAAGGAAAGGATATCTTGTATCTTTTTAGGAAGGGAGCGATACTTATGGTAGCTGCTCATAATTGCATCATGTGTTGCCATGGCAAGAAGTCTCTTACTTGTACTTGTAGCTGGAGAAGAAACCTTAGAGTGCCCACTTTTCCTTGAAAGTGAATCATCTAAACGGTGCCATTTACGATTGATCTGTTGTTGTTTGTTCAAGGTATTTCATTATTTTCTCGAGACTAGGTTCCTTTTCCTTCTTTGGTAGAGTAGGAAGGAAGGTAGGTAACAATCTTCCATCCTTAATTCTAGCCATGAAACTAAATCGTTTTCCAAACTGAAAAGCAATCCAAACCGATTTCACTCAACAGGCTGGCAGGATTGTGGCTTTGATACCACTGAAAGTATCCCTTGCTAGATATAACCCAAAAGCTCAGTTTTGAACATTTGACATTTCGTCCCTTGCTAGATATAACCCAAAAACTCAGTTTTGAACATTTGACATTTCGTCAAATGGTTGGCATGTAATCTGGTCTGAGATTAATTTTTGAGTGTGTATGTGTTGTTGAAGCCTTGTTGGAGTGCTTAATGTTGCCAAATTAAAAAGGAACATGTATAGAAATGATAAACATAGATTGCATAAACATATAACATGAATTCCATTTCAAAGTTGCCTTTATTCAATCTATATTAGGTCTGATTTACAATAATAACAAGTCTGATATAAAGTTATCAGAGTTGTAACAGCACTATTACACCCCATACAAATGTAATATTTATATTCCCAACATGCCAAGAACATACCTGATGATAGTTTGATGGTTTCCTTTGAAAATACAGCTCCAAGTAAACTTGATGTGGCTGATCCAAACCTTGAAACAAGACCAATATGAACTTCAATAACCAGCTATAGGCATGTCAACAATGGCTTAACTGAATTTTCTCCTTAGTGGTCTGAAGACTCTAATTTCCAGCTAGGGTTTGACTGAAAATGACACCCAAATAGTACAACCAGCTGGTGAATGCACTGAAATGATGATATCTGCTGATAAGAAGCCCCAATTTGCAATTATATTCTAATAACTCACTGCTGCAATCAATTCTAAATGCAAATTAACCTGGGATGAAGACCAATGATGCCCAAATGGAAACCCTAGGTAGATTTCCCTGTTTTGTGAATTGGGTTTGTTGTACCCAAACCAATTTTTTTGCTTCATTAAGGCATTTTGCTTAAAAGAGTCTAAACTTTGCTAAAATGATGTCAAAATATAGTTTTTGGCCAAATCAAGTATGGGTTTTGGTCAGTGTCATGTCAGTCGTCAGTAGCAATTGGTCAGTACCTGGAGGTCAGAACTTGAACTTGGGACTCAAGGTAGGACATATCATGATGGAGAAGTGCTTCACAACAGAGTTATACTCCTACAAGGTCAATTTAGTGGCCAGAATGGTGTTTATGGAGGATGAAACAGATGAAGATTTCAAGCAGAAAGTAGATCTACGCCCTTGTAGCTCAGGGGCGCCCTTCTCTTTGAAGGCTCAGATTTGATTGCATGTGCTTGCAGATACATTCAATCTCTTTAGAATTAGTCTGGCTTTTCGACGAGCTATCAAGCAAAGTCACCTGAAGTGCAGAACTCCGACAATTGAAGTTAAAAGTTGAAGGTACGAGGAGGTTGCATGTCACAGAGGACTGTCGAATTGCAGTTTCTGCGCCCCTGTAGCTCAGGGGCGCCCTTGAATTTGATCCCTCAGATGCTTGAATTTGCAAATGTTGTCTTCCTGAGATCTTTTCTAATCCAGTTCAGCTCCGCAACGCATTAGTTCGCGAGACGATCTGACATGCTGAGTGATCGTGATAGAGGTTCTGCCAGGCACATAAAACAGAGGGTGGAAAAATGTAGAAATACACACCTGTACCTTTGTAGGCCATAGGCGCCTAGCCTTTAGGCTTGCTAGATGGAGTTTTTAGCATTCATAGTCTTCGCGAGACTTGTGCGCAATTACTCCAGCTATCCAACGAGTCCAACCATCAACCTCCAGGATTTGGCAAACGCCCGTACGTGAGAGGTCAGTGTAGAATGTTGAAGAAATCAGACAATCAAGAAAATGACTATGGAAAATACACATCCCCTTGGAAAAGGCGCCTTTCTTTTTGAGGTCTTAGAAGCATTTTTATTGCTTCGTCACCTCCAAAGACATCTCTTGTAAGTTGTTCTAGCTATGTAGAGAGACTGATGGTGCACGAATTGGAGCACTCTAGCTCCCGGTGTCAGGGGTCAAAGTATGGCATCTAGATGAAAGTTTCACTTTTGTCAAATTAGTGATTGCACCTTCATAGGCTAGGGGCGCCCTTGCTTTTGGGGTTCCTAATGCAGCTTTCAGATGCCTTACATACAGTCGTTGGATGCAGAATTCTTCCAGTCACGCAACGAACCTATCATCCAGTCAGTAGGGTTCATCGTTCACCGGTGGTGGCAATTCGAAGCGTCAGATGGCAAAATGGAGAAATGGCTAAGTTTGGAGACCTTGCATCAATTTAATCAAAGGCGCCTAATTTTTTGAGGTGTCAAACGTTGATTTTAGCAGTTGCGTCTCCCAGCAGACATTTCATCTTTGCTTTGCAGGCTTCGCGATGGATATCTCAGCTCGGTCACAACATCACTTAGGCTCTTAGAAATTAGAGCTGAATAGGGGCAACTGTAATTTTCCGTGAGATATAAAGTAGGAAGTTAGTAAAAAATCTCATAGCTCTTGTAAATGGACACCTGAAGGGTCAAATGAGGACTTTTCAGAATCAGTGGATTTTGCTGAGTGCATCCAGATGTTGAGATTTTTTTTAACTTATTAAAATAATATTTAATTCAGTTTTTGCATGCAAAGCATTAAAATGGTGATTTTCTTCAATAATTAGATATTGGCGCCTCTTTAATGTTGAATTACAAATTTGCATGTAATGGTAACTGAATATTTTAATATTATTTTATCTCCGGGACTCTGAGTCAGTGTCAGTTGAACTGGAAGGGGGTCCAATTAGAGGACTTCTTTTTTAAATCAGGGTTTAAAGCTTGCAATGGTGCCATAATGCTATGATTTTCTCTTTATTCAACATGGCATCCATTTTTTTTTTCTCATACAGCTTGAGCAAAAGGCAAATTTCTTCTTGAGATTGGCGAATTTCATCAACAGTCAATTTTCGAAGGCATCAAAAATATTCTTTTGCAGGTACAAGTCCAAATTCATCGGCAAATATCAAGAGAAGATGGCGATTTTAGCAGAAGAAAAACATTAAAAACTTCTATCTTCTGTCTTAAATTCTTCTATTTCTTGCCTTAATTTCTTTCGCATGTTCGAGAATTCGACGACATATGACAAAACAAATCATCTGGGTTGGTTCAGCATAGCTTCCTCTACAAAACCCATGTGTTAGAATTTTTTAGGAAAATTTACTGCAAAGCATTGATTCTCGAAGCTTTGATTTTCTCAACTGAAATTCCTTTGCATGGTGGAGTAAAAGTCGATATTTTTCGAATTTGATGTTGTGGGTTGCCTTAGAATCATCTTCTAGACAAAACCCATATTTTAGATTTTCTCGGAAAAATTGCCCCCCACAGCCCCTGCTGCCCCAAGTTGCTTTTTTCGGAAAAGCTCTTGCATGTCAAGCTAGAAGTCAAATTTTCGCAAATCTGACATTCTGGGTTGTCTTAGATCTTTTTCTGGACAAAATCTATATCTCAAAATTTTTCGTGAAAATTGCCCTCCGACAGGCTATTTTTAACCTCAGTAGGTGACTTTTTGCTTTATGGAGAAAGTTGTCAGAAATTAGCCATGTTTACAGTCAACAAGCGAGTTTCTCAGAGTGCAGTTCACGCAGACTGAATTCAAGACCAAATCAGTCTTAATTCATGATTTCATTAGAAAAGTTGACACCGATTTGTATCAAGTGCATTCGGAGGGTTGACAGGCGTAGTCACTCAAGTCCATATAGTTTCATGCCTCGTATAGCTGATTGTCTTCCAAGGCCAGTGTAGAGGGTTGATACCATTGGAATTTTGCATGTGCAGCAAGTTCATTTGCATTTCTCACAACCAGAGTGTTCACGGTCAAACTTCGCAGTTTCGTCATGCAACACTCTTCCATAGAGAAAGCGTGAAAAACGTGAGAAGCGTCAGAAGCGTAAAGCTGTAGAAGAAATAGAGGCCATCACTTCAGTTATGGAGCCGCCAGAGTTACCAGTCAGTGAAATGCCAGTTTAAGTGTGTGAAGATTTCCAAGATTGCTCAAGTTGTTGACAAGCGGTAAATTGACAGTTGAGACGTATAAGTGCTTTAGATACCGATGCAGTCAACAACCTCGTGGAGGGGTTACTTGCTCGAGATCACGACCAGTAGACTTTAGATCCCACCTTTCAGGATAGACATTAGACACAACAGTTAACTCGATGCTTCTTTCTGAGTTAACTTGTTCCACATATCATGCTATGTCTGTCTTGGAATTATCAATGTACAGTTGGAGTTTTCTCTTAGTTTTCATTTCAATAAGGACGTGCATGCTTGCACATGTCTATTTAGATTGGATGTTCCGGTTAACTGATGGTAGCTTTCTAGTTAACTGTATAGTTTGCTTTATTAGGGTTTAGTAATAAAATCTTGCATGCATTGCAAGACTATAGTTGACTCAAGGTGATTTTAGGGTTCCCTACACCTTTCGATGTCTATAAATAAGAGCTTTTGCTCATTTGTAAATAACTTTTGCACGAGAGAGTAATATATGCTGTGCCCACCTTGCCTGTAATATTGATTATTCTGTATCTGTTCGCGAGTATTTATTATGATAATGAATTGTTATGCCACTCGGGTTTCATGCAATTATTATGGTGAATGCTTATCTTTGTTAGATATAGTGGCTAGTTTGATCATAAATTGTATGCGTGTTTCGTCTCTGCAATTTACTGTCCTAGTTGGCTATCCTTTGTGTTGCATTTCTAATAAGCCTATTCAGATTGAGCAAATAGTTGTGCCCACCTTGCCTTCACGTTGAGAATCTGTACTTGGTTTATTGTATGATGTGTGTGATAATAAACCTATTCAGACAAGCAAATAGTTATGCCCACCTTGCCTTCACGTTGTCAATCTGTACCCGGTTTATCGTGTAAACTCATTCCCGCTCTGTTTCCTCATGCTCTGATTTCTTGAGGGGATTGATAGTTAAAGTTACTTAGTTTTGAGTTGTAGTTAGGTCCTGCGAAACCAGAAAAACCTTGGCTGCAATGTTCAAAGTTTATTGCAAACCTTGTGCCTCTTTTAGCTAAGACAAAAAGATAGGAAATAGTTTAGTTTACTTTTCAAGCATTTTGTCCGCACGAGGGAGCTTCCCCTCCTAATTTGAAGAGCACTCATCATGTAGTGTGCATAGTTGTCCGTACCAACTTGCACTCCAGAGGTGTTAGTTGTTACACCAACAGGGTTTTCGCCCAATTCACTATCCTCCAAGGGATTTCGTCCTCAAAAGACCTGTATGCTACTGTAATGTCCCCTTTTTGACGAAAACATTTGAACCCGAATTTTGTGATTGAAGTATTGCTCAAAGAGACATTAGAATGTTAGAGATCGATAAGTTTAGTGATAAAAACTAATAGAACCAGAAATGGAATAAATATTTTATTCATGTAAAAGAATTAAGAATGAGTCTTCTATAAGTGGACATTAATCACTAGGTGAAATTCTACACTATCATTTATCACTATAGTGAGTGAATAACCATCATTTCTAACCATTATTACTTATAAGGTGCAATAATTGCTGCAAACATCATTATTGGATAATCGTAACTATATATATATTATCTTATATATATTGCATGTGTCCTTATTTCTAATAGACCTCTATTTACAAAATATACCTGTCATGACTTCTATATGAATATGTATGCATATTGTATTATATCGAAATATGTATACGTATTTCCTTAAATATTGCAGATATCATTGATTCTGATAGATATTCATATATCATGAGTGGTAACTAAGATATATAAATAAATGAACAACTACCCATATTCATACTTACTCTGCATCTGATCGGTTCCCAGGGACTAACCTTCCTCTTAGAATATATACTTGTTTCTCTTATTTCCTCAAGTCAAGTGTGATCTTTGTCCAATAGGTATTAGATCTTCTAAATATCTTAATTGCTATTAATTGAATGCTTGATTACGGCTAGTTACTAGTGTATGTGAGCCGTCCTTATCCTGTAGGACCCACAATTTCAACAGTCCAATGTTGGTATATATTTGAATGCTGTATGCCAGAGATTATGCGTTGAATTGCTCGACCTCTAGAAGAGATCAAATAAGCCTTCATCATTTCCTTCTCAAATGTTGTTCCTTTATAATAAATCCCATATATATGATCACCTCAATAGAATGTCTATCTTCTGATAATATTTTCGGTGGTTGTCTTCAGGAATCAGCATCCCTAATATATGTTATTCGATATTGCACCTGTTTCTGGGAATGGTCAATAGAAATGACAGCGGCAGCACAGTATTTCCTCCAAAGATAGATGGGCCTTCTAACGGAACCTCTCATAACACAACACTATTATCGTTTGGGCTCCCGCCCCCCACTAGCGGCTATGCGAAGGAATGAACGGGGACCTAATCATTCCAGATGCACTTGTCCTTCAAATACTTGAAGGTTGGATAAAATACAATCTCCTAATATTAATCTGAACATTTCCTCCATCGTGATTCTTTCCTATTATTTTACTTCCTTCCTTCTGTCAATTTAATTGTGGCTTATTTCTTCTTTTTTTCTCTTGATCACTACGCTCTCCTTTATAGCCTTGCCTTTCCTCAAGGGTCGTAGCTAATGACAATGCCCCTTTATCACTATGATATTATTTATAACATAGTTTGCAGACTCAGCTAGACTCGGCGGACTCGCCGCGGACTTGGGAGTCCATTGGCTAGCCTAGTCGACTCGCCACGGTCTCGGGAGTCGAGTCCAGGAGAGTCCTGGGTCGGGACTCGGGAGTCCAACCTCAGGACTCGGGAGTCCAACCTCAGGACTCGGGAGTCCCAACCCAGGACTCTCCTGTGTGGTTGGGAGTCAAAAGGGGTTAACGAGAGTCCTGAGGTTGGACTTGGGAATCCCAACCCAGGACTCTCCTGTGTGGCTGGGAGTGAAAAGGGGTTAAAAACCCATGTTTTTCTTAACTTTTTCTTTCATTTTAACACTCGAGTTTGTGAAATACAGGTCTACAAATTGAATTGGGGTTGAAAGAATCCAGGATTATATGTAAACATTTATAATCTTATGATGCTGTTATACATTGAAACTATGAGTATTTGATGACTATGAATGATTAAATTTCAATTATTGAATGTTTGATGATCATATGACATGTGTAATCTTTGAATTATGAGTGTTTGATAATCAAATTAGGCTCTTATGTTCTCTAAATGCATTAATTTGTTCTTGTTTTTTTGTAAAACTACGGTTTTTTTTTTTGCCGAGTCCTAGCCGAGTCTTTTCCCGAGTCCGTGCTGAGTCCCGAGTCCGAGTCATATTTTTGGGCTGCCGAGTCCGCGGCGAGTCCGAGTTTGCAAACTATGATTTATAATTTATCTTTGTTCTATTTTAGTTATATTTCCAATGTTTATTTTAGTGATTTGACAATATTTATATTTATTTCAAATTATAATATTATTTTATAATATTTATTTAATATTTAATATTTTGTATGATATTATTTACATATTTATGACGTTTATAATTATAATATTGTTTGTTAACAATTATAATTAGAACGTTATCAAATAATTTTAGATACGCTCTTAAGGCACTATTTCGGGGACATGATAGTCCTCCCTGCCCAAGATTGCTTGTCCTCAAGCAATCACAAAGCACTAGATAAGGTATGAATCACACACATGAGTACACATAAGGCATAGATTATACATATGTGTACATGTCAAGCAAAAACATTTTGGACAACAACAGAAACATGTGAATCATAATGAGCAAAGATACGTGAAGCATGAAGCATAAAACACAAATATGAAGCACAGTTACATGCACGGATAAGATATAGACATATGTAAGGCATCAATCACACATACAACATAGAGTGCACACATGAATACATATTCAATCATACGCTTATACAAGGCAAGAATCATACACGTGCAACGTTTTTGCATAGATCACACGTGCTGAATACACATTAGATATATAGAGAGAATATTTCAGTCATATAGCAATCAATGGTGTTCACATATAATCACTCATGTGGAATACATATCATACATGGAGCAACTATCATACATGAAACAGTCGCATGGTATGCACATAAGATATTGTAAGCCCCAATCATATAAAAAATGAACTCAATAACATACGGAGCATGAGAAAACATTGAAAGCACATACATTGTGTTACGAGGCATATTCAAGCCATTACGAGGGCACTCATGTATGTAGTGTCTTGACAAACATGAATTAATCACATATAAAGTTTTCATGAAATAATCATGCGGAAGGCACATCAAACACATAATCATTTACGAGATAGGATGCATGCACTTTAGGAAATACAAGTAGGTCATGTTAATACACTCAAGGTATGCAAATACACTCGAAGAAGCATTCATGTTCAATCAGCAGTATACACTCAAGGAATATAACATACATAACCAAAATATACACATGTAGTAACATGCTAAAGCATCTTGGGCATAAATCAAGTATGTAAGACACAAGGTACACTAATAAGATATGAATTATACATTTGAATACACATAAGCAATAAAGCATGGAGTATAAGCATGAATAAACACATGGAGCATAGTCTCGACTACACAAGGCATGAAGCATTCATGAAATATGCATAAAGCACCAAGTACGTATGAAAATAGAGTAGACATACAGAAACACACCAATTTTTGAAAGTCATACCACAGATCAGTCATGTTGAATATATTAGTCATAAATGCATATAAAATATAACGCATGGATCAAGCATGAATACATGTATAGAGCATAATCACGGATTACACATGAAGCATACAAGTTCACGAAATATACTTCTATAGAATAAGACATACAATGTAAGAAAAATACACACAGAAGCATCGAGTAATAAATTACACGCAAGGGATGTAAACCATGTAATTATACTTAGGAAAAGAAATATACTTGGAGTACATACGTAGAGCACATATGCAATGCATAAATACTCATAAGGTGGGAAGTAATACACTCAAGCATGGAGCATACATGTATGAATTACACACATGGAGCAAGAAGCAGTTTAGTCATTACTTAAGACACAAATAAGTAAAGCATTCAAGTTTACTCAAATTTACTTCTATGCATGGAATAAATGCATTCGATGAAAATATGCATAAATACACGACATGGAGCATAAGAATACTTGACAATACACCAATGCATTCGATGAAAATATGCATAAATACACGAAATGATCATGCATAAAGAACATAGGCATAAGAATACTTGACAATACACCAATGCATATAAGGCATGAATTACACAAATGCAAAGTATACAAAATGGAATAGTCACGTATTAGAGTACATCAATAAGCAAGGTGCTAAGCGTGTTCATATATACCATGAAGCAAGACACCATAAAATAGGCAAAACATGTAGCATATGTGTGAGTAATATATGAAGCATATGCATGAGTGCATGAAGTTGCAAGGCATATGTAAGTCATAAAGCATACACTTGAATACAAGTCGCAACAAATACAATGTCAGAGAGTAAACACTTGAATACATCGTCACGAAGTATACACCCGAGTTCAAGATCACAAAGTATACAAATATGTCATAGAGTATACAAGTACATCTCGAATTCAAATACAAGTCATAGAGTATGCACTCAAATATCAACACAAAGTTATAGAGTATATAGTCAAATACGATCACAAGTCATAGAGTATTTATTCAAATACAAGTACAATCATTGAGTATACACCCAAATACAAATTCAATCACGAGTCATAAAGTATGCATTCAAATACAATCAGTGAGTACACACTTATACAAACACAAAGCGTAGAGTATACAAATACAATCAAGTGAAGTATACCATCAGCTGATTGGGAGGGGGGGATTTGGTGCATTCCGTACTACACCGTGAACCCATCCTCCATCCCAAGGTCATTGAGTATAAAGAATACCAATCAAATTAAACATTAACTTAATATGATGAAGAATAAAGCCTTTCTCTTTAGCTATTGCTATTATGAAATACCTGCAATTCCTCATACAATCCATAGTTTCTTTCTGAGTAAATTAAATGAATGTAAGTCACTTTCAAATTATCATCTCTTTGATCATCCAATTCCCAAATGGGGCAGAGTGGATCACGCACAAGGATGCCCTTAGCGCCTCCCTCCTTAGCTCGACAACGGTCAACAACACTTGTTGTAATGACCCCGTCGGCCCTCAATGGAAGACATGCAGTCATGCAAAGAGGGTGGTTTACCTCAAAGGGAGCCTCGTATCTGCTCTCCTTCATGGGCATCCGCTCCACCTCACTGAATGGTTTATCAGAGTGAGAGATCATAATTCGATATTTGATCATTTATTCCTACAATGCAAAATACTATGCTATGTTGTAGTATCTGTTTCCACACTGTACAAGAAATCAATGTTCAGTCTTTAGTATAATTTGTACATACCAGATTCACTGATCAACACAATACAGTCCTTACAATATTTCTGTGGGTAATCAGCCCTTCTTTTGTTGTTACACCCCATATTTAGGGTGGAATATATCATCATAACTCCATTAGTTGTTCAATTCAAAATAACGTATTAGTAATACTAGAGTAGTAATATGATGATAACAGATAACATCAATCAATCATTTTCGTGCGTAAATTGTATTTATCAATTACCTATTATATTTTTACCAATCATCATATTTTAAGTATATATATATCTTACTATGATGAATGCCAACAACAAAGTAATTATATTCAATGGTTACATGACATACCTGATCAAAATGTTTATAGAACATACCTTTGCCTTTGGTCTGTTTGCATACATTATTTTCACAGGATGGCAAGAAAGTTGCTTTGATACCACTTGTAATGTCCCCTTTTTGACGGAAACATTTGAACCCAAATTTTGTGATTGAAGTATTGCTCAAAGAGACATTAGAATGTTAGAGATTGATAAGTTTAGTGATAAAAACTAATAGAACCAAAAATGGAATAAATATTTTATTCATGTCAAAGAATTATGAACGAGTCTTCTATAAGTGGACATTAATCACTAGGTGAAATTCTACACTATCATTTATCGCTATAGTGAGTGAATAGCCATCATTTCTAACCATTATTACTTATAAGGTGCAATAATTGCTGCAGACATCATTATTGGATAATCGTAACTATATATATATTATCTTATATATATTGCATGTGTCCTTATTTTTAATAGACCTCTATTTACAAAATATACCTGTCATGACTTCTATATGAATATGTATGCATATTGTATTATATCGAAATATGTATACGTATTTCCTTAAATATTGCAGATATCATTGATTCTGATAGATATCCATATATCATGAGTGGTAACTAAGATATATAAATAAATGAACAACTACCCGTATTCATACTTACTCTGCATCTGATCGGTTCCCAGGGACTAACCTTCCTCTTAGAATATATACTTGTTTCTCTTATTTCCTCAGGTTGAGTGTGATCTTTGTCCAACAGGTATTAGATCTTCTAAATATCTTAATTGCTATTGATTGAATGCTTGATTACGGCTAGTTACTAGTGTATGTGAGCTGTCCTTATCCTGTAGGATCCACAATTTCAACAGTCCAATGTTGGTATATATTTGAATGCTGTATGCCAGAGATTATGTGTTGAATTGCTCGACCTCTAGAAGAGATCAAGCAATACTTGACCGATAAGCCTTCACCATTTCCTTCTCAAATGTTGCTCCTTTATAATAAATCCATAGTAGCTGGGAGACGCGTCTCCCCCCCTCTGAGACGCGTCTCTGACACCACACCAGTACCCGGAGACTGCATTTTTCATTTGGAAACTTCTACGATGTCTCCCGCCGTCTCCCGCGTCTCCGAAACCCTAAAATCGTGTCTCCTGCGAAGTCTCCCCGTGTTTTGAAGGCAAAAAGTTGAAAAACATTAATTTTTAAACATACTTATATGCTTTTAGCTGCCGCACGCGACTAAAGAGGGCGACGGATCTTGGGCGACGACAAAGAAAAGTTCAAAACTAAAAGTGTGAGGCATCGAAATTTTTTAAGTCTGGACCATATCTCGTATTAGCCATCACTCATCAGGTATGTAAATTTTTAATTAATTTTCAGATGTGTTCGACTTTGTGTGCATACTGCATCATTACCGGAAAGTTCAAACTATAGAACATGAAACAAAAAAGTAAAACAGATCAATGATATGCTTGAATGCCACAGTCACAAATGTGAAATAATTCGTCTCCTTCAAATGCGTAGAGAAGGAAATTTTCAAAATATAAATTAAAAAAAGTTCTCAAGTCTCAGACTCTCAACCTAGGATGTAAAGTTAAACAATGGCAACCATGGAAAGTGAAACAGACTAATTAGTAATTACTAATCCTTCAGTCTCCTTTTTCTGATGATTCGAAACATAACTGATAACATACATAGGTGAATCTATAAGCTAAAGCAGACTAGTTTTGTTATCTTTTAAAAATTAAGATTAATATATTTAACCAATTTTTTAAATGTAGTTATTTAGAAAGAAAATTTAGGTTACAAGTATTACTGTATTTGTAATACTAATACAGTAATAAGTTAATAACTAATAAGTAACAACTGATAAGTTAATAAATACTCATGTTGAATACAGATACAACTTACAAGTAGCTCATGAGGTACAAAACAAAGTCTCATGTTGAATACAGATACAGTGAACATCAATTTTCTAGGAACCCTAGATATGAGATAGCAGAAAAATGTGAATGCAATTAATAATAAATATTAAAGAATACAAAGACAAATAAATATTTAGTACTTCAAAAACAGAGTCTCATGTTGAAATCAAAATAAAAATGTTGTAGCTTAATATGATTCATTTAAATAATTTCCTCAAAGACATGTCTTTTTCAGATTTGACATTTTCTGTTTCATTTTTTATTTTTATTTTTTCATAACTTTAGCTACAGCCATTTCAATTTTTTATTTATTTTTCTATTTCCCTTTTCATAACTTTAGCTACAGTCATTTGATTTCTAATCATAATGTCTTTTTGTTTTTTGTTTTTTGTGTAGAATTTGAATCATTGAATCAAGAATGTCGAGTGGGGGAAACAAACAAGGCTTGTATCCGTTGTGGAAGTATGTTGATCGTGTTAAGGGGCCGAAGGGTTCAGATGGAACAGCCACGATCTCATGCAAATTATGCCCAATGTCATGGCAAGGTACTTACACGAGGGTGAGGGCTCATTTCCTTCACATACCTGGAAAAGGTGTTGATCCTTGTATAAATGAGAAGGAAAGATATGAGGCTGTGAGGGATGAAGAAAGGGCTAATGGTAAAGTTTCTAATATGAGCTCTCACGCTTCAACAAACACTGCTGCAAATCAGAATCAAAATATCAATAGAGAGGCAGAGGTGGATGTGTCTTCAAGAGATGTAGCAGCAGAAAGTTCTCACAAGAGGCCACACATTGGTAGCTCAAACCCCATTGGCAGATTATTTGATGTGCAAGGTCGAGATGCGGTTGATGCAGCAATTGCACGCTTCTTTTATGCCAATGGAATACCATTTAATGTTGCTCGATCACCTTTCTATACAGAGATGGTCCAAGCAATCAACAATGCACCAGCTGGATATAGACCACCTATGTATGAAAAGCTTTGCACTACTCTAATTGATAAAGAAAAAATTCGATTAGAGCAACAAACTGCACCATTGAAAAGAGTGTGGGTTTCAGAAGGATGCAACATTGTGATGGATGGGTGGACGGATACTAGAAACCGTCCACTACTTAATATCATGGTAACATGCAGCAAAGGGCCTTATTTTTTGAAGGCATTGGATTGTTCGGGGCATGAAAAAAATGCAGAGTATCTTTATAACCAACTATGTGACGA